>CM057809.1:94854477-95399477 GCA_030067965.1 Latrodectus elegans
TTCTGTTCTAACATTTTGTTTTGAATGTGCTTTATATAGAGGATGTCACTGGGTCTGTTTAAAGTACAGGAAATGTCTTATTAAGACTTCTCAGATATTTGAGTTTTTAGGTCAGGACTTGTCTTCAGGGATGAGTAAAAATGCGGGTGAATTCATAAATTTAGTACTGTAGTGAATAGGTTGTTATATATATTTAACAAAAAGCTTATATTATTTAAATTTAGTTTATATTATATATATGTGTGTGTGTGTGTGCTTTGTCAGAAAGTTTCTACTGCTTAATAAAATTTAAAGACCTGAAAAGGAAATTATATACTAATATTAATATTTTCATTTGATTTAATGTTTCTGCTAAAAAAGAATCTTGAAATTTTCTTGATAACATTTTGGTGATATTATGCTACGGTTGTTCATGTCTTAAAATATAAATATACATCAGTTAAATAAGATTTTGAAGCCTTAAGAGAGAGAGAAACCACACTTATATTATTTCTAATTCCCATAACCGTTGTTTAAATTTAGTTTCTCAAGCGTTTTCAATTCTCACGCAAATTTACATTATCTGCAAAGAAATTTGAGGTTTCACTTTGGCTTATTACTTTTTTTTCAGTGCATTTCAATAAGAAAACTTAATTGTTTATTTTTTCTTATATTTACATTATCATTTGTTCATTATTGGGAATGAAAATTGGAAAATATACTCACACTTACTTAAAAAAATCAAAGTACATTTGATTTTTTAAAGTAAATTTTTTAAGTCAAAATCCGTTGAAGAAAATTGTGTCATCATACTTTCTTCAACGGATTTTTGGTAATTTTAATGGTAAATAGAAATAATATGTGCAGGAATAAGTGTGTTTTTTTCTCTGTATAACCATTTTGGAAATCTGACACATGCGAAACAATTTATTCCCGCCCACGACACGTGCAGCCTTCACAATGCTTGAAATGGGTCAGAAGATCAGCAAAGGGTTTCTGATGTAAAGAATAGCCTCAGTTCACGTGACTTGTCGGAAAGGAAGCTGTGCTACGTTAACAGCTAATTACAGCTGCCTCCGCCGTCAATTTAATTTGTCAAAAGAATTCGTTTGCTTTTACAATGATTTAATTTTTTTTACTCATAGAATAATTATTTTATCTCTCAATAATTTTTATACAGTGAGATGTTTGCTAATAATCCTTAATATTACTTCTATTTTCTAAATACAACATGATTAAAAGTTTTATATTTTAAAAAAAGTTTTAATAATGCAATATAATATACTAAATCAAATTGATGAATGAAGTTAAAATTTATTATGAAAATTCGAACCTAATACATTTAATTTCAGTTGATGTTATAAGTAAATAAAAATTATTTTTTTATATATTCTGATATTTCAAAAGGGAGTTTAATTCAAATAAGTTTCGCAAATATTACAAAATAATGAAAAAGGCTAAAGAGAGAGAGAGAGAGAGAGAGAGAATCTATTTTTAAGTCAAGCATGATGTACATAAAATACAAGAATTATTTGTATAATTTAAACATAAAAAATTTGCATGAATTATTTAAACTACGGTCCATTATGTTGCTTATTCAGATTGAAACAATATTACAAAGCATAATTTTCGTGCATTTTAAATTTTAATAAATTAATTTTAAATATCTAATTCAGTGACTCTCACTCCTTTTTTTTTTTTCTGTCGCGGCACACTTTTAGCGATTTTAAAATTTGGCGGTACACAAAGATATAAGTTTTAAAGATGCTTAATTACCTATAATACACTGAGTAAAATAGCTTAGGGTAATAATTTTGAATGTAAAATGAAATAATATAATATGTACTAAAAAAAAAAAAAAAAAAAAAAAAAAAAAAAAAAAAAAAAAAACAGTACGTTTATTACTTTACTCGTAATAAAAAAAAACATTATAATCTTTACTATATACATTTCTAAAATTTGGCGGCACACAAAGTGCTAAGGCACAGTGGTTGAGAGTCACTGCTCCAGACAATAAAAGTTCGGGAAATATTGTTTTTTGTAACAACACACACACATAGAACGAGAGAGAGAGATTTCTAGAAATACTGTAGCTTTTTCTTATGAAATACTCTGTACAATTACTTAAGAAATCTGAAGTAAAAAATTTGACATTCTTAAACTTGAATATTTGGTGTTATTTTGAAAAAAAAATTTATTTTCTTTTAAGTATTTTGCTTCTAAGAATATTATTGTTATGAAATAAGTTCTTGGAAATCCCTGGTATCTCTTAATTTCGAGCAAATAAATATGTTACGACTGAATACAAGAAAGGATGTTTGGTTGATTTTTATATATGAATATTCTTATTTTAAGTAGCATCAAATAAAAATTTTACTTGAAATTTTATTTGTTTATATTTTGAGTAAACATATCTTTTCGAACAAACTTTTTACTTAAAAAAATTACACCAATCTGAACAGAATGCCAGTTCAATTGGCCTAAGTTTTTATATAACATACTGAAATAAACATTCAATTGCCAAAAATATATATCTGAGAAAATATTGAGTTATATTAATGAAATTGGCTTGCTGATATCATTTGATGAGTTATGCAAATTTCAGCACCAATAAAAAATATAGATTTGAGTAATACGCACTCTCTCTTTATAAGTGCGCCGAATCAAGAAAATTTAATGCTTGATTTCAAATTTAGTTTATTGTGCTCTACTACTAATTCTTACTCACAAGTTTTTGTTGAAATAGTTCAACCGAGGCTGCAGTTTAAAATGCGCTCCATTCCGAACTATCACATCTGAATTAATTTATGACTGAGGATCATTTTGAAAAGACACGATCTGAAAGTGATGAACTGAACACCAGTACGCTGTACAACATATGACGGAAACAGAAACAGTTTTGGAGCTTTATACTGGTAGGCTTATAGCTCGCATTGAGTAAGATTGAGGTTTTTCACAAAACTCGTCAAACATTTAGAACACCATTTTTTAAAGCGAAATTGCCAGTTATACGTATCCGCTGTACAACAATTAGGTGAACTCTTGAGCAGGTGCTGACATTCGATAATCACGTTAAGGTAATAGAAATCACCATTTTTAATTTAAATATTTTTTTAAGGAAATGACTTTCAGACGTATTAGACAACTATATGAATGCTTGACTTTCTTCTGAAAATCAGAAATAAGAGAAGATTGAACAGGCCACCATAATTGCCGATGCAGTAAGGTAGCAAAGTGCTTATATTAGCAAAGCATCTGAGAAATTATTGCAATGATTCAGGAAGTTTCTGAACCTCAAATGCAAAAGAAAATGGAAGAATTAAGCGAGTGACAATGTCTACCCAAAAATGTTTTACTATCATTTATTCGATATCAGGTGTCAGTTGGTATAAAACCATAAAGCCTGCATTTTAGAAACATTTTAGACGATCTAGAAACTCAAATTCAGTGTCCATTAAAACATTCTAACTCTTCAGTGTAAGCAGTACTGTCGAGATCCATGAGAGTCTAGATCAAGTTGGATAGTGTATGCATGGTGGATTGTGATCTTTAGCTGCAAATGAGAGCTTTTCTCTATAAACTGATGACTCCGGCAGAAATGGGTGAAGACTGAAAGCAAAATTATTTATATCAAATGCAAAATTTATTACGGGGCTGAATATTGGCATAATAGCAGGTGTGATAGTCAGGATAGTGACCTATTGAAAAGAGCTAATAGCAAATGGTCGTGGTATAAGGTATTTTGATGACACGAAACTACGTTGACAACTATATAAAATCAGTTAGTACTAATTTGAAATTGTTTTTATAATTATAAAATAAGGAATAATAAACGCAAAAAAATCGAGCAGCGAATTGTTTAGTACCCAATTTATAGACTGACTTTAAAAATTAACATTTTTGTAGTAGCGTTAGAAGTTTTAAATGAGATTAAATCTACCTAAAATGGTCTTTGTGTCTTGAGGTTAGAAAGTAATGCATCATCACAGTCACAAGTACGGTGTATTTCACACCGAATTATTACTTAAACTTGCTTGATTATGAGATTGATTACTCGCATTGTAAAACATTTTTTTTTTTGTCCTTTAAAAACACAGAATTTTCAATCAGTCATTACATCAGGCCCGAACATGCTAATTTTACATTAATGATATAAAAATTGAATAATATTAAATAAAAAGAAAGAGATCAAACTAATTTGAAATTATTTTCTTCATTAAACTTATATAATTAACCGCGTGCAATTAATTAAAATGAAAATTTATATAAAATATCTATCATAATAGGAAGGTGAAGAACTAATATTTCAGATTGATCGATTTACTCGATTTATTTTGGAGCAGTAAAAATAAATTCTTTTGTCAGACAAAAAACACAGCGGTGACCTTGAGGCGAGACAGTTGAACTTTAACACTCACTGTAGAAGTTACAGGTCAAAAAGATTCGCGGAAGAATGTAGGGGAAGAAAAAGCCACCTTAAAAAGAAAAAGAAAGAAAGGGAAAAAAAAAAAAAAAAAAAGACATCTTATCAAGTTCTCGGAATTTAAGGTTAAAAAATGCCTCAAATGTGTAATTTATCTATCTCAAAAGTGAGAGAATTTCTCTATAAAAAATAAAGAATTATTTTCGAAAGTGGATTTTTTACTTGATTATATCTTTAATTAGTTGTTTTATTTAAAATATAAAAAATGAAAGATCGTTCATCAAATAAAATTATCATTCTTACGCAACATATTATTATAAACCATGCATTTTTACAGAACATCTGAATATCGCTTATCTACTAAAAAACTGATAATACTCAAAATGTTTTAATATGATACAACGGATAGACATTAGACCTCTTCAACGTAAAAATTACAATTTTTCCAAAATTAAAACGCTTCTCCGGTAAATCAGGATAATTTTTTTTCGTTGAGTCGCTATTTTTGCATGTAAGTTATTTATAATAATACACATGATTTGGTTTGTTTGTCGCTCAACGGTCATTTTTTGCACACAAGGGCTAATTAGACCGGGACCTACAGTTTTAAAGTGGATTCCGATCCACTACAAACATCCATTCCCATGGTGGGATTCGAACCCACGAGCTGTTGAATCGAAGGCAAGAGTGCTAACCATTCTACTCCCAACTCGGCTAATGATACATATGAATCGAAATTTGGGAAGTTTATAATGTAACCTAAAAAATAGAAAGAAATCATTTTATTAAATATAAAATGTTTTCAAATGTCGAACTTATAAAACTCAATTGCAGCATTATGAAAAATATGATTTCATGAAAACAAATGTTCTTATAATCTTTATTTTTATTTAAATTAAATCGAATTTATCTAAGATATTCTGGTTGGTTTATGTTAAATTACTGAAATACGTTTCCGTCTATTCCTGCTTACCAAAGCCACTATAAGCAACCTACTGTCTTGTCTATAGTTAAGGGAAAATGAAAAAGTCAACACTTAAGCTCTCACTTTTCTCTCTACTTCATTACAACGGAGGAACATTAGACCTAAAAACACTTTTAAGGCATATAGACCTTCTCAGCGCGAACGATTTTCGGTTGAGTCAGGTATTGAGCCTGCTACTGCGTTGACACAAATACGACGCAGTTATCTATCAAACCATTGCAATCTCATAGGTTATTTTCCAAATGTATTGATTTTATACTTTAAGAGAAAAGAGTTGTTTTAAATTTTTTTCATTCCAAAGTTAGGGAAAAAAGAACGCGATTTTTTAATATTTTTGCAGCGTTGTTTTTGTGATATAATGTTATATTTAGGCTTAAAATCGTAATCATGTCTCTTGTACATTTTATCGTGCAATAACTGCATTGAGAGTCATTAGCAATGGTTAGGGATGAACACCTAAAAATAAAATCCAGTAGATAAATTCTTTTGTTATAGGTGGCAGGGTGTACTATATTAACTAACTTCTATGCTTTTACTCTAGAATTTCGAATTCAGACAAAAAAGAAAGCCTATACTTTAAGTTAAAAATTTAAATCTATTTTTATGAGCATATTCAACCATAAAGATAAGAATAACTAGATATGAATAAATATCAAAAATGTGATTTCTCGGAATAAAATACAGTTATTTGAATATTTTTTGGAATTCCGTGTAAATAAATACACGGAATTCACAAATTTTAAAAAATAAATATTTTACTATTATATCTTTTAATAAAGAAAGATCTAATAGTAAAAGAAAGTCTAATAGTAAATATTTATTTTATATATAAACTATTATCACTTTCCTTTTCTTTTTTGTACTATCTTGTTGAAACTTGCACAAGAAATTTAAATATATGAGTGCAAATAAGAAAATGCACATATAAAAGTGAAAAATATAAGATATTTCTATATTCTCATACTTTAAATTCAGCAAATTTTGTAAATCTAATCAGTGTGATAAATATGAACATAAATTATAGTCCATATGCTGAGAGAATTCTAAAATCGCAAATAATTTTATTTAAAAAAAAAAAAAAAAAAAAAAAAAAACTGTCATTCCTATTTCATCATAAAAAGAAACCAAGTTTTAACAAGTAATTGTAAGGCGCAGTTATATAAGAAATATTCTGTTTGTAAAAAATAAATAACATGAAGAATTTTTTTGTTATTTATTTTGAAAAATATAAACAAATATAACACACAAAATAAACGAACAATATGACGAGAAAGATACCTTTATTTTCTAATAGAACAGAAAATTATACTGATAAAGTACTGTCAAACTCATCTTTTTAGGAAGGAAAATTAGTAAATAAAAGGATTGGAAATGAAAAAAATCTGTACTTTTTTAAGTACCCTGTGTAATTTCAAAGCATTTTATTTCACACCACGTAGAGAAAAAAAGGTAGAGTAGAAAAACATACGACTTTGCAAAAGTTTCGTAAATGTACAACGGATATTCGAATAGAAATTAACAGCTTTCTGTAAAATTCCTAAAATTTACCACGATTCACACCCCCCCCCCCAAAAAAAAATAAAAGTGCTATGAATATTCTGTTAACTTTTGTTTCTAGCTTTTATTTGCAGAGGCAGCTTGGATGCAAACAGAAAACTTTTAAAATATAACTGATAATAACAAAATATCTTTACTCGTAAAAATAAATTTCAGAAGAAAAAAACAGCATAGTGTTGAAACTTTAAGTCAATCATTTAATGTGTTGAAACCATTAAGCTTTTCAACTCACATCAATATTAAATGCTTTCACTGTAACTAAAAAGTTCATATAACAGTGGTGATACATTTTCATACAGTGAGTGTAAAAAGTATCCGTACAGTGCGACACTTGATTTAAGAGAGATTCGTTCATAAAAATTATAAACATAAATTCCATTTTAATTAACTACAAATATATAATAGTATACATTTTCACTAGTTTTATGTGAAATTTACACAAAAATAATTTTATACATGAGTAAATATTTGCAAAACTGAAAGAATGCAAAACTTGTGGTGTAAAAACTATTCGTACATGAGGCATATATTGGCCAATACAATCATAATATTTCAGCTAATACCTTGTAGGATATCCTTTAACCTTGAGTCTCTTTGTCATCGATTCCACCAATTTTGCTGTTATTGAGCTAGATATGGAGTCCCATTCTTGATTAAGAACTGATTCCAAATCATTTTTATTAGAAATAAATGTCTGGACCTAATATTTTAATCAAGAACGTCCCATAAATTCTCAATGATGTTGAGGTCCGGCGATTGAGGAGGAAATTTCATGAACTTTGGGGTATTATATAGTATCCAGAACCTTGTATTTAGGGCTATGTGCTTGGGGTTGCTATTATGCATGAAAACGTAATCACCATTCAAGCCCATGTTTGTTGCACCAGGTCCTAAATTATTGTTTAAAATGTCAATATAAAATTGGTGATTCATAATACCTTTAATAAAGACTAATTTGCCCACCCCAGTAGCACTCATACACCCCCAAACAACCAGACTTTCACTCTTATGTTTCACTGTTGGCACTAGATTCTTAGGATGATTTCTGTATTGTGCTTTCTCCATACCATTCGTCTTCCGCCTGATCCAAATATGTTGCATTTACTTTCATCTGTAAAGATAATCTTTTTCCAGAAATCTGAACTGTCTTTAACGTATTGCTTGGAGAAAGACAATCGCAGCTTCCGATTCTTCTCACTAACATAGAATTTTCGTCTCGCAACACGGCCATGGAAACCTTCATTTCTGCATGTATTTCGAACAGTACTTACGGAGGCTGCTGTTCCCATGTTCTTCAGTTCTGATGTTAGTGTAGGAGCACTTATTTTGGGATCCTTCTTTAATGAACGTACCAGAAACCATCTGTCAGATGATGTAAATAGACTTGGTCGCCCAGTACGAGAACTGTTTTGAACCGTTTCAGTGGCAGAAAACTTTTTTATGATTGACTGCATAGTTGAACAGGGTCTATCAACTAGATCAGAAATCTTGTTGTACGATATACCATTTTTACGGAGCTTTAAAATCAGTTCTGCTTTGGAAACACTTGTCTCCTTGCTTTTACGACCCATTACACAGAATTTCTAGTTTCTCACTGCATTAAAATTTCCACTGAAGAACCTTTTAAGTAAATTACAAGATGTCGTCAATTAACAAAATCTTAATTGCTTAACCAATCACAAAATATAACTAAAAAATTTGTATTTATTTTTGTGTACGAATACTTTTTACACCACCAGATGTTGGATTGTTACAGTTTTGTATACATTTATTCCTTTATAAAATTATTTTTGTGTAAATTTCACATGAAAATAATGAAAATATGTTCTATTATGTATTTATATTTAATTAAAATGGAATTTATGTTTATAATTTTTATGAATGGATCTCTTTTAAATCAATTGTCGTACTGTACGAATACTTTTTACACTCACTGTAGATGCTCATAAATTAACTTCAATCCATATGTCAGTCGAATTAATCATTGTTTTACAAACAATGACTATAGAGGTACAAGTAAATCAAACCCATTATCCCATTACACACACACACACACACACACATATATACATACATACATACATATATATATATATATATATATATATATATATATATATATATATATATTTATATATACATACATATATATATATATATATATATATATATATATATATATATATATATATATAAACAGCAATTACTGTCACTTAAAAATATTTTTTGAGTTGATAGAATTTAAAAAGGATTGTATACAAGAGACTAATTTTAAAAATACAAGTTAAAGGTTGTAATTATACTCAATACGTTTCCATTTAATAAATTTAATAAGTTAAGATCAAAATTTTTGTATGACTACACACACACACATCAAGATTTAATGTACAAGACTTTGTTTCCATGCCTATTTTAAAAAATAGACTTATCTTTCAGCCATAGCATAATGAATAGGTATATTAAAATGCATTAAAAAAATTATCGAAACCTTAAAGGAAATTATTTTTGTAATTATTTATTTTTATTTTTATTTTTATTTTTTTGTTCTGTTCAAATTAGATTTGACAGTAAAATCTCTCTCTTTGTTTCTGTAGAACAGTAAAATCTTATTTTCTAAGAATAAAACTACTACTGTAAAGTTGATTTCTTGATGAGAACTCGTAATAAAAGAAAAATAAATGAAAATGTTTTTGTAGAAATTAAAATTTCCTTAGAAAAATGAAAATTAAATTAACAGCAACACACACACCTTAACAGAAATTTTACTTGTGTTGATTTGTGACTTATTCAATATCTTTAGTACTGTTTTAAATTTCATCAAAAAAGTGAGAATTTTAAGTGTGTGTGTTGGAAATTATTTTATTTAAGATATTACCCTCTCTCTAAAGCTTTTGCTTCCTCTAAACATTGTAAGTTTATCTCTAATGTTAAATTAGATTACTTTTTTCGTTGCAGTTTTTGTGCAAAAGGTTAGTTAATATGAAAAATTGTTTTCCTTTAACATTTCATTTCAATCTTCGTAATTGAGTTTCATAAATATTTTTCGTTTTCCTAAACACTAATTAGTTTCATGGTGTACTAATTATAAACTTGTGTTGCATGTTGACGTCTGAGGAAAATCTCAGGGAAAGAAAGAAGTTCAAATTTGATTCATTGTTTTAAATTCAATTCTAAATAAAATCCACAATTGAACTTCATTATTGTTCTATTGCGAATACTTGACTATTACGTTAATGTAGTAGTCCAATATTTTTTATAATAGGAAAAAAACGTTGAACTAAGTAATTAGTAATATGACATAAACAGTTTTGGAGCTTTATGCTCTTAGGCTTATAGATCGCATTGAGTAAGATTGAATTTTTCAATAAGTAATCTGTGGCAAAAATACAATATAACAGTTAAGGACAAGGTTACAATATGATAAAACAGTTGCATCTGTAAAGAAATTAAAATATGTAATTGAGCATTAGAAAAAGCAAAAAAATGTCATAGGCAACTTTCCATGAATTTCTGGATGAAAATAATCTCTCACATATTGAGAAAAAAAGAAAACACCTGTTTGCATAGCACTAAAATAAATTTTTATTCCAATTTTGCACAAAATTTAAAGAACAGAAGTTTGATAACATATCAGTTTTCTTATATTGAATAATAAATATAATTAGATTTTCAACAAAGTCAAATTTTAATCCTATCACCTTTGTGAATCTGATATAGAGCATGTTATGGATTGAAATGAGGTAATGCTATAATGAAAGGAGGTAAAGATAAGAGAGAAAGAACTTGCACTTGAAATTGATGTACATAAAATCCTATCTATTTAAATTTGTCCCTATATTGTTATAAAATCATTCGTCTTATTGATTCTTTCATAAATGATAAGCATTGTTACTGATCCCTATTTGTTAGGTTCAAACTTGAGAGGTCCAAAAATGGTTGCTTTCAATGGTTATCTCCAGTTTTTCCATCATTTTAAAATGAATATCAAATGTATAATTTTTGTAAGCTCATCCATCCTACTACAAAAATAACCAAGTATTGTTACATTAAGACATGATATATTCATTAAAACACTAATAGATTGATTTATTATCATTTATTCGATATTAGAATTTTTATTCCTATAAAAATATTCCGCTCTATTGATTCAAAACATTAAAAAGCAAACACATATGGCCTAAAAAGCATCAACGGAGTAAAATTTTATGCGAGTATACAATACCTTGTGTAAATACCAATTCAAATGAATTTTGTTTGAGTAGGAAAAAATTAATTGGTGTTATTAACTGTGACTAGAAAGAAAGAGTAAAAACGTGTCATAAAATGCGGATTTAATCAATCATTTGTTTCGTTTAGTATCAAAAGGAAACAAAATTTTACGTTATTCACACCGTTCATCCCTGCCGGGATTCGAACCCGGGACCTTTGGATTAGAAGTCCAACGCGCTATCCACTGCGCTACAGGGACTACAGAATCCAGACCTCCAGTTTTCTTTTTGTCCAAAGTATAAGAAAAATTTATACACAATGTATTATTTTTTATCGCGCTATAATGGAGGATAATTTGTAATTACCTTGTAATATTTAACTTTGTTTTCCCACTGATTTATAATGAGTGTGTACTGAAATAATTTTCACCTGACATACTATCTACTTTCGTATTATTTACTCCCGCGGGGAATATGTCGATTGGGTTGTTCCGACAACCCACTTCTACCAGCGCGCATGCGCGAGATCTTGGTATTCTCATATCTATTTATAACTTCACCTTGTGTAAATTTGGATGGGAAAGTATCACAATTGGATAGGAAAAAGATCACATATGAGAAATATTCGTTTTTCCCTTTTCAAATCTTCTGTTTAATATTTTTTTTGTCAAAGAGTAATTTCGTAATTTTTTTTTATCATACTTATTCTTTTTAAGTTTAAACATAAGAGAGTACACGTTTTAGTAAATACGAATAAAATGTTTTCCGAACCGTAATTTCGATTTGTATATTTTAATTGTAAAATTTGCCCAACTAGTAATCAGTCGATACCGTCCTCTAGAATTTATTTCTCCATTACCTGAGTAAGTTTTGATTATAAATTGTTTCCTACTTAATGAAACTAGAAGAATTAAAGAAAGTTGCTCCCAATCTCTGAATTCATTCGCTTCAATATTTTTTAATTGTTTTCTTCATTAGAATAGTACATAGAATTTATTATTTAAGTACAACAGAAAAAATTACAAATGCAGTAAGCAAAATTGAATAGCTAAAATTGTTTTTAGCTGTCCTTTTCTTATTTTAAGGGAAACGTCGTAATTTAATATATTTTGTAAATTAATATTTGGAATGTTATATATTTTCGCTTAGAAATTTTTAGATAGAGTGATGGTTTTGTAGTCCCTATTTTTAGAAATATATATGATTCATTTAAATTAAAATACAATCCGAGAAAACAAGGGTTTTGAGAGTAATATATTGATTGCTTAACTAACTCCTCATTTTGTTATTTTGTTATTATATTTAATAATTTTTATTTTAACATTCAGAAATATAGAAAATCTATAGAATATATTTTTTCAAAAATTGTTTTTAATATTTCAATATTACTTAAGACATTATGGACAAACTATCTCCCAAATAAATATTATTTTTATCTCATAAAATAAATAAAATAAAAACAAGTGATTATCGATAAATGTTTCATGTTTGAGGAAAACATACTAATTTTATCTATAAATTGTTGATTAATTTTTAGGTTAAATACAATTAATACACACAGATTTTGTAATACAAACCTCAAAAAAATAGCGATTGATAAAATTTTTTTTTATTAAATATTAATTATTGCAATTAATTTTCTACATTTTGTATTATTTTAAATATTTTGCGCAACTCTTATTTATGTCCTTGCTAAAAAATAAAAAATGTGACTTCAATAATTCTGAGATTGATGGTTTTGAGAACACATTATGAATACATGAATTTGATTTTATGAATTGAATTATAAATCCCCTTTAATTTCGGATATTTTATTTATTTCTGAATGTATTTGTGTATTGTGCCAAATAAGTAATTTATTTAACCTGTATAATAATTTATTCTTTTACTATTGATCATTCTTGTATATAAATTACTTCTAGATTAAAATAAAAAATGTGAATAAATTACTTCTAGATTAAATTTTTGATACAGCACAAATTTTTTTTAATGACAGATAGTAACAAACAAAGAGGCCTACTTTTATTTTTTCAGTAATAAAATCCTTACTCAAAGTTCTCGACAGTAATATTGTAGGTTCAAATGCCATCTGTCTAACATGACCACTTATTATGTCTAACAAACCTAACTGAACTTTAAATTTTTCAAGGTAAAAACTTTCCCATCTAATAAAATATAGTTTTTAACTTTTGTTAATCAGTTTACTAAAATTAATTATGAATAATAAATTTTGAATCAATTTAATTGCACGTAATGTAATTTTAGTACAGTTTTGAAGTCATAATGTAACAAAATAGATCTCATTGTTTTTCTGAACGGATAAATAAACATGGTGATAATTCACTATAATCTTGGGTACAAGAAACTCAACTTAAGTGGAAGTATATAATTCTAGAGCAAGCTGAGATAAGGAGAGGTGAAGGACAGGAAGAAAAATACAAGGTCCAAGTCTAGCTTCAAAAGATAGTGATCTTTAAGCTTGGAAATTTACGGCATTTTTTTAAACATATATTTTTCTTTATTTCTCTCTTTACTTAGGGTATCTCTTTTGAAATAATAACAATATTAACTGTGTCTAATTATAAGCATATTTATTAATTTATGAAAATGCTTAAGTTAATGAAATCTTTAGTTAAATATAAAGCAATCAATCTAGTCTTTACACTTATATTTCTTATACTTCGAAAAAAGAAACTATTTAATTATGTAATACAATAAACATATTCTAAAATTTAAACGCAAAGCATGCATATAATACCTTAATTAGAATTAATAATTAGCACAGTATTTTGCAGTTGCGCTAAAATATATTACTTTAAGTTTAAATTTTCGTGAGAAAATTCTTCTATAAGAAAATTATGGTATTAATGTTTGCTGTAAAAAAAATTGAATTCCTCTTTTTTTAAAGCAAGAACTAAGCAAATACAACCACCAGTATTGAATTCATATAATTCAAGTAAATAAATAAAATGTGTTGATCTAGAAAAGACATGATTAATATTATATAAGTCTTATTTCTATAACAACTTTAATCGATATATCAAATTATCAATACATTTTATTTAAGCCTGTACTGATAAATTAAGAAATTAATGCATATATACTAGAAACAACATTTATTATTTACTTTCTATTGATAAGACATTGATAAAAATGTGGCTTCAATAATATTATATTCTTATGCTAAATATGGAATAAATAAAATATAGTATATTAATCACTATCAATTTATTTCTAATCACAATAAGGAAGTCACTAAATCTCTGAAGGAGATAAATAACAAAAAATCTTTTTCTGAACGATGAAGATAAAAAATACAATGAATTTGAACTGTGCTCTCGTAGCACGTGATTTCAGAACAGTTTTACTAAAAGATTTTAAGGGTCTAAAATATTTACATTTCATAATCTTCATAGGAGCCATAAATTTCTTTTCATTTTTAAAGTATTAATTTGAAACTTAATTTTTTTATTTTTCGATTATATTTACCTTTTTCCATATTGTTACGATTTTAGAATTTTTAAAATATTTTGTTAATTTTAAGCTAAAAGGGTATATATAAAAGTTACTGTAAATTTTAATGAATTATTGACATAGTGTTAAATGCTCATTAATTCTTTTAATCTTTAATTAAAAAGCAAATTTTATCTGTTAAAATTTAAAGACATATTTATTCTTTCATTTGATTGTAATAAATAAGCAATTTTAATTTTTAAACTCTAGTTTTAAAAAAAGTGGAAGGATTTTTTAAAAATCTGTTCAAGCATTAAAATTACAAACACTAAAATACGATGTAAGTACTAAACTTAGTGGTTACTTTTAGTATAAAATTTATTTTTAAAGTTTCAGTGTTTGTTTTTAACTGATGGGTTATTTTTAAAAATTAGTTCCTTTTTGAAAGCTGGAACGTTTGAGTTTTTCTCTTAATAAAAATATTTCTATTTTAACTTTAAAAAAGTTAACGTTTAAAAATTAAGATTTTCAAAAATAGTTTTATTATGGCTTAAACTAAATTTATCTGAAAAATTATAAATTAAATGTACAGAATGGGCATAATGTTCAGTGAACATGCAGCATGAATCTATATATTTTTAGTTCATTTCCGAAACATTTCTCAAATCCGAATCTCAAATTCTTGTGATTTTCTTGAATTCAAGGCTTTTATTTATGAATATAATGTAGTAAAAAACTAGAAAAATCTTTAATATAATTTTATTAAGTTCTTAAAAATTCTAAAACAGTCGCAAATGAAAGGAATATAAAAATACAGTTCTTAAAATTTTCATATAAATTTGCTTTAATAAATGCAAATGAAAGTGGAAATTAAACCAAATTATGGTTTATAAAATGTCTGTTTCATTAAAAGAATAATTTTAATTGAAAAACGAAATACCTCTGATATAACTTAATGCAATGAATTTAATTTCGGGTGTTTTAAACTTAGACGAGTTCTTATCATCACAAATTTATTCAAGAATTTATTTGAAATCAATGTAACATGGGCTCATTTTACACACACACATAATAAAAATAGTTTTTTTAATCGTCATTGTTGGACGACACGAGATGACTGATGTATTCTCTTTCAATATGCACAGATGTTCCGTAAGTGCTTAAAAATTTCCTTAGTTTCCCCACGTGAATAACTATAAAGTCTTCTCTGAAAATATGCTAAGAGTACTTAAATATCTGATTATTGCCTTGAGCACAAAGTTACGTCCATTTGCTTACACAAAAGTGGCAGTTTTGAGAGAAAATATTTAGAATATATAATATATATATATACCCATTATACCCAACAAATTAAATGCTCAAATGTCCTAAAAGTAGGTCAGGCTTTGGGTGAATTAAGAACGAACTCACAAATTTCCTCTCACGAATATGATTTTTTTACAAACCGGGCTATTTAGGTGCTGTAAGAATACGTTATATTTGTAGCAAATATGTTATATTCACATATTCCAGTGCTTTGTGAACTTTTTAGACAAATTGCTCATTTTAAAGTAATAATGTGCAATAGGGGATAACACTTTTGAAATTGGTCTTTTATTTTATTAAATCTTTAAACCTCTTAGACAATGAAAATTATTTCAATATTTAGAATATCATGAGACAAGAGAAGTAACATAAAAGCTAAATTCAATTCGTTAACTGTTATTGAGGGATAGAGCATATTTAGTTATTTTTACGACTATTGATCAAATGAAAAATATTATTCCACCTGACTTTCAAACTCAGCCAATCATAATATGGTAGAAAACGACTAGGTGTTTTACTATATCTATGAACTATATATGTTACAATATTTATATCAAGAGATATCCAAGATTTCACTTAGCACACACAGTACTAGTTTTTACAGTTATTATTACTACTCATGACGATTTTTAAGACATTTCGTTCACATTTTGCTTTAAATATGTGTTACATATAAGCATATATTTAATTATAATTTAAATAATATTCTTTTAGGATTTATACTAATATGGTTAAAGGAGCTTTGAAAATGAATCTTCTGTTTAAAAGGGAAACAAATTTCGTGGAATATATCAGGCGCGTAGACCCTCAGCTATCAATCAAATTTTTCGAGAACCAAAAATTAGAAGAAACAAAGTTAAATTGCAATTAATTAAAAATATTAATAAGTACACTGTTCTGGAGATGACTCATAACTAACTGAAGAATTTTAGATTGAGTTTAATCAAAAGAAAAGTTTTACTAAGAAAATTAATTTAGGATGATTGCCGAAAAAACACTGTCAGTTTTATCGCTTGAATTGATCATTTGATCTTTAAAAAAATTGCAATTAATAAATAATGAGGGATATACAAATATAATATTCTTAATAAAAAGTATGCTAAAATGAATTATATAGAGTATTAAAGTTAATGAGATTTGAAAGATAATTATATTTGAATCATAGCATATTCTTCCTGTCACGTAAATTTCACTTACATAACATGTCTAGAGCCTAGCTTTTCGAGGAGCCTAAGCCTGATCGCTCCTTGATGTAGTTGTTTTAATGGTCAGCAGTGTATTTATTCAATATCATTTAAATCTTTTTTTGATGTAACAATAGCAATTTTAATGTATATATACATATGTATAAGTATTCATGTGTGTCTATATTGGTGTTTAGAAATTTTTAGTTATGTCATCACTCAATAATATATATACATTAGGTTGGGGATAAGTTCGTAGCGTTTTTACCAAAGACTTTTATTTAAAAAAAAAACAATAATATCAATTAATTAATCAATTATATATTCGCCGTTACTGTTTACAACCTCTTTCCACCTCTTGACCAATTTGTTGTCCGCCAAAAATCGCCTGGTCTGGTGTCAAAGAAGCTGTTGAGCCAGTTTTTAAAGATCTCTTTGTTATCGAAGGTAACGCCCTTTATATGGTTTGACAAGGAACAGAAAAGATGGTAATCGGTCGGTGAAAGGTTTGGTGAATACGGCGGATGCTGAAGGCCTTTTCATTCGAGCTCATGGATTGCGGCTTTGACAGCTTGTGCAACATGGGACCTGGCATTGTCGTGAAGGAGTATGGTTAGATCATGTCGATTAGGTTTTTTAGTCGAATAGCCTCATTCCCGCGGTGTAGCTGGGCAATGTAGAGCTTCTTGTTGACTGTGGCATTCTTTTCGAACATTTCCCAGTGCATATATATATATATATATATATATATATATATATATATATATATATATATATATATATATATATATATATATATATATATATATATATATATAAAGGCGCATTAGATAATAAAGATAATAAATCTATTTGCTTTACATTATAATACTTCCTTTTTCCTTTGTCACGAAATATGTTATTTAAAAAAGTAATTTTTTTTCCTACTCAAGAATCTGATGCAGTCTTAAGTAACTGAAATGGAAAATACAATTTGTTACATTCATAAGATTGTGCCATATATGTTTAATGATATCATTTTTTAATAAAACTGAAGTTGCAATATATACCCATTTAATATATTTGAGAAAAGATACAAATAAAGGCACAGTTTATTATTTTTACTTTTCTTTTAGGTTTTTCTTTTTATTATTATTATTTTTTAACATATATTGCTACTCAGTGAAATTAGCTATCAAAAGTACTAAGAGTTTCGAAAGTGATTTTATTAAAATCAGTTTCATCAAAAATTGCTCATCTCAGCAGTTTTGAAATATTCATTGCAAATAATAATTATTGTGGTACAGAGTCGCTTTCTTCGATCTAAAAATAGTTGTTTTTGAAACCTTATTTACCTCTGAAAACAAAATATCATTTTCAAGGTTAAATAAACTCGGAATATTTCTTCTTGCATTTCATCATCATAATCTTTTTCGAGTGTTAGATTTGACTATTTTATTATAAGAATAATATATGAAGGTATCAATAAATTATATTACATTATGATAAAGTTTCTTTTCTATTTTAAAAGCTGAAAATTAAAATAAAGTAAATGTAAATTGTAAAATTTGTAGCATTCATACTGGAATTGTCATAACTGATAATATATTTTCAGAAATTAAAAAAAAAAAATCTCTTTTCAATTATAATTCTGTTTTCTGCAATTATTTTCTTTTTACAATAATTAACAAACAAATTATCTTTTAAAGTAGAATGTATTAAACTATTAAGAATAATTATTTAAGACTAAATACATTCATTTATTTAATGAAAAATAATTAGTTAAACGCATTTATAGCTATTTTTTAAGTCACTAATTCTTTCTAATAAAAAGTAACATTAAACCAAATTGATATTTGATCAATGTGAAATTATTTAGTCAAAAGTTCGCCTAATGCACATTTCAGTATTCTATGTTAAAATTTATTTGTTATGTGAAAACCTCTTTCTAAATGTTATCTTAGACTGAAAGTATTTCTGTAATTTAAAGTTTAATCGTTACATTTTTAACAAGAAAGATTTGACTTTTTGGATTGAAGAAAACAGTCCATAAATAATATGATTTCAGTTCTTTTGGGTGATACTATAATCATAATGTTTTGAAATTTTAATATATATTTTTAATCAAAAGATTTTCTACAAAGATGAACTTAAAATAGATAAACTCGTATTTCAGAAACAGTAAATTAGATAATTTGAAACTGTTATCGTTTCCATTGAAGAATATATTACAGAATTCTAAAGAAAACTGATTTCTTTATTTAGTTGAAATAATTAAGTCATTGTTAACTTTAATTTTTGTGTATACATCCAATCCAACATAATTAATTTAAAAAAAGAATTACTTAGGAGAAAGGGATACTAAATATATGAAGCACATAGAAAAATTACGACAAACTAAATTTCACAAAAAGATTTATCGTGTTGCTTAAATGTGTAGAAGAGTACTTGAAACAATTGTGAATAAAGTGATCAATTTTCAATATAAATTATTAAATTTTTATAATACGCAAAGATGCATAATTTAAAAGTAACATACTACAAAATACAATAAATAAATAAAAATATATCTGATAGAATGGCTCAGTTACTTGTTCCTTACTGCTAGCTAAGGCGACACTATTAAAACTCTCTCTCAATTTGTTTATATATTTTTTCACTCTTGTAACGAAGCCAAAATTTATTTTCAGGCAATTTTTGGTCGGGTGTTTGTTGCCACGTTTTTCAGAAAACTTTTATTAGAAATAATACGTGACTAATTAAGGGCGCGGGGAAATTTTTTGCACATCTTAAATATATAAAGTAAAATATCAGCAAATTAACTAATTTTTTTAATATTTATCTGAAATTGGTAGTGAAAATTATATTTTTTTAATTTATATTTCTAGCTTAGCAGACTATTAGTTAAAATTATATTTAATAAACAAGTTTGTTTTTGTTGAAAAATGTATGCATATATCCAATACAGTTTTTATAACTAGAAATTGAAGAATACAGTAATGATGCATAATAAAATTTTTCTAATTTTCTATTATATTATGCAAGGTAATTAAATTTATATGTTGATGAAAAAATTTTAAAAATGTTTATTTTGTATTTTAATGAAAATGAATATTTTGTGTTGAATTGAAAATGAGTATTTTGTACTGAAATTACATATAAACCTTATATTAATTTTATAAAATATGATACAGATCAATTGCTTATTTTTAATGAAAATTATAGCTATTTTTTACATTTTAAATAGATTTCATTGTTAGAAAATGTAACTCAAATGCAAAGCCAAATTATCCTCTTTATTTTTTAGTTCAATATTTATTCTTAATTTTCATATTGTTTTTTTTTATAAATATAACAAGTAAAATATGATTTATAAGTAATAAATACTTTTAGAAAAATATTTCTTAACATATAACTTATAGTTCAGAAGTATTATTCTACATTTACTGAATATAAAAACAAATTAATGTAATTAAAATAAAATAATTAAACTTTACAATAACATATATTTTATTTCTAAATATGCAAAAATAAAATTTTTTTAAAATAATTTATTTCAATATTTACTATTGGTATTATGTATATTACTTTATATAAAAATTTCGTAGATGATTTATAAATTATTAACCTCGATTAATGAAATTATTGAGAAAAAATGTTTAACTCTTGGAACTAAAAATTAATTAGCCTTAAGCAATATTAACTCTCTAAAAATGTTTTTCATAAAAATTAATTGTCATTAACTTATTTGAAAATACAACATTTACATTAAAAAAAGAAAGACATTTTAGTGAGATCCTTTAATAATGTCAAAACATAAATTCATACAATGATGACGTCAATGATAACAAAAAATAGTGACTTAAATCCTCCAAAATGTAATTCAAAGTATTTCTACTTAAACACCGATGTTAAACTCGATTTTAATACGTAGTTATTTCACTTTTAAAATATGCCAGGATTCATCTAAACTTAACTTAGCTATATAGTATGTTATGTGTGCAATTTTGATTTCAAATTAAGATGTCTTTAATTATAATTTGTATTATATATATTATTATTATATTAAGGATACCTTAATTTGAAATCAAATTGCAAAATATTGTTGTTTTTTACAAGAAATTGCAAAATAAATAAAAAAAAAGTTTAATATAATTTTTATTTCAATTTTCAATTAAGGTCTTGAGTATTCAATTTAATGATAATATTTCTAGATCTCTATTTCAGATACTTGCATTTAAAACAGATGTGTGTGTTCATTCACTTTGAAAGCTGACTATGCTAATCTGCAAGCATTAGAAAATATTAGCAGTGAATAGTTTTGTGGCGAATATAAGTCAAAACTTAAATAATTCCTGATGTTATCCCCATGAAAGAATACTTGAGTAGCTGTTTTTTTACAGAAGACTTTCGAACACTTATTCTCCTATGAAATATTGTTTGAAATCAATTTTGTTACTGATTATATATATATATATATATATATATATATATATATATATATATATATATATATATATATATATATATATATATATATATATAATATATATATATATATATATATATATATATATATATATATATATATAATGATAGTAAATACTTCTCCTTATATTAATTAAACAAAGCAAAAAAAAAAAAATCAAAGTTTTGCAAACTAAAGATTACTTTATTTATTTATTTATTTATTTTTTTTTTGAAAACAGCTATTTAGCTAACATAAATTTCTAACTATTCACATTCATAATAACTAGAAATTTGCAAAAAATGCATGATTATGCATTTGTAAAAGGAATGAAATAAGAACGGTGTTATATTTTGAATAGTTATATGAATTTATACTGCTTCGTGGAAAAATTGAAGTTATCAAATCCATTCACGTATATTTTGTTTAAAAAAAGTACTGTTTTGTTGATTGAGATATTTTTTCATTTTTACTCTAAAAATTGGTCGGTTAAAAAATTGAATTGACGAAAATGAGACTGTGTTCAGTGGACATCTGATGAGTATTCATGTGAAAAATAAATAGGTTAAATGTATGCAAAATCTATTCATAAAGCAAAAGTTAATAAAAAAAATCATAAGCTTTAATTAAATATTTTGGCCTATCTTGTAGCATAATCTTCATCACAAAACTGCTTTTGATTAGTATTCTGCTTGCTCATATGTTACTTTAGAAAAAAATTCTATATTATTACTTTATCACAAAATATACTTTGTGAACATTGTGTAGATTTAAAGTTGTTTAGAAAAGTTGCAATTACTTTAATGCGCGCGGTCTCATTATTAATGATTTAAGACTCATATCTTTATTATATTCGAATTTTTTAGGTAACAACTCAGGATCTTGTATTGTTAATATTTTAATGATTTTGATTAAATGTACGCTTTTCGAAAACATATTTCTTTTTGAAAATGTAATAAATATGGATTCATTTTGGTTTCTTCTAAACATAATATTGAATCCTTTCATGAAAAAATATGTATTCATAAAAATTTTTTATATTATGTATTTAATTAAAGAAAGACTCAATTAAAGATTTTCTAGTATAGTTTTTTTCCATCACGCTTGATATGTTACAACATGAATTACTAATATTTGTAATGTTTAACTTTGAATAATCCTTTCTTAATTCTTTTATAAATCTCTGTTAATATATTTAGAGATAGAAGTTTCTTTATGTTATTAGTCTATTAAAAAACTTTGTAAGTTAATGTGTAAAGAACTGCATTCAAAATACTAATTTTTTTTTATATATATATATATTTCTGAACTTTGTGTCTGTAAAAAAAGATAATTAAACCAAATATATAAAAGTGAAGCAAGCATCACATACATAAAATTAAGAAAAAAAATCATCAAAAATGTGAAAACCTAGAAATAATTAATTGATGATTGTATGCTTGAATTTTTTTATTATTTTTTATACATTATTTTGATTATTGTATCAGAATTAACATCAAGATTTAAATTAAAATTATTTAATAATATGATTAATTAAATCTACTAAAGCAAATACATGATATTCTATTTAGATAGTTGAATCATTGAACCAGCCAAGCCTATTTTGATCCTAAAAATGCAACAAAATAAATTAACATGAAGGCTGTAAATGTAAGCAGAATTTTAAGAAATTATTATTGAAACACATTTCTTTCCATTAATTTTACATTAGTTTTTACATAAATAAGTTTACATTAAAAATTTCTCAAACAATTATCAATGCGGAAAATTTTCTTTTTGCAATATTAATTGGATTTGTAAGCTATAAACATAAGATATTTTTAAAACATATATTTTAATACACATATAACAAACACATGCAACAACAAAGCATATATTGTTTTCTGTGTAATTTTCATATTTTATTTATTTCTAAGAGACAAAATCCCTTTCATTAAAGCATGATATCTTACAAGTAAAAAAACTAAATCATGTATTTTTTAAAAATATTATTCTTTCAAAGCAAAAAAAAGTGTTATTTTTTAAAATTCACTATGTTTATTTCAAAAGGCCTTTAAATTTGCATTAATATAAATCATTTTTATCCCAAAATTCATAAATACATTAAAATTATATAAAGCAATATATAAGTAAAATTTTTATAATTAAAAATAAAGATTGATTCATCTTTTTTTTGAATGATAAGACTTAAAAATAAAGATTGACTCACTTAGAAAATCACTGTCTTCAAAATCTGGAATTGTTTTCATATTTTAAACAACAATATAAGAGAATAGTCAATGACAAAATATTCTACAATTATATCTTTTCATATTAAAGACAAGCTTTAAATTTTTCCCATTATTTTTTTCTTAAATGATGAATTATGTGTAATATTGGGAATAAGAAGTATCCTTTTCGATTAATCATCAGGTACTTGTCCAATTAATCAAAATTGTTAAATGCTATTGATTTTTTGATATGTATTTTTATTTCTTATTTTTATTAAGTAATTGTATAAGTTAAGTAGTGAAAAATCAGAATACAAATTATGCTGCAGGTACGAAATTTACTGTATATACAATGATTATTTTTACAGTAGAGATCATTTTACAGGCATAAAAATAAAATGCATGTCCATAAAAATTCTATACAGCTTTCTGCATTCAAAACGTAAGTAATGAGTGTTTATCTATCCTATTATATCTTCGTAAGTAGAATATATAAGTGCTCTCTGAAAATTTCCTCATGGAAATGGGTTGATAATGAATGTAATACTAGAGTATACTTCCCTCTATTGCGATCGCACAATATGTGGTCTTAGGATTGTGTGAATTATGTTGTTTGTTGGATAAAAAGTTCATTTATGGATTTGTTCTTGGCAAAACCAACTTTTCCTTGTGCATTGTGAAATTTATCACAAGGTACTCCTGAATATTTTGGAAATACGTGCAATCAGAATTACCACGAATGTGTAAATCATGGACTTCTACTTAAATAGCTGAGATTACAGATGTGTTCCATTAACTTCTGACTATAGATAGTGAGTCTAATGGAAACTATTCAGTTTCTCTCTTTACTCTTAGCAGTCAACTTATGTGTGGCTCTTTTTGTTCCGGAAGGTAAGACAAAAATCTCAAAGCAGAATTTAAATTTATTAGTTTACATTTTCCCTGTTTTAAAGTGCTTATTTATTTTTAATAATCGTCAATTTAAATTTATTAGTTTACATTTTCATTTATTAGTTTACATTATTTAGAATATTTAGTAAATTTATTAGTTTACATTATTTATTATGTTGATTATACTGATCAAAATATAAAATTTCTCGTGGCAAATAACTTTTTACTACAGGTTTAGTAAAAAGTGTAGACGTATCTATAATCATATATATTTTAAAATTTTAAATATATTAAAATTTTAAAATCATCGTTTATTAATATTTCCTTTTTATTACAATTAATATTTTATAATATTTCATTTTCTATTAATAATCGATTATTAATATTTTATTTTTATAGAAACATTGTTTTCAAATGATTTTTCAGAATAATAATTACATTTCCACCTTTTTTGCAGTGGAATCTTTACTATTTCTCATTATTTGAAATTTTCCAATTTATAATTTAAAATAAAGAAAATTTTTGACGATTATTAAAAATTAATAAACACATATATTTGAAGATGTTTTAAGAAAAATAATGAAAATTTATGTCTCTCAAATTAAGCCATTTAAAAGGTATATTCATTAACTCGTTTGGGAGACCAATATTTTCTTTGTTCATTCAAAATATGCATCTTTTTGCTAAATTGAAAATGTTTATCCATCGTTTTAATATGCTTATGTTGCAGTTAAATTAAAAATAAAAAACTGATAAGTAAATGAATTTAACTAGCCTTCGACAATTTTCCTTTAGCTGATTACTCTCTTCTTTTGAAAAAAATTAATGTCAATTCCATTCTATTTAGTTACGGATATTTAAATTTAGTTCTCAGCATGCACGTTTCTGATTTCTGTAGATAAGCGTAACTGTTTAAGTGTGTAGCAATTAGGATAAGGTTGATTATCGATACTTAATTACAAACAATGAGCGTTAAATTTAATGAGCAATACAATTTTCTAGAAAAAACGTTTTATTATTAAATTGTTTTATTTATATATTTATTTCGAATGTTCGGACAATTGGCTATGATGGTATTAAGTTTCACCTTTGCTTGTTAAACTGTTACTAGCTTTTATAATAAAAAGTAATAATTCAGAATAAAGTGGTAATTCCCCTGGAATATGATTTCTCATACAAAAAAATACTTGATGTGCAGTAGCAAGCTTATTAAAAAAGCTGATAAAATAATGTTAATTTTCAATTTCAATTGGTAAGTAAAATTTGATAGTATAAATGTTTGTTTTATTTTCTTGAGGAAGATTTTAAGAAATTAAAATTATGCTGGAAAATAGAGTCTTTGTGGTCCAATAATTTATGTTAAAATATTTTGTGAATAAAGTGCTTTTTGTCTAGTATAGAAGGAATTTCATTCCTTTAATATTTCTTATGCAAACGAAGTATATGACATTGTTATTATTACAATTTCAAAATCCTAGTGTTTAATATACTTCACAGATATTTTTGCATAGTATTTGTAACTTTTTTTTAACTTTCTCAACACAAATAAGAAAATTGATAAACCAGGGAATAAAATATTTGATGTACCTTCGAGAGAAATATTTTTTATACCTAATGATTATCTTATCCAAACTTGAAATGAAAACAGTAATTTTTAATTATTAACAGGAATTTACAAGAAAATTATTTGATGAGGAACTACTTTGATTATTTTAAAATTGAATATTTTTCGAAGAAAAACGACTTTTAATGATTAATAACAATACAAGAAAATTTTTATATTATTTTTAAGACTTAATATATTCAACATTTATATATTTTGGAAATTTATAAAATAAGATTTTTAATAGTGATGATATTATCGAATCCATAAAACTAAGCAGAATGAGATTGGCAGGACATGAAGTAAAAATGGAATCCAGAAAACGAACAACATTAGGAGTTTTTGATGCAACCTCCTTCAATAAAAGACTTATAGAAAAAGAGGTGGAAGGACTGCAGATGAGGACTTGGTCATTCTAAAAGTAAAGAACTGGAAAACTACTGCTGGGAGAAGGGAGAAACGGGAAACTCTTATGAGGAGGTCCAAGCACAAAGGGCTGTCATGCCAATACTGATGAAAATAGTCATATTGTAAATTCACAGTAAATTTATGTGAGATCATTGTCATTCTGTACAAATTCAGTGTAAAGACATAATATTCAATTGTGTTTCATTTTCAATACTTTGAAATTTCTGCTGCGAAAATTGGTGTATAACAACCCATGATTAAAACAAAAAATTAATTAAACTGATACAAATTTTTTATTATTTTACTTGTAGATTTGAATTGAAAACGTGAAAATTTATAAAAATAAAGTAAAACTGTAAGAATAAAACTTTTCAAAGATTAAAGTAGTAAAAAGGAAACATTAAAAATAAGATTCGCTAAGCTATGAAATAAATAAATAAATATAAATTTTAACCTAACGTATATCAAATAAATGATCATTAATCATCAAACGTATTACTATTGATTGAATTAATAATTAATTTAAATATTATTCTAACAAAATTAGTATGTAAATAATTCAACCAAATTTCATTCGAATGAATATTTTTTCAGAGGTGTTATTATTCTGCGCTTCGTTATTTATTTTCAAAAATTTTATTCATGCTTCTATGCATTACATTTTTTAAATGCTGAAATGTTAATTAAAATAAGGAAAATTATAGTTTTTATATAAATTTCATATTTTTATTTTATAACAAACGCCAAACAATCATTATTAAATTAAATATTTCGAAAATTCCTAATTTATATATATTTATATTTTATGTTACAATGTTTGAATAAAGCAGAAGAAAGTTCTAAACTAATCACAAAAGATTATATTCTTTCAGAATTCTTACCTTGATTTAAAATAAATGAGGGATATTTAATAAAAATCTGAATTTCTGAGTGTATTTTCATTTTGATTTTAGACTATGAACTTTTTAAAAATGACTTATCACCTCCAATATCTGCATGGTATTTTTATGCATTTTATCTCTAAACCCTATTTTATTTAATTTAAATAAATAAAATTTCTCAGTATTTATTTTTTTTATCATAATATGGTTTGAAATAGAATTGGAATGAAGTATGTTAACTAAGAACGATATGATCTTTTCTAAGAACGAAAATTATTTTAATTTGTCTTCCCTTTACAAAAAGGAAGATATTTTTAATTTTCTACGATTATATTTATTTATTTGATTTCATCTTAAATAAAAATAATTTAATTTATATTAAAGTAAAATTCAATTTATTTATTTTATTTCATCTTAAATTTTTAGTCAGCCTTTCTTAAAAATAAAGTGGTTTGAGGATTGAATTAATTAGAATTGCAATATTCGAATATTAAAATATCGGATTTTAGTAAAGATTCAAAATTTAAAACTTAGTCTCGACACTGTAATTTTGCTTTGAATCCTTCAAGTTCTTCCAAATAACCCATACCCTCCAAAAACGAAGTTCATAATTTCTATAAAATTAACGCATCCACAAATATAACTAATTTCATGATATCGATCAAATTTTCAATGGAATAGATTTTCTATTATGCGTATGTAATGTTACATACATAAAGGTACAGGCGAGCCCCGGCACTGTCTTAAGTTTAACGGGCTTGGATTACTCTCCCATCACCAAGTCCCTCGTAATTTTGAACCACGGTCATGAGAACAGGTCAACCCCTCTTCACATGTACCAGCGGGAAGAAGTCGAACAGGATTATAAACAGGATCATTACCAACCCACGAATCTAAGTGAAGGCAATTAAATCCAGGTACTAAGTGAGGACAAATGTGGTCACCCTCCCAAACATAGCCGGCAGCAAATGTACTTCACTTTATTGCTAGGAAAGGGGGTGCTAAGCCTCTGCTGCTCACATAAGTAGTGATAGAAAGACTTGCCTGTATTGTTCTGATATCCCCTTACTTTTACATTTTTGGAAAGAATAATTTATAAAATTGCACAATGAGTTACACATCAGAAATACTAAAATTTTAATTTTGAGAGTTTAGGATTTTTGTTGAATTCTTTCCAATATTATACTTCTCATAAAGAAATATAAGCAAATATAATAAAACATCATAATTTTATCTTTAAATACACAATACTATAAACATATTTAGGTATGAAAATATTTCGAAGTTAATTAAATCCAAAATATTATTATTAATTTTTATTTAAGTTAAAATGGGGTCCCAATTAAATAAGTAATTCTAACTTTCATTATATAAATCTTTTTTATGTTTGTCACTTTTTGATATAGAAATGTGAGATATGTATTTATAAATCTCTGTGCTGTAAAAAAAAACATTAAGTTGAATATATTTACAAAATGTGTTTGATTTCCTTTTCGCAACACAATCATTCTAACTTACAATAAAAGAACAAATTTTATGTCAATCATAAATGTTTAGATTAAATAAATATCTTGATTTTCTTACTACTTTAAGCTGTTTAACATGATTGACTGATAGACTTGAAAACTTTTCAAGGATATATACAGTAGATACTCATTTTTATGAAACTCTAATTTACGAACATTTAAGTTTTTACGAACTACTGATTATTCCCTATATTGACACCATACACACAATGATAATTTTAACTCCCTTGTACGAACTAAAATTTTCAAAAATCTCCTTTTTTGCGAGTTTTCATTTCTAAAAAATAATTATCTTTTCCGTTTTCTTTATTTCTGATATATGAAATTTGAAAAAATCTATCAGATCATATTTTTATGTCATCTGAAACATTTTTTCAAATCTTTATTGAATTTCCCTTTAAAGCCTGAGAATTTGATTCATTCTTAAATGACAACGCAATACGTGCAAACATTTCAGACATTGTTACAACAATGGTCCAAAACGCGTGGATATAAGATATTTGATGGGAAAGAACTGTAATGCCGAATTCGATTTCCTGTCCTCTCTGTACATTAAGAACATAGAAAAGATATAAAGTCTCCTTTCGCGTACAATAGAACTTATAATGGGGGAATTTTTTTAAAAAGTCTGAGCTCTTGTTCTGTAGTTAGTTTTCTTTCATTTGAAAAATTTCATGAAGTTTCGTTAATCGAGTGGGAGATTGAGAAAGAGAGAGAGAGCCAGTTTCGTTGGTGATTTGTCGCAGTTGAGAATGTGCTTATCAGCGCAAGTAAAAAGAAAATTCTAAAAGAAATAGACGAAAAAATATTAAATGGGACAGTAATAGCTAAAAAAAAAAAAAAAAAAAAAAAAAAAAAAAACTTGGAATTTCTATAAACATTTTAAAAATTTTAAAAATTCTGAAAAAAAAAATGCTTGAAAAAGGAAATATCAATGAAAATGTTCTCTCTGGAAAATATTGTAGAAAACGAAAACATCCCAAACAGGAAAAAAGCTTTGCTTACTTGACTGGGGAAAAAAATTTTGAGCATTCCTGTTGATCGTAGTGTCATTGAGGAGAAATCCTGCTGCTTTGCGGCGAATCTGATCATAAGCAATTTCAAAACATCAGAATGTTGCCTATAAAAATTTAAAACCCAACACGGTTTGCGCTTTAGAAAATTATGAATGTAATGAAAATAGAATCATTAAAAAGAAAGTAAGTGTTATTTTTAAGTATGAATGTTATTTTGCGTGTTTCTTATAGTACATTTTAAATAATTATTTTTACAATTACTTTATTTATAAAGAAAGCGTAATTTGGTAAAAAAAAAAGGGGGTTTTAATAATTTGATACATAATTTTTCCATTTTAAGAACTATTTTGCAAGTCCCTACGAGTATGTAAAAACGACCGTCTACTCTATAATGTATGTATATATGTGTGTGTATATCATTTGTTTCAGCTCTAAAAATTACTTTTAAAATGATTGTGCGAGTAAAGCATTTGTATATAATTCTCAAAAATGCTCATCCTGTACACAATCTGTGGTAGAGAGCAAAATTATAAATATTCAATTTATGTAATTTGAGTAGTTTGAGATAGATTACCCACATGCCCAGATTCCTCCACATACATGCTTGAATAGACTCATTGTTTTCTGAAAACAAGACCATCGAAAACTACTACAGCTCAAACCTGTTAGACAAAATTAAAAAATATGTATTAATTTATAAACAGCAATTAAGTATAATTTATAGAAAAACGTAATGTAAAAGTATATAAACATTTAAGGAAATTCACCCTTCTAAGTTTTTGGTAAAATATGTCACAAATGGTAGAATTCAAACTAAAACTGCTTTTAGAAATTTGTTTCTCTCTCAAAATATACATATATACAGACATATACATCCATATTTAAAAATAAATTTTTATGAATCTGAGTTTAAAAATCTAGATAATCCCTTAGATTCTGGAAAATTTAAGTAAAAATAAACTTAAGAGTCTAATAAAATTTAATGTATTAGAAATTGTGAATGAAAAGTATACTTGCTTAGACTATCTAGAGAATTTTATAAAATGACAAAGCCATTTTTATTTATACTTATAATGTAATAAATATCATAATCATAATGTAATATATGACCCAACTTTTTTTACAATTTAATGTGCATTTATATGTTATCTCAGTAAATGTTACATAATATATTTCTTTATTTATCGAAACAAAATAGTCTTTTCTTTTTCAGATGCCAGTTCAGAATTTCAAACCCGTTTGAGTAGAAATAAGCGTTCTATGGATCGATCGAATTCTGGATCTAATAACGGATCTGATTCAAATTCCGGATCTGGTGGACGAAGACAAAATAGAAACAATAATCGTAATAACAACAAAAATAATAATAATGGAAATAATGGTGGAGGAGGCAATTCGAAACGGAACGGAAGAGGAAGAAATGGAGGAAATAGAAGGAATGGTAATAACAATAACAACAACAATCGTAGAAATAATAAAGACTCAAATTCATCGACAACTCAACAACAGGACAACGAATATTAGGTGGGGGGAAAAAAAAGAAGTACTAATTCCAGAGTGGTGATTTCTAAATCACATTTTGCTTTTTTAAATAACGTTTTTTCTCATAAATGATTGATTCAATAATTTTTAAATAAATTACATTATCTGCAAATGTGTGTGTGTGAATGTCTCTGTGGCTTTTGATAAAAAACATCGAAACATTTTTCCAAAATATGCATTGTATTAAGAAGATAGACAAAGGGCACATATTACAATTTAATATGAAAGGAAAAATTAAATGTATATGGAATTAAATAAATAGGGATTAAATTAATTTAATTATCTAAGTGATATAATAAAAGAGGGCAAACACTACTTAAAGTTAGTTTTTTTATATATTAAATACACAATGACTGAGAGCAATTATGATTTTTGTACCAAATTATTTAAAAAAAATAATATAAGATTATTTTTTTTTTAATTGCTGTATCAATTTGATTGAATTCGGAGAGAAATTACTTTTATCTTCTCATGTATTTTTTTTCTGTGCAAAACACTTTTTAATCAATTGTCATAAATTATATTTAATTTTAAAACAAATTGTTTAGGCAACAAATACTTCATGCAAAAGCATTTATAATCTATTAATAATATGTCAGTGATACAACACTTTTTCTTGACTGATAAATCTAGATTGAGTAAATTAATGCTACTGTATAATTATTGTTTATTAAGTTTAAAGAAATACACCACATTAAATTAATAAGCTGATATACAGAAATATTTCAAAAAAAGATTTTTTTTTTCCGAAAGTGTATAATTTAAAAATTACTTATAGATTTAACGTTATATGCTTATATAGATTTTACTTACTTATTATTTAAGAATTACTTTTAGTGAAATGTTTTAATTACTTGATTTATAGTGAAATCGGGGAATTTAAGAAGTATTAAATTTACAATGAAATGTTTTTTTAAAACAAAAATTGATATAATTACCATTTGTTATTACCTGAACAAATAAAAAAAAATAACAGAATGCATTATCAGACATGAAAGTAACTTTTTTGTTATAATAGCAATTAAAGGATTTATTTTCTTTCCAGAAAATTTTTTTAAAGATTTTCACATTTTTTTTTATTTAACTATAAATTTAATTATTCTAAATGTTTTTATGAAGCTTAATATCATTCAACAATTATTTGATTAGTAAAAGGAGTAAATTCTTTTTTCCAGAAAATGCATCCTTGAAAAGCCTTTAATGCACAATACAGTTTAAAAAACTATAAAACTTTGACCATGTGAATGTTTTCATTTTTTAATTTTGACTAATAAAATTTAAGTTTATAGGGATGAAATTTTTTTTAATTAGTGAAAATTTCCTGCAGTTATATTTTTACAAACTTAGCGTTATTTTGTTTTAAATCGAATTTCATTAGTACAACTATTACTTTAATGAGAATCCTAACACACACATATTTTAAGCAATTTAATCATTTTACAATCGTAAAACGCAGTCTTTAAAATAAAGTTTTACAAATTTTAAAACTTATATAAATTATAATCATTATTATCACATAAATACTGTAAATACATTCCAGCAATTAAGGCGCATTTGAGAATTTGATTAAAAATTACCTTTAAAACAATTCGTTTTTGTGCCTTTCAATTATACTAGCAATTCCATTCTGGAGAACTTTTACCATACAATTATTGATAATCATTTTCAGAGAATGTCAATTTTCTTAGGAAATCATATAGTAAAGTTTTTGTTGTAATTTTTTACATTTATTCCTCTTCAACAAGAGTGATGAGTTGGTGATGATTGTCACTTTTTTCTTCCATGGCATATTTATTATAACTTCCTTGTTGTTCCAGCATAATTTTATTGTGTTCCTCCTGCACATACGTTGAAATTTTCTCTAACCTATGGCGTAATCTAACTGCCGCGCCTATAGCATAACACATGAAAGCTCCCAAAATCACAAATATAAAACTTATAAAGCCTATTATCCAAGGATAAAGAAGATCCGAAGCTAACAAATAGAAATTACTCATTACAAATGTTTAGTTTAGGGACGCTCCTAAATTAATTCATATTTATTTTTAAAGTTAAGAATTACTGTCACTTCCAAATCCAGTCTTAAGTGAAACAAAAACAATACTTTTAACTAGATTTAATTCATACGAAAAATGCTCTTTTCCACTGAGTTATCTAATCGTGAAAGAATGATAAGGAGTGTGCAAAGTGAGATAGAAACCTTTATCTGATTATTGCCATTATTTTGAAGAGAAAACTTGATATAACTCGTATATTTTATAAATGTTGCTTAAAAATATAATTTTAAAATTAAAAAAAGTATTTATTTCCTTAAAACTGAGTTCATCCACATAAAAAGGAAAGACATTTTACATTTGTTAAGATCGAAAAATCTTATTTACATTATTATATCAAATATTGAAACCAAGATAAAAAGAATTTTTAAATTATGTGTGAGTAAAAGAGTTAACATTACATTCACTTTTATATTATTGTGTGGAAACTAATTTAATTACTCGGATGTTTAATGAACACAATAATGACAGTTAAAACGTATTCATAAAAATACTTGCAACTTTTTAGCGACTAAATCATTAAAAACCAGATTTTTTTTTTTTTTTTTTGCATTATTGTGATATAATACAAAGGAAATCATCCCTCTTAATGTTCCTTACTGCTATGGTTAGTTTTCATAATTTTTCAATCATCTTATCATATAATTAAAAAGGTGAAATATCTTATTGATAAGAAAACTTTTCTAATGAAGTAATATAGAAAAGTGCTGTTTATACAATATACACTATTAATATAAAGCCATTTAATCACTGTGGAGAATATTTTAATAGGTAAAAAGAAAATAATTAAAGCGATTGTTTTACCGAATAAAAAATTTCGATACAAATAATTTGGCATGGAATCATTGTTGTAATTTATTTAAAATAAACTTGTAATATGAGGATTTTAATTATGCAAATATATTTTAAGATGAATTTTTATCAGATAAAACACTTAAACGAATGTTTTGGAAGTTAATGTAATTGAGGTAAAAGAGTTTTGAATGTAATTTTAATTATTCTCTTATTGAATAAACATTCCATTAATATGCAAACTGTGATACTACCCTTTACTTAATCTTGAATGGCATTAGTACTACTTAGTACGTGAATGGTATAAGTACTCTCTATAACTATCGATTCAACGGATAGTACGTTTAATTCTCATTTCGGTATAGATGTTTGCAGGGGTTGAATATATATACTTTATATTCTATAATCGAATTAATCCTTCGTGTGCTGAAATGTACCTATAAAGCGACAAAATAAACCTGTAAGTTGAGTTCAAACTAACTTTAGAAATACACATTTTTATTTTAAAAAATAACTTGTGATTATTTTCTTTAAAGTAATAAACAAATGTTGAAGAAAAATTAAATAAAAATTTTTTAGCCATCTTAAGATAATATGAATTTCTAAGTTATCTTAAAGAATAAATTCTTTATATTACCTTCTGATTCAGAAAAACAATGTTAGATTACAAAAATTAGCAGATCAAAGTATTTGTTCACTTCTCGATCTTCTAACGGATTCCTTATTGCATATATTTAAAAGCAAAAAAAAAAAAAAAAAAATTGTCTGTTTAAAAAAAAAAACAAAAAAAAACTGCAGAATAATACCAAGATTCTTATTTTCGTCAATAATTTAGCAATTTATTAAAACTAAATATGACACAGTTCAGAAAATAAATCATGTAATAGTGATTAAATTAATTTATTAATTTAATCACTATTACATAATTTATTTTAATTCGTTAAAATTAATTAATTTATTAATAATTCGTTATGTGTTAAAAATTAAAAATCAAATGTTCCTTTCATTATTCATTCATTCCATGAGAAAGATTGCTGCAATATGAAACCGAAAGATAAAATCTTAGTTTTGGAAATATATACCACCAATTTAAGCAAACAAAAAATATATGAATAGTCGGGAAAAAAAATTAAAGAAAGACATTGATCGGATACAAAAAATAGAAGGAAATTGAAATCTTATAATTATATAGATTCCTGTTAATAAATATCATTGTGACATGAAAAATGTTGTAATTAGTATCTATTCATAGCCGAAATATGATATCATTCTTCTGGTATTTAACTGACCAAATTAAAAATTTTACAGCAAAATTCTATATAATCATCCACATATACCACTCTCTCATTTCAATTTTTTTAACAATTTATAAAAACTGTATTTATAAATTCATGTCAAAGGAATCAATAGATATATATTTTCAATTGTGCTTTACATTAGACTAAACTTGGTCCAAAAGAAATATTTAGCAAAAACATGTTTACTTTATACAAAGTTCAATTTGATCAGACAAAGAGATTTAGCAATATTATTCACCATCATGAAACAGTATTTTAAAAATTTCATTATGCCTTCAAAAAGTAAGAAATTACTATGAAAGGAAAAATTTTTTTCATTTCTTTTTGATGAACAAAATGCACAAATTATAACTGTTTTATTGTGTGTTAGATAATCAACATTAAAATTTGAAAGACCAAAAAATATTTATAAGATTTGAATGTGTGATATCGTACAAACATTCATTCTGTTTGTAAAATTGATCCTCTGACTCTTTGCCTGTTTCTCAAATATCTTTTGGATCAGCCGATTAAAGCCATAACATAATCAAAACAGCGATGTGATTTTGAACAGCGGTCAAGTGATATAAGCTCCAATTTTTTTTAAATATTACTTTGTTACATCAGAAAAAGAAGTGTTTAATAAGCAAAAGCTCTTTCGACACAATGATCTTCTGAGAGATCATGTTACTGTTGGAACACTTTGCGTTTTCACTAGAAGTCTGATAGATTTTCAAAGACATAATTTTTTATTTATTTATTTTTTTTTTTTGCATTACTTTCTTTCTCTGTGCCTTAAACTAGTATAGTTGTATTCGTTAGTTGTAGGATAAATACTTAATGAATTATAATTCTTGTATAATTAAACCCGTGCGCCACAGTGGTAATCTAGTATTTTCATCGACTTTTTCCTCTAAAGGTCCTTCTTAAATGGGCAAATAAAAGATTTATCAGCAGTTAATAAAAAACATGAATTATTTATAATATATCTTTTTACATAATTTTAAGTCTTTTGCAATTAAGTTCCAAAGAATACTCGAAGTTGATAATCAAGTAAAAACTAATCACAATACTCCCAAATTTCTAGAACAGCTCTGAAAATTTTATTCTCTAGTAAACTATATTATATAACATGTGCACACAAGCCTTGAATAATTCTGTAATTTTTGGATCTCAATGAATACTATAATGTAATTGTTGTTATTTATGTCGAACTTTATCATTGATATAGGATATATTGTTTTACACTCTTTATTAATACAAACATTTAAATTTCACAAATAGATTGATTCAAAAATACCAAAATTCTGATAATTGTCGAAATGGAAAATTATTATTTATATAAGAGTGTAATATATATATATATATATATATATATATATATATATATATATATATATATATATATATATATATATATATATATATATATATATATATATATATATATACACACAAAGAAAATTATCTCACTTATTAAGAAAAATGAAAGAACAAGAAATTAAATTTTTGGGGATAGTATTTTTTAAGATTTTTGATTTTTTAGCTGTAGTCATTTTATTGCAAATTACACAATATTGTCAGTTCAGAAAATTTGAAAACTCGGTCAACCTAGCCGATAAAATAGACAGATCCTAAGCAACACTGTTTTCTCCATAGGTCATTCAACTCTCTCGAAAAGTAACGTATCACAGGGATTCACAGGGTGTACCTCTGTCAGGAGAAATTTTTCTGCTTTCCTTGGTGAAGGTACTTATCTCGATAAACAAGTCGAAAGGTCAGTAAACAAGCAGCGCTCATTCCCTTAAGCGATACCGTAAATCCAATTATCTCAGGTATGTGTCACAACGCCTATCAAGCATCCAACTAAAAAATGTGCTTCTAGAAAGCAGAATTTGAAATGGAAGCATATAAATGCAGTGAACCTAGATCACTTCAGATTAATAATAATCAGGAAAACTAAGTTCAGTAGTCGAGTTCAAACTTTCCGATAGCTACTAAACCTTGTTGCTCCAGGTTTTTGATAAGGAATCTCATTTAAACTAGAAGACACAGAATTCAATATATATTGTATTCTCATTCCTAAAACTAAATTTAAATTCAATCCCGATTCTTTACAATTTTATGCAGCTTTAAACAGAAATTTTATTTAATATATTATATAAAATCTTTTTTTTATAACAGAAATTTATGTTTTTGGATCAAAACTAACCAGTATAAAATGCAGTTTAGAGTGAAAATTTTAATACCCACCTTCTCATTACGCGAGCTATTTTCTTCAACACTTGGGTCTTTAAATTCATAGATAAAACCCTATAAGTTTAGTTTTAACAAAATGTTCCAACTCATTCAGGTCATACACTTACTTTATTAAGAGCTTTTGTTTTATGAAATTAATTATTGGTGAATCACAATAGCGTGAGATTTTTCAACAATTTATTGAAGTAACAAAATTAAATTCTAAAATTGAAATCAAGAAAAATAATGCATAATATAAGACAAAACTGGTACGTTTTTTTATCGTTAACAATTGGACTTTAAATCCTAAATCATGTAGAGATGGTATGAAGAAATTTAAATTCGTGTTGGATCGACTTACTTTATTTCTTCACCTTTTCACTTAGCATCAAACAGTTTGGTATAATTAATCCAGTTGGCGAAAACAGAAAATTAATCTTTTGTACAACTCCAGGTCAACAGATGTTTATAGATCAATCTTATACTATACTTTTACGATTCTTCTCATGAATTCCATAATTCAAACATTCTTTTTAAATCCAATGCTGTTCACGCTCATCCTGATTGCATGCGAAGGACTACAAAATTATTTTATTTATAAAAGACATCATTTGTCCCTTTTGAGATACTATACGTAAATTTTTATCTATCAGTGTAGCGAAAATTGTTTTAAGACTTGTTAATAAAATCCTTAAAAATTATATTTGATTTGATTTCATTTATATTTAACAAAATAAATAAACGTAGTATTCAAATACGCTCAATTTTTCATCAAGTGAATGATTACGGATCAACAACTATTTTTACTTTCAGTTTTCGGCGTCTCGAATTTTTTTTTATTTATTATTATTGTTATTTTTTTTGGATTATTAAATTTCCCAAAGAGCTACAAAATTTCTCTTTAATAAGGGCAAGACAATTCTTAAACTTCTCACTGATAAAAGAATTGAGAAGATTTTTTGACTTTGCACCCTTCTGCACCCTTCACTTATAACTTTTTATGCCAATTACAACACCTGCATAAACATCACTCAAATTTTGAAAAAAAAATAATTAAGGAAAAGAATTATAGCAGAATTATTTGAATATAGCAATTCAATCAGAAAATTCCAAAGCTAAAATCTACTTTAGCTTTGGAATTTAACAACAAAATAAAAATAGTTGTTGATCCGTAATCATTCACTTGATGAAAAATTGAGCGTATTTGAATACTACGTTTATTTATTTTGTTAAAATATAAATGAAAGTAAATCAAATATAAATCTTAAAGGATTTTATTAACAAGTCTTGAAACAATTTTCGCTACATTGATAGATAAAAATTTACATATAGTATATGCAAAATATTTTACCTCACTTGAAACTAGATACACAATTAAACTTTCAAGGTGATGCTTTGAGTTTTATGGCATTATTTCCAAATATGATGGCATTATGCGGGAGTTGTTTCAAAACATTTGAGGTGTACTATAACTACGTACGTTCGTTCCCAGAAAATTTTCCCAAGTACTACAATAAATATGAAAAAAATGACCTGCAATCTATGTTTCTCTATAAGTCATTTTAAGCACTTTTGAAATCCGAGAATTTTATGTATTTAATGAAAAGCCAATATAAAGAAACCTATTTATATCAATCCTTAAGTACTCTTCACGATATAGCGATTGTAGCTAAATTTTATTGCCCCAATTATAAACTGATATCCATTATAATAATAGTCATTTACAACAAATATTAATTTATACGTATATCAACATTAATTTATATAAGTTTATGCCTAATATCCATTATAATTATAATAAATCATAGATAATATGACAACTAATTACTCATTATCCCAAAATGTATCAATAACTATCAATTTTTCATTATTATGAAATTTTTTCCTATAAAAGAATGATTTACAATAACAAAAAATTAAATGAAAAATCTTCAGAAATTATGAATAAAAGATTAAATTTATCAGATACAAAATGTATTGACATTTTGCTCTACAGTGATACACGAAAGTCAGCATACACTTGCAAGTTTTCCCATTTTTTGAAATAAAATGCAAATAAATTTCTGTTTCTCATTCGTACAGCTACCAGTATACATTTGAATCATTATGTATCTAATAGACATTCAACATTTTAAGATTATCATAATCATTTTCGGGTTAAGTTAAAAATATGCGTTTTTCAAACTCACAAAATTGAGCATACAGTTGGATTTAAATAGATTTTTGTAGGTATTTGGCCAGGTTTTCATTGTCTTAACATATTTGTAAGAATTGTACCTTGTTTTATATAAGCCTTAGAGAACATTTTTAAAATTTATTTTATTAATTTTAAGATGGCAATTAAAAGAACTGAAATATCATTAGAAATCAGAGAACTGGTTATTAAATTGAAAAATAAGGCCAAATCACTTATAACCAAATAAGTCAAATTATATGTAAAAGTAGAGCTATAGTGCAAGGAATAAAAAGGAAATATAATTTGACAAAAACTACGGAAAATTTGCCTGGTACTAGTAGACCACCAAAATTGCCCGGTAGAGATAAAAGAGAAATGATTCGAACAATTCATAATAATCCGAAAACTACTGCAGTAGACATAGCCAAATATCTTCTAAAGGTTAAAAAAAAAACTGATGTAAATCCAGAATGTGTTAGAAGAACTTTGAGAAAAGAAGGATATTATAGCAAAATTCCGCGTAAAAAACCTATCATTAGTAAAGTCAATAGGGACAAAAGATTATCATTTGCTCATCTTTATGAAAATGATGATTTCGATTACTAGAACAAAATTATTTTTACAGGCGAATCTAAATTTAGCATTTTTGGCTGGGATGGTAAGATAAAAGTTTGGTGAAACCCAGAACAGAGTTAGAATTAAAGAATCTGATTTCTTCAGTAAAACATGGCGGAATTTCAGTGATGGCTTGAGGCTATTTTCACACTTCAGGTGTTGGCAATTTAGTCTTTTTAGAAACCACTATGGATCGTTTTGTCTATTTAAATATATTGAAGAAACAGTTTGAAGCAATCAGTGAGAAAATTATGCATGGGAAATGACTGGATATTCCAACAAGATCAGGATCCAAAGCACACACAGCTGGTGTTGTCAAAGAATGGCTGTTGTACAACACTTCATGACAAATGCCCTCCCCTCCTCAAAGCCCTGACCTTAATCCTATCGAAAATTTATGGGATAAACTGGACAGAAGTATGAGAAAAAGGCAAATCAAAAGCAAAGAGGATCTTAAAAAGGCATTGCTTGAAGAATGGCAAAAAATCCCCCTCACAGTAACCAAAGGACTGGTCTATTCCATGTCTATTCGTACGAGAGCCGTTTTAAATTCAAAAGGTGGACCAACTAAATATTAAAATATGGAAATTTCAAACGTAGACTTTCCTGTATGTTCATTTTCATGACTTGCGAAATGACTGATTCTCCAATATTTTATATTATTTTGTGTCTAATGATAAAAAAAGTTGTTTTTGCTCATCAATATTTTGTTTCTAATCAATTTAAGCTAAATTGAATTGAATTCTTATGTAAATATTTGAAATAAATAAGTTTCTGTTTATCTTGAAAGGTGTATACTGACTTTCGTGTATCACTGTATTTCAACATTTTTGCTGTCGCTCTATTTTTCCAAGCATTCAAAAAAGCATCACCGATAACTTTTCGATGTCTAATTTAATATTTCTTACCCAGGAATAAAAGCTACAACTAAATTAATAAGATATTCATTCATTGTGCCCTTAATTAATAAAGAATATAAAATTTTTAAATTTTTAAGAATGTAAAATTTTAGAATATAAATACATTAAATGTGTGTGTGTGGTTATGAATCTAAAATTAATAAGTATAAGATAATTTCTTCTTTGGTCAAACAACATTTAATCATATACACTTCTATTCAAAGAGTCTTTTGCCACTATCTTTCTAAATTACTAACTTACCATGATTGACTGGCTCACAAGGTTGCCTAAGAAGTAGCAATCAAAAATATAATTGCAAAAGCAGTTTTTTCAAACTAATAATAGTAATGAAATTACCAGTTTGGGTGTACCTTCTCACATTATTATGTATCGTGAAAACTAATTGGAAAATTTGTTATTCAGATCCTTATCTAAAATACATAGAATTCAGTAAATATGTTTTTTATCTGACAACATACTATTTAGTGGAGATTGGCAGAGTAGTTTTACACACACATTCTGTTAAAAGTTTATATTCATTAAAATATATAACACTGATCACTTGCCCTTCACCCTTTTCAGTACTGATACGGATATGTCAGTTGAATAATTTGCACTTTAACTTTCAATTCAACAGTTTCGTGAGTTTGATTTCCACTTCAACCACAGTATTTTGCCATCATTCAAAATCCTCTTTAAACTGTTGGTCTCAGTTTAGTTAATACTCGCGTGTAAAATAAATAAATAACCGTTGAGTGACAAAAAACCCAAACCTTCAGAGTTGGTTCCAAAATATTTAACGTTTTATTTGAAATTATTGTGGCCCCTTCTAATTCAGATGGTGTATTACAACATGAACTTAACCAGAAATAGGAACAAAGTATGAAAGTATTTATTTCCATGGGCTCTCCAAGTAATAGTAAAAGTACTACGCTCTTCGGAATAAAAAGTTCCACATTCGATCGCAGCCACTATTGAGCAATGGGGGATTTGTTTTGAGTTTCTGCTTTCTGCATACCCTTTGTTGGCGTGTGTGCTTAGGAGTTTGTTTGAGTTTTCTCCCTTGTGAAAAGTGAATATGGACTATTGTCTATGGAAAGTCCATTCGCTATACGCGGTGAATGTTCAACTGTCATACAACAGCTCTCCTCATGGGGTTTACCTTCTTTAGGTAAACACGGCTGTCACAATCCAGACATATCCTACTGAACTGTCTTTTTCTTTCTTTTCTTCTCTCCTCTCCCTTTCTGCTTTTTCTTCCTTTTCTTTCTCAGTTTGGTTGCCTCGTAAGAGGCTGAGGGCTCCACAAGAGTAGCTATCGCCACCCTGTTGCTATTAGCTTCTCTTGGGGACTACATCCCAAGCTTGTTTGCCATGTGTGGTAACCCGTGTTCCTGGAAAAGAGGATTCTGGTAATTGAGGCTCCCAAAGACCAACACATTACCTTGCCTCGGCTTCAGGTAAAAGGGAAGTGTGTTGTGGTCCTCAGCGCATCAATCGGCTTCCATGGGTCAAGCGATTATATATCTACTGAGTGACTCGATAAGCGTGGAAACCACGTCAACGATATATTAAAAGAGTATAGGGTAGGGCTAGCACTAGTGTAGATATAAGGTATCCGCTAGTTGGGCACGGTGGTGCGGTCTGTCCTTGAAATAATCAACCTTTTATATGGAGTGTACTTCTAATTCCTTACTCCCTATGGAACAACAAATGATACGTGATCAGAAATATTTTGTTATTAAAAGATCTGAGGACAATTTTGATAATGTTTCCCTTTCTTATTAATAGCAGTCTTATTGGTACCGTTGGAAATGTCAAAAATATTCATAAGATGAAATCTGGTGATCTCTTGGTTGAAGTTTTATCACTTTAACAGGCCAAAACCATTCTAAAACTGAAATGTCTCGGTAATATTAATGTTATAGTATCCCCTCCTCGTAGGGGTTAAATTCTACACGTGTAGTAATTTCAGCAGCTGATCTATTTAATGTTTCAGAGGAGGAAATTTTGGATAATCTTGTTGACCAAACAGTACAACATGTGCTGCGCATGACAATTAGGAAGGAGGGCACAATTATAAAATCTAACCACATCATACTCATATTTGTAAATCCTATCCTATACTACTTCAATCTATTAAAACTGGTTATCTAAATTGTAGTGTTCAACCCTACTTTCCAAATCCTTTAAGTTGCTTTAAATGTCAGAGATTTGGGCATGAAAAAACTACTTGTAGAGGACCTTTGACTTGTGTTCGATGTACTTCTGTCGGACATGACAGCAGTTCATGTCAGTTACAAGAAATATGCATCAACTCATTTGGTGAACATCCCTCTTATTCCTGATCATGCCCTACTTTTATATTAGAAAAAGAAATTTTATTACTGGGAAAATAAAACTTATCTTACCCCGAAGCTCGGCGTACAATATCATCCCGTACCCCTAACAAGGTATTAGCTATTCTTCATGAAATCCTGTAGTCCCCAAACAGATTTCTTAAGTTTTCCAAATTTATCCTCAAATACTTCTAATAGCAATGTATCAACTATTTTTGAGAAAGGAATTTCTCCACAGTCTTTCACAATATCTGAGTCTCAAAGATCCAAAAAATTAAGGAATGCCAGAGAAGAGATCCATAAATCATCTTTAAAGTGTAAAAGAACATTAACTCCCTCTAAGACAGGTGTAATGAAGGTAGATCATTCAGATGATGAAACCCTCCTTAGTGAAGATTCGTCTGAATCTCAGATGGCTTGGTTCATTACCGGAGCATTCAGTTTAGCTTAATGGTAGCCTTCCTTTAATAGTAACTTCGTTTCTTGGAATTGTCGAGGCTATCGCACTCATATAGAAGATATTAAAACAATTATTAATCTATATAATCCAATGTGTTTTACTATCCAAGAAACATTCTTGAAGCCTCAGTACTGCTTAAAATTGCGTGACTATAACTGTGTGAGGAAAGATGTTAACCATGATACAGTCTCTGGAGGTGTATGCATTCTTGTGTCTTGTAACATCCCTAGCTCTGTACAGTCCCTTAAAATTTCATTACAGGCTGTTGCAGTACGCATACATACAACATCTTTCATCACTATTTGTAACCTTTACTTACCTCCCTATGCTATCATCCATGAAAAAAAGCGATTTAAACAATTTACTAGATTAACTACCTACACCTTTTATTTTACTTGGTGACTTTATTGGTCATAACACCCTATGGGGTGGTAATAATACGAATCCTCGTGGTCACATGATTGAACAATGTATTTCCAAAAACAATATATACCCTCTAAATTCCACAGAAATAACCTATTTCCACCAACCATCGTGAACTTTTCATTCATTAGATTTAGTTATTTGCTCTCCATCACTTTTGCCTTCAATAAATTTTAGTGTTGATAAAGATTTATATAACAGTGATAAGTTTATAATTATATAAACCAATCTGATAGAAACAGATCTCAAGTATTCTACCCCTCTTATTCTTACTATCGTGCAGACTAGCCTCTCTACACTCAATTAGCTGTGATTACTGACAGCATGGTTTGAAGTAAAAATATTAATGATGCTGTGCAAAAAGTTACTAATGCAATTCTAGCTGCTGTCAAAAGCTCTATTCCCAGGGGTTCCCTTCGAAGCAAATTACATAAACCGTGGTGGAACCAAGAGGACCAAGTGTCTTTCAAAAAACAGAAAAAGTTGCGGGCTGTTTTTTTAGGTATACTACCATAGAAAACCTCGTAGCTTTAAAGAAAGCTAAAGCTTTTGCTCGTCGAGTACGGGGAATTAGTCAAAAATAATCTTGGATAAGATATATCTCCTCCATCACATTATCAACTTCCAACAAAGAGTTGTGAATGAAAATAAAAGCAACCAGTGGTTTATATCAGAATTTCTCTATCCTAATATTACACACAGGAGCTGTCACATGTTCTTCTCAGTATGATATTGCCAATCTTTCATGTGAAACTTTTGCAAGGGTATCTAGTCCAGCTTCTTATGAATTTAAATTTCTCAGAACCAAAGAACAAACTGAAAAGAAATCTATATAAAGTTTCATGATAAAGTGATTCATTCTTATAATTGCAATTTATCTTTTCTGGAAATGCAGAAAGCACTGTCCCAAACTAAAAATACTAGTCCAAGACCAGATGGTATCTCGTATAAAATGCTCTGTCATCTTATCCTGGAATTTTTCATAAAAAACTTGTTCTATTCAAAAGAATAGGGAATAAACATGTCTATTACAGTCATTGGAGCAAAGCAATTTGTTGTTTCAATATTGAAACCTGGAAAAATCCAACTAATCCTCAAAACTACCATCCAGTTGCTCTCACAACCTGCATCTATAAAACTTTGGAGTGCATTGTCAACGCCCATCTCGTTTATGTATTTAAAGACTTGAAGACAATCAGTACATATTATTTTATTAAAGAGAATTCTGGAAAATTCGATCCCTTCTAAATAATATTTCATACCCAGAAACACAAATTAGGGAAGTCTTTGTAAGGAGACATCATTTGGTGCCTATCTTTTTTTATATAGAAAAAACCTATGATAACACATAGCGTTATGGAATTTTTCGCACTTTATTTAACTTTAATTTCAGAGTAATTACCCATTTTTATTCAGAATTTTTTAAGTTCTCGTATTTTTAATGTCCTTATATATTCTGTTTTATCTAATACAATTATCAAATCTGAGGGTGTTCCTCAGGGAAGTGTCTTAAGTGTTACTGTTTTTAATATTTGTGCATCAACAACATTCTTCACATATTGCAAACATCAGTCCATGGAACATTATATGTTGACGATTTCCAAATTTCTTGCCAAGGTTCCAATATGCGACTGATTGAACGGCAATTACAAACTGCTGTCAATAATCTAGATGCTTGGTGTAATGAAAATGGGCATACTTTGTCCCCTTGTAAAAGCAATTGTATCCACTTTTGCAGAAAAACTGGGCCTTATCCTGATCCAGAAATTAAGATATCAGGCACAACTATTCCCGTAGTTAATCAGATACAATTTCTTGGGCTTATATTTGATAAAAAGTTAACCTTCCTACCACATATCTTAGATTTGCGCAAAAGATGCGAAAAATCGCTAAATATCCTGAAAGTTCTCTCTAATACCTCTTGGGGTGCAGATCGTAATGCATTACTCCGATTGTATAAGTCAGTTATTCTATCTCGGATTGACTATGGTAGCGTAGTTTATGGCTCAGCCAGATCATCAGTTTTGCACAAATTAGACCCTGTTCACCACTCAGCTTTACGAATCTGTCCTGGAGTATTCCGGATTTCTTCTGTTCAAAGTCTTTATGTGATTTCCAACCAATTTCCTCTTGATCTGAGACGTAAGCAACTATCTCTACATTATTATTTTAAAATACTATCAGCATCACAACACCCTCTGAGGTCTATGATTGCTTTTTCCACTCTAACAAGGTTATATAATGCACTGCCACATAACATACTACCATTTTATGAGCGTACAAACTCATTCCTGTCTTCATCTGAGTTCTCCGATTTACAAATCAAAATTACAGATGCTCAAAAATTTCCTCCTTCGAATATTCCTATTGTCAATATAATCAAACCCTTCTCTGGATACAATAAATAAGCTACATCTCCCCTTATTTTGTACAGATGTTTTTACACACTCTTTTTTATTATTCCTCCTGCATTCCTGCAAATACTGAAAGCTCAAAATCTAGTGGTCATGTTGGTTGTGGTATTGTTGTTGGAAATACAATTTACAGTTATAAACTGCATGCATCATTTCTGTGTGTACAGCCGAAGCTTTTGCTATTTTACGTTCTTTAGAAATAATGCAATCAAGGTCTCATCGAAAATAATGAATTTATACAGATAATATGAGTGTCGTCATGCAGTTAGACTATTTTAATGATAAATTTCATCCCATTATTGTGAAAATATTGGACATTTTAAATATATTGAAGAAGAAAGAATTTGGCATCTTGTTTTGTTTGGTTCCAAGTCAGTTTCATGGGAATGAACCTGTAGACAATGCTGCTAAAAATGCCTTTGACATTTTACATAAAGCATTAACATTTTTTTAACATTAAACAAATTGTCAAAGTTTTTATTTCTTCCCAGTAGCAGAAAATGTTTGATTTGCAAACAAACAACTAATTATATTATGTATCTTCTCAAATTCTTCCATTCCCAGTTGCTCCCATGAGAAGAGTTGGTGTAAAACTTACAAGACATCGCATTTGATGTACTAGATTTACACACAAACACTACTTACTCTTAACTCAGAGTGCTCAGATTTGTGATATATGTAATGTACCATATACAGTACATCACATTTGAATTGTCTGTCCCAATTTCAATGATTTACATATAGTGTGTTTTATAGCCCAAATGTAATTTTATCAGATTTGATTGGGTTTAAACCACATAGAAATTCGTTTGCATTTTTACGTGCAATAGGTTTTTTGAATACAATCTAAGTTTTTTTTTATCCATCTTAATCTTTTTATATAGGCTTTTCTGGGATTTTTAATATATTCAATCTCATACATTTGACTAGGTAGCCATTCCCAAGCGAGAACTAATGTAATATTGAGATAATAACGTTCTCGGACAACGGCCCAGAGTCTATCCGGGAAGTGCTATTTTATCTTGACAGTTTAATTCCCTCAGGTATTGTTAGTCAAGTGCTTTGTTCTCGGAACCATTTGACCTTCACCTCCTCGTGGTGGCTCCTGGAAACGTCAGTTTCTGACGGCTAATGAAGGCAGGCTAACTGGCGATGGCTAACGAATAATCAAAGCGAGACTAACGAAAGTGAGTTGGACGTGTACAATTGTGAGGATAATGCAAATTTAGGTGTGAAATCTGAACTTTTAACACTTCTTGAGACTGAAAAAGAAATACAAAACTCCCTTGCTTCTAGCAAGATTAGAAATGGACTGCAACAAAAAATTCGTTATGGAATTTCTGAGATTCTCCACTTTGCCATCAAATGGAAAGAAATGCTTTCCTTGAAGGACATACAAAGGTTAGAAACGAAGAACCACGCAAAACTTTCGCCAATGTTGTCAAACAAGGCAAAATAGTTAAAAATAAGAGAGATAAGCGTCGCAGTAGAGCGAGATAAGAACGCTCAAGACAGAGAAAGGATAATATTGTTTTGATTTATACGAAAACTGAATCCATATCTGAGGTCACTAAGACCGAAATTAAGAAACCCATTAACTTAGCCAAACTGGGGCTAAATATAAAAAATATTAGGCCAATAAGAAATAGTGGTATTCTTTTAAGGACCATTACCTTGGAAGACATTGACAAAATTATTAAAGGAGTCAGCCAAAACGACAATTTAAAAGAAAAATTAGAAGCCACTAAAACGTTCAAAACGTTTTGTGCTTTACAATGTAGATAAAGACATTCCCAGGGAGTAAATAGCGGAAAGAATAAAAGTTCAAAATTAATTTATTGAAGAGGCAAACATTGAGATCGTATAATGCTATTAAAGGTAGATATGGCAACAATTGGATTGTCACTCTTAATATATCAGCTTACACTGAATTAAAAAATAAACACAAATTGTACATTGGTTGGTATAGCATAAGCTTTAAAGAACACATTAGAATCAAACCAGTGTTTTAAATGTTTGAGGTATTGCCACCGGGCCAAGGAATGCAGGAGACAGGACACGCGCAGGAGATGTGCAGAACAACACATCGATAAAAACTGATCTGAAAATATTAAATATATAAATAGTGTGGAAAGCAATGCTAAGTGAAAAACAAAATTTAACGCTGAACACCTAGCCAATAGCAGAGAATGCCCAATTTACGAGAGAGAAGTCAATAAATTTATTACAAAAATTAATTATCAATAATTTAAACTCTACTTGTTACATGAAGTTTGCGCACCTAAATCTGAATTACTGTCAAATCTTGTTTTAGCAGAAGATATTAAAGAAATGAACTTAGATTTAATCTCTGCAAACGACCCATTCTCATACGAAGGTAAAGTCGAAGGATTCCTGGTTAAGTACTATATCTTTGCAAGCCCAACACCACGCACAGCCATTATTGCCAAGAAACAATTACAGTTCAATCCGATTTTGATAGATACAGAAATTGTCATCTTCAACACAGTTATAAACCGCAAGCCCTTCTGTGTTTGTTCGATGTACTCTCCGTAGTCAAAAAGCATAACTGAATCCCTTGACACTTTGGAAACGGTGTTGATAGTAGGCGATATCAACGCCAAGGCGGCTGCATGGAGTCGCAAAAACACATACCATTGTGGAAATGCAGTATTGGACTTCACGTCTCAGTTCGATCTTACTATTGAAAATAACGCTGATAGTAAGCCATCATATTGTATCACACTTGGTGTAAGCTGTATCAATTTTCTGATCACCATAAACTTACATAACTGCCACATTAGTGAATGGATCATTCATTACAAATTCACTGCCAGTGACCATCAACTAATGACCTTTAACTTATTTAATTCTAAAGTACGTTTTAAAAAGAATACAAGATTCAATAAAGCCACTTTAAACTGGAATAATCTATGTGAAGGATTAAGCGAACTCATTAACGATACTCCACTAGACGACATTAAAGACTTAACTACACAATTAATAAAGTAGAAGAACAAATTAATAAACTTTGTATTCAAAATAAAATCTCTACTAAAAATAAGAAAAACAAGAATTACTGGTGGACACAGGAGTTGACCGTAAAAAAAAAACAAAAGTCCGACCCCTACGTAGACGCTACCAAACTGAAGCTGAACAGAGCATTCGAGACAGAAAAATTATCTTTAAGAAGGAAGCCACAGAATATCGTAAACTTATTCTTCACTCACAACAAAAGGCATTCAAGGAATATCTTGGAAATATCACTGATACCAACGCATTCGGACCACTTTACAAAATCACTAGAGATAAGCTTAACAGACCGAGCATTACTAGCAACATATTACTTGATATTAATCAGTACACGAGTAGCCCCTCCAAATCTATTAATGCAATACTAAAGTCTCACTTTCCAAGACATTTTATCAACTACCCACCTAACTTAGACAATATCAATATTGACCTCCCCCTTTACAGAATATGAGATTGAGTACACTATTAAGAGCATTGACAACAATAAAGCGCCGGGATTAACAGCACCTGTCTGGATATCTACTATGAGTTCTTCGCTATCAATACGACTTGGATGACAAAACTGTTCAATTTATGTCTCGAAACGGGTACGATCCCCTCAGTTTGGAAAATTGTCAAAGTGGTGTTAATACCTAAGAAGGCAAAGACCCACATTAAAGAGAATCTTACAAGCCAATGTGCCTCCTACCAGTCTGGGACAAAATACTTGACAGAATGCTTCTTAATAGGCTTTCTAACTACCATCATACAAAAGATCTGCTTCACAGAAATCAATTCGGTTTCATGAAAGGTAAAAACACCAACGACGTTTCAGATTTAATCACAAACATCATCAAGAACAACAAGCTCTACACTTGCCTTATCTCATAGGATATTAAGAACGCATTTAATAGTGTGATGTTAACGGACATTTTGAACATACTCCAAAAACACAGAGTACCAACCAACCTCTATAAAGCTGTTGAATCCTTTCTCACGAACAGAACATATCTTGACGATCATAATAATAAGACTCCCAACACTAATGAGGTGCCACAGGGTTTAAGCCTTGGACCATTCCTATGGCTCCTCATTGCAAACGAATTACCAACACACCCGAGTACGCGCCCGAGTACGATACCGATTTGACACCTCATGTCAAAAAAATAGTAATATAATATATAAAATAAATATATAAAAAGAGTATAATGCAAATAACAACAGAAAAAATATCTACTTTAAAATAATCTTAAATAGAGATAATTTTAAAAGCTCAGGTTGTACTCTTAAATTTGAGATCAAAAATCTTAACTAGAATAGGATTCAGAAATACTTCAGTAGAAATCAAACTTGCGGAAATTGAGAATTATCAAAGATTGTGTTAGAAAATTATTTTTCTAAGATTCAATGATTTTAACCATGTGTTTCGAGACAGAATGCAAATTTGATAAGTCCAATTATAAGAAATTTAGCAAACTGCAATTCTAAGTGTTATAGCAGTCTAATGTATGTAAATAAGTAAATTTTTAAATTAAATATAAATATGTAAATTATTTTTTATATATAAATTAAATATAAATATGTAAATTATTTATTATAGCAGTCTAATGTATGTAAATAAGTAACTTTTTAAATTAAATATAAATATGTAAATTATTTTTTAGAAAAGGGTTTTAATTTGTTATGACATGGAAGTGTTTTTATAAATTCTAATAATCTAAATTGTTCTTTTTTTTTCCAGATCTTCTTTTAATTAACAAAATATAAAAGTTATCTATAAGAACTATTTACAATTCAATTTAAAGAGTTTTGTATTATTTAAATAAAAATTAATTATTTACTGAAATAACAATATAGATTTCAATTTACTTTTAATAATTTTGTATTTTTGAATACCTTTTTTTTTTACGTCAGATATATAACTTATATTATTATCTAATATATCTGTCTTATATATGCATAATATATCTACAGAAAAGAACGTACAAAAATATCACAATTATTTAAATTCTTAAACTGAGAAATTTTTGTATGTTTTATTCTAAGGCATCATGATGTTTTCCAAATTCTTCTGGACGAATTATTTAATATAGCCTAAAAAATGCTTATTCTTTGAAATTAAAATATTACTTTTTTCTACAAAATAATCGGAATTTATGACATTTCCCAGCACGCATTGGGGATTATACATACATTTACAGGATTATCCATATATTTCAATAATTTCTCACATTTACCGAGTTTAGTGAGAATTATGTATAATCATTGGTTATAACACATGATTGCCGGATTAGTCACTTTTACCGTAACACTATCGTATGATTTTACTCTCAGAACATTTCTCTCTGAAAATTTTCAACTTATTTTTAATATGTTTAATAAGACATTCTTATGACTTTAAATATATTTCTTAATTAAAATAAGAGCTAATTCATATTAAAAATAGAGCTTATTTTTATTCTGTGAATCATTTTACGAATAATTTTATAACATTCAAAAATACTAATCTGTAGCTTTTTACAAAGCTAATAATTTTGCCTCATTTCACTATGCTCATTAAAAATGATTTCTAAGCTAAATATGCTTTCATTATATAAACTGAAATATAAAGTTAGTTGAAGATTAATTATCAAGAAACATTTTATGTGTACATAAAAAATATTTAATAAATTTGATCTCTTAACTTTTCAAAAAATAATTTTTCAACATAATGTATTAATATAAAGGTAACAAAATTAAAAGTCAAATAAAAATTATTTTCAAAAATTTCTAAATTTTAAATATTTTGACTTTAAATAAATAATTTTAAATAAGCAACTTGATTTTAAATTTCAAAACTATATGTGTTTGTTAATAAATATTTGTAATGGCTAAAAAGTCTGCTAAATATAAGCAAAATGTAAAGAATAAATTGTTGACAGAAAATAAAATTTACTTAAAAGTCAGCATTTCTAACGCAGTTTTTAACAAAATTATATGAAACACGAAAATTTGTGAGTGTAAAATGATGATATTCTAACCGGGTAAATAGTTAAAATAAAAGGAAATTATGAATTTTTCTAGCATTGAAGGTAACTACTTTTCTACTTCCAGCGTTGTATCGTATTTCGATTCCAGGAGCACAATTCTCTTGATTGAATATTGTAGTGCTATCTTGAAACAAATTTATATTCTGTTAGGGTCCAGTCTGTTGCTAAACACAAACATTTTCGAGCAAAGAGGACATTTCATCACGAATTTTTTCACGAGCATAACGCGACAAGACTAAGAGGGCTCAACAAAACTTGAGATAAATACAGAGCTTTTCTTTTCTCGGGCGATGTACAAGAATTTCTCCCAGAAGTTTTAAATCTCAATAACATCTTTCAGTTATGTTTTATATTCCTTATTTTTCTGATACATTTAATGGTTTTTAGTAAATGAAATGGTATAAAAATCAAAATCTTTATTTGTAATTTGATTCTTTTAACATTTATAGTTTTTTCACCCTTGTCGGATCCCTTTTTTGTTTGATAAGGACGGGGCTCAAGTGAAGTTAATTTAATCAGCAAGTGAAGAAATTTAAAATCAAATTCATTAGAATTTTTTAGGCAACATTATTTATAAATTGAGTATTATTCTTTAAATTGAAGTTTTCTACACATTCATTATATCATCCAGATTTAGCTTCACTGAAGACTTAAGCTATACAGAATGTATATATAATAATATATTAAAATACCTATTATAGTATTCTCGAATTTTATTGAACACAGCCATGCTACACTCATGTCTATAAATTAAGGATGATTCAGAATTACACAGAGATTGAACTCTAAAATAAAAATTTCACAAGTAGAATTATCACACACATCTTGAAAAATAATATGCAAATTACAAGAAACCACCCGATAGATCCGATAGTACGTTACAATGACGAGAGTGTAAGAGAGGGGTATATAAAGAATGGTTGCAAAGAAGTAAAATTGTTCACAAGCGCTTTAAATGTCTTTCAGTGCAATAATTACATAGTTATGGCTCAAAGGAAGCATTTGGATGATGTTTTACGTGGTAAAATTATCAGCCGTCTGGAATGTGGACGTACCCAGCTGGAAATGTCCGAGAAACTTGGAATCGCCCAGAGTGTCATCTCCAGGCTTTGGCAACGGTTCCAAGATGATGGTAATGTGAGTAGACGTTACAGTACAGGTCGTCCCCGAGTTACAACACCGAATGAGGAGGACCGGTATTTTGCAGTTACTGCCAAAAGAAACAGATATGTATTTGTCAGTCGATGCACTTATTCATTAGATACTTTGTTTTTTGAATTTTTAATAGAAAAGATTTATTTGCTTAATCAATGTTGCAACTTTTCATAGGTATGCTACTTGATTTAGACATCTTTGAAAAAAATTAGAATTCTAAAGAACATGGTAAATTTTGCTGCATTCACAAAATGTTAAATTAGTTACAGATTACATCATGAGCTTACTGTTTGGAATCATCCTAAATTATTCATTCGTAAATCAAGAGAAATAATATAAGCACATATTATTTGGTAAATATGTTGAAACTAAAAACATCTCAGATGCATAAAAAGGAAAATAAACAATGTAATTTACATTTCAGAATTTTTATCAGAAAAAAATTTACCATATTTCCATCATCACATACAAGATTTACTATACAAATAATGATAAAGCACCACAAATCTTGAGCAAAGTATGAATAACCATCAGAAAAGATAATGGAAAACGCGATTAAAAGAACACACACTTTTTAATACGAACTAAAATATACTGACTTAATACGGAAATATAAAAATAGAAACATTTTCATTTATGACATGCTCTTCAACAGGAGAAAATAATTATTAAATTTAAAATGAATTTTCCGAATAAAATTGATATTTCAATTAAAATTTTTCTGAAAACAGTTTTCGTAACTACTATTTGGCGTCCCTCTCAAAGCGGCGCCCGGGACACAATAGACTCCCTTGCCCCCCTTTCACTACGCCTCTGCTAACATAAGACTTTGGAAGCAACGCCCACTGCGAGCTCCTACTTCAAATTTTCCAGACAGCCCAGGAGACCCATCGCCTTAATTGTGAATTGGTTAGACACTTTCGAACTGAAGTGTAGCATTGATAATTGCCGTTATACGATTCTCGAAATCAGCGAAGACATCACCCGACGACCAGGGATCACTATTAGGAACCATAAAATCACGTACACCAGAGAATTAAAGTATTTAGTTATCACATTTGATTCTAAACTCTCCTGGCAAATACATGTATGCAATGTTATGGATAATATAGGCAATATAACAAATAAAATCCCCAGAATCACCCGGGCCACTTGGGAACTAAAACCATCTATCCTCAAATAAATTTATCTAAATACCATTGAGAATATAATCCTATATGTTTGTTCTGTTTGGGAGAATGACATTAAAATTAATAGACAACTCACCCAAATACAGCACACTACACTCATCAAGATCACTAAATCCTATAAGACCACATCAACTCATGATCTACAGGAACTTGCTGGCTGAGTCCCACTTTTCCTCAAGGCGGAAACGACCTAAATCAGATAACAGATTCTGGAGAAAAGGTAGTCCTATCAAAATAGGCAACAAAGAGTACAATATTGACAACTCATGGACGTTTCAGTTTGAATTCTCACCACCCTGGGTGGTCAGAAACGTATGCTGGAACACATTCCAAGTTCATAAAGGGTACTCTGCCTATACTGACGGCTACAAAATTGGAAATCTATTGGGATAAGCCTCCCTGATATTCTACAATGATCTGCCAATTGCTAGATTACAGAGTCGACTTAAAGACCAGGCTACTGTTTCTGAAGCTGAGGCATTTTTGCTTTTATTTACGATCAAGCATATCATTTTACTTGACAAGACATGCCATATACATACTAACTCACATTCAGTGCTTACCGTGATCTCTGCCAAGGAGATACTGAGGGGTAATATTAAGGAAATTAAAACACTGTTACAACAACACAAACACCGATTCATCTTCCATTGGGTCAAGGCCCATATTGGAATCCAGCATAATGAGGAAGCGGATATAGCGGCTAAAGAAGCTACCACCATTGAGGAAATCCAACATACAGTAATTTATAGTAGGCAACAAATTAAAAAGATCTCAGAAGATCACGAAATCCAAAAGTGACAGTCAATCTGGGACTTCTCTACCAAAACTAGAAGACTTCACAGCTTCTTCCCCAAGGTATCCCGTAACAAAATATCAGGAGACTTCTACATTAACCAGGTTCTAACTGGCTATGGCATCTTTGGCACCTATAAGAGCAGATTCCACGGCAAGTCCAATCGCTGTCAACGCGATGAGGAAATCAGTAGTCCTGAACATATCATACTCTCTTGTAAACATTATGAGGCAATTAGAAACCAGTGGTTCGCTTCGAACTTTCATGAAAATAACCTCTCACAATTAATAAAACTCTTCAGAGTCCAATGCGGAATTAGGGAGATTTTAACCATGGAACTGCAGAACCAATAGATGTAGAAGATGAATGACTGATCCCTTGCTTACTCTCCTCCACCTCATACTGTCTACATGTACTTAGATTCACTGCTATTTTCTCTCTTCTCAAATTTTTTTACATATCTTATTCTGTATACATATCAATTTCTTACAAATTTTTCTCACCTGTGTAATGTAAATATGTTTAATCTGTTTGTATATATTCTTAATATAGGCCGAATTGGCCCACGAATCTTCTAGCCACAGAGAGCTCCATAGAGTGTGTTTTGTACCTCACCCCCTTGGAGTCTACTTCATGCTTTAATTCACCCTCCTCCTGTTCCACTTTATTTTGTCCTTTCAGACCTTTGCGACCTTCTGCTTTGACCCGAGTACCACTCTTACTGGGCTGGACTGCTATCGCATACGATCTTCCACCGTATACCTTCTGGTGGGTCGGTGTCATTCTTGAATGTTATACATGTGACTAGTCTTATTACTCAGAATTTTTACTTTTTGTTTCAAATATTGTACAATGAAAAAAGTCCAATATTGGACCTTGCAACAGTAAACTTCACAAAATCACAATCACATACAACAGTCATTGCATGTAAGGTTAACCTGTACGAGATGCAAATATATAATTTCATTCTAATATATATTTAAAAAGCAATCAAGCATAAAACACACATGTTAAAAAGGATTAATGACAATTATTTATTGAATTTATTAAACTCTGATTATTATGAAATATGTAAATTCAAAGTACGAAAGAAGAAATCAATAAAATTCATGTTACTAAAAAGTAGCATTATAGATTGAGCTTTTAACCATTTTTTATAAATTTTCAAAATTAAAACACACACACACACACACATATATATACACTACTGGCCATTAAAATTGCTACACCAAGAAGGCGACATGCTACAGACGTGAAATTTATACGAAAGGAAGAAGGTGCTGTGATATGCAAATAATTAGCTTTTCAGCGCATTCAGACAAAGCAGGCACCAGTAGCGACACCTACATTGTGTTTAAATGAGGAAATTGTTCAGCCGGTTCCTCATACACAAATTGCATTTGAACGTTGTTGCCTGGTGAAAAGTTGTTGTGATGCCTCGTGTAAGAAGGAGAAATGCGTACCAGCAAGTTTCTGACTTTGATAAAGGTCGAATTGTAGCGTACCGTGATTGCGGTTTATCTTATCACAGTATTGCTGCTCGCGTCGGTTGAGATCCAATGACTGTTAGCAGAATATGGAATCGATGGATTCAGCACAGTAATACGGAACGCCATGCGGGATCTCAACGCCCACTTATCACTAGCAGCCGAGAAGACAGGCATATTATCCGCATGACCGTAATGAATAGTGCAACCACGTCACGAGCCGTGAGTCAAGAAACGGGGTCGTTTGGAAGACAAGTGTCTGCACGAACTGTTCGACGACGTTTGCAGCAGCATGAACTCTCAGCTCGGAGACCATGGCTGCGGCTTCCCTTGACGCTGCGTCATAGACAAGAGCGCCTTCAAGGGTGTGATCAACAACGAACCTGGGCAAACGAATGGCGAGACGTCATCTTTTCAGATGAATCCAGGTTCTGTGTACAGCATCATGATGGTCGCATCCGTGTTTGGCGGCATAGTGGTGAACGCACACTGGCAGCGAGCATTCGTCATCGTCATACTGGCCCATCACCTGGCGTGATGGTATGGGGTACCATTGGATACACGTCTCGGTCACCTCTTGTTCGCATTGACGGTGCTTTGAATAGTACACGTTACATTTCTGGTGTGTTACGACCCATGGCTCTACCCTTTATTCGAGCCCTGCGAAACCCTACATTTCAGCAGGATAATGCCCGACCGCATGTTGCCGGTATTATAGAGACCTTCCTTGATACGGAACATGTTCGGCTGTTGCCCTTGCCAGCACGTTCTCCAGATGTTTCACCAATAGAAAACGTCATGGTTGCCGAGCGACTGGCTCGTTACCAAACGCCAGTCACTACGGTTGATGAACTGTGGCATCGTGTTGAAGCTGCATGGGTATCTGTACCTGTACATGCAATCCAAACTCTGTTTGACTCAATGCCCAGGCGTATAACTGCTGTTATTACTGCCAGAGGTGGTTGTTCTGGGTACTGATTTCTCAGGATCTATATATCCAGCCAAATTTTTTGAAAATTTAATAATTTGTTATTTCTAGTATAATATATTTGTCCAATAAATATCATTTTGTTATCTGCATTTAAATCTACTATGAATAAAAATCGAATATAATGTTTTTCTCTTATTTTACGCATAAAAACGGTAATGTTCAAATCTATCATATTTACCTCTATTCAATCGTAGACCGTCAGAATTTAAGTGATATATATATATACTTTTCTCATTTCTTATTTTTTAAGCATTCTGAAAAATCTAATTTAATAGTTATTTCATTTTCTGTTGAGAGAGTAGCTAATATTCTAAAATTTTTGCATTGACGATCATGATACCAGGAAGTAATAGTCTTATAAACGTCAAAATCACATGAATGAATGGAAGGAGAGATCAGAATAGGCAAATCATGAGCATTTCTGTGCATTTGGGCAACACAGGAAGGGTAAACGATAGATGAAGCAAAGTATAAAAGGAAAATTTAGCAGGGGATTTCTCATTCAGAAATAGCTTTGTTATGTTGTAGCTTCCTTAAAATGTCGTACATTATACCTCGAATAAAAAGAAATGCTTACCTGTAAGTGTCGGGATTTTATGGAGACAGGATTGTAGCTAATTAAAAATGTGTATCATCGAACCATGATATTGTTACTCACTTTAGTCGAAGTCCAACTAGTTTATACCAACATATAATAGTGGGTTTTTCTTAAGTTGATACTGAATAGCATGCAGAATATCAATGTTCCCATAACTAACAACCGAAAAGATACATGCACTGTGACGTCGGCTTTGTGAAATCATACAATCACATCACACACAATTAGTCAGAAAATGAGCTTGTTTATACTACGTTCAAAATCGCTTTCACAGTGTGATGACGTTGTGGCATAGCATGGGCAGCCTACGACCATTTTAAATAACAGGGCCCTTTAATCTCTCTATTCAAAAATTTTTTTACCGATATTTTAAAGACAAATTATTTCATCACTTCATTGAGGTCACACTGTAATTTTAATCTAAAATACATTTATATGAATAAAGCATATTTCTAATTCCCATTTCCTTAAACCCTAGTTATATAATCATTTTTTGTTCACAAAGGCTTATTATATCAGGATCTTCAATCAGTTAATAAGTTTTATTTTTGCGGCAGACTGAACACAATTTCAATAGAAAATTTTATTTTAGAGAAAACTTTATCACTGTCCCCTGAATTTCATTTTAAGTTTTCGATACATAAGTTGTGTCTCTCTTTAGTTTTATTATTATCGATAACTAAACATGAACACAGTTATGAAAGAAATATTTTCTGCAATAAGATGTGAATTAAAATACATACTTACAGAATTATAATTAAAAAAAACATGTTAGAGAGATTAAACTCTGTTGCAAAATGGCCAAAGTAACCTACTTCCTCGTAAAATATAATGAAATGAACCCAGCAGTGTTAATTTAGGAAAGCCTAGAAAGGAGTAAAACATCAGTGTTACTAGATATGAAATTTGACTTCTAAACTGGCAACACAGTGTAGAACTTTATGGAAGTTTTTCCAAAATTTCAGAACACTAAAATTTTCACTGATAGGTTTTCATTGCGCTAAAAGCTTTTGAACGGCAATATATTGATAGGTGTTTTAGAAAAAAGTCTAATCCTGGTCTTTCTGCATAAACATTAGAAATTTACGAGGGAAAACTGTAGAAGCTTTAAAGTTGGAATTATCGCTCTTAAGAGATATACCTGTGATTTCAACATAGTTAATTTTTTGAGAAATATCATCGTGAGAGAGGAGAATGTTAGTTAGAGATCAAGTATGGTGGGGTGTTAAGAAGGTGCACACCATTCTTTTGCGTTTATATAACTCTGCCTGAAATCCAGAAATGAGAATATCAAACAATCAATGGCAGAATTCTAGCACAGTGTTAAAATATCAAAAATATAAAGATATCAGCAGAAAAAATAATTAAAAGATTCCGAGATATGTTTTCCAAATCAACTCGTGGTGTTGGTAACACAAAAATAAGATAATTTAGAACTTACATGAGAGAACATTCCCCAATCAAGCAATACTTCAGACATCTACCTTGCAACACGGCAAGTAGTTGAAAGACTTTTGAAGGTAGTGCAATTTATTCATCCTTGAATTTTAAAGGGACACAGGGTTAAATCATATTTAGTACTAGTGGAATGAGATTCTATTTTTGGATGGATTATTCAAATGAATTTTTTGGCGAATCATTGAAAAAAAAGACTACTAGGGAGTGCTCTGAATGAGGGATTTTATTATCATTATTTTAGAACTCGGTAGTAAATAGCATTATTACTCATTTGAATAATATAGGTTACTGTATTCAAGGCTATGTTGGTGACATTCTCATACTTATCCTTGGCAAAGACTGTAACATAAACAGTCAATTGATATATATATAAAATGCAACTGGTACACAGAGAGAGATCTGAAGGCTAGTTATTAAAATATCAACTCTGTACCTTTTACTCGCAAAAGAAAATGTGACGGAATTTTTGTCTCAAAACTTTTGAATGACCAAATTAACATGACCTCTAGGGAAATATTAGGACTTATTTCTTGAACCAAAACTCACTTGGAAAAACATGTTGATTGCAAGCAATAAGTGCATTATGATGTCCAGACATATGCTTAACAAAAACTGAGGCTTATGCCATAAATGTTGTTTAGGATGTAAACCACAATTATTCGACATATCATAGCATTTGCCTCTGTGATCTGATGGTGTAAGGAGTTGCAGAGAACAATGAGAGAAGGGATGGAGTGTCCACAAATAGATGCCAGTGTATCACATGAGCTTTGACTTCTGCACCTTCCAGAACACTGGGAACTATTTTTTATCTGACTCCTCAGGCATTTTCATTTGACACACTACTAGAATAACTGCCTATAGAATGATGTTGCAGAGACAATGGTAAGACAAGCTTACTGTTAAAGTTTATATCAGTATTACTAGGACAATTAACGAAATCTTTTTTAATGATACCTTCGAATATCAAAGAAAGGACTTATGCGTTTTATAGATCATTTGAGGTTATTTTCTTTACTAAGGAATAATAGGAGAATAACACGTTTAATTATATTATTGGTGATCTTAACTGGTTCATACATAGATTAGAGAAATATATCCTCTCAGGACTTAGGGTACATGGTATATCACATAGAGTTAACCACTCAAAAGGACTTGGGATTTATGCCCCTGTATTTCAAGTTAACGTATTTGTATAATTATGTCTTGGTAAATTTAAGAAAGGCTACCAGGGTAAGGGGAATCTAATTATTAGTGGTAGATAAGCAGCCTTATTGAATATTAAATCATTCCAAATAAATTTAAAAACTCTTTTGGAATGCAGAAACCTCCTAAATGAACTGGTATCTAGGAACAAGTTAACTCTTACCTTGTACTAGAACGCATGGGATTTGAAGGTAATGGAAAAGCTGACAAGCTTGCGAAACATGGATCGTATTCTAATCTGTGGTGTAGAGCCTTCCTGTAGCACCAATTTAAAAATTGTTAAAGGAGATTTATAAATTAACTGAGGAAATTGTTTTTGAAGTTCTTAGATGCTCAAGACAGAAGATACTAACAATTGTGGGATTCATTGCTGGACACTATTATTTCAGAAAACAACTTCATATGATGAGACTTTTTCAACAAGACTCTATATGAAGAAAATCCTTTAATGTTAAGAAAACGGGGCAGCACATTGTATAATGTTATGCCTTTGACTTTACTCGATTGATTATATCAAATACTTTTGATACTAAAGATTAAAATTAGAATTAAGAAAGTTTGCAGGGACCTATATAAATATTCTATAATATAATGTAAAATATTTTAAGAATTTTTCTGATTTAATCAAAAAATGTCAATGAAACAGATTCCTTATTTTAATAGTTGACGTGATAAGCCATTTAAATGCAATGCTGGTAAAAAAAAAAAAAAAAAAAAAGTTATGGTTATTCCAAATATGCTGTATAAATAAACATGTGATGCTTTATAAATAAACATATTAAAATACAGTGATATGTTTATTTACATGTTAAAGGTTGAAGGAAGGAGCTTTAATTTATTACTGAATTCCTTAATTTTTAAGATATTTATTTATTTTGTCATATCTATCACATAGAAGTTTCAGAGAAACCGTAAGTTAATGTATATCAGAATTCAACTCATATTAAATCTCGTCGAGAAGGAAGATGAAACAGTTTGAAAAATTTTTCTAAAAAAGCCTCCTTGTAAAAAATAAGAACGCACAATTATTGAAAGATTTTTAAGTGTAATACTTTCCCAGCCTAAATCAGTTCAGGTATTGGCAACATAGCTTAATCAATGCATTAAATAAAAATATACTATTATTAAGTGGAAATGTTCTTATAATTTCATTACTAGTCCATTTTTTTATTTTCAGCTTTAATAGGAATACGTAAAAAACAAAAACAAAAAAAAAAAAAAAATTAAATGCTTTTCTCATAATTTTTGAGTTTGGCAACACTTTAATACTGTATTTTAGCGTATTTAATTTTTATAACATGAAGATGGCAATGCAATATGTTGTATTAATTTGGAATGTTTTGGTCGCCTTTTTCTGTTTGTTGTGGTTGTAGTAATCGCTCATGAATGTTTGTTTATTGAATGTTCTATTTTAGAGAATATTCTTGAATAGATCTGAAGGACTGTCACTGCTTGTGACATTGTCTACGGCTCAATGTGTAATCAGTAAGTATGTTTCAGAACTCTTGTAATAAATGATGAGGCATTTTGAATTACTTAACGGTCTTCAATAATAAAGCCACTAAGAACATGTGTAGAGATTGCTGTCATATTTTCTTATAAATAGATGTTGCATGTTCGTATTTAACGTAGACTGTTGTACAATTTTTCTGATTACCAATGACGTGATATTAAGTAAAATTTACATTCTATTACCTGTTGTTTCGATTTCTTTTAGAAATGCTAATAATATTGCATTTAATTTTCTGAAGTATATTTTGAAAGATTTATTGTTTTAGCTGTCTCATGAAACTGATATTAATATTGAAGAAAACATTCTATTTTCATGACGTTATTTTGATTACTTGTTAGAAAATTTAAAATAAAGCCGAATTTGCAATTCTGAATAGGATTTTTCATTTAGAATTTTATCCTCTTTTTTTAAAAAGAATTCGAATTGTAGAATTATTAAAAAATGTACAAAAATTAAAATCCTCAAACTTAATATTTAATAAAAATACAGATATTAAAAATCAAAGGAGAACATCAATAAAGTTCAAATAAAAATCTAATTTAATATATAAAAGGAATTAAATATTACTATAGTCAGCTTCATCAAGAATACTATAAAGTGCTTATACATTTAATTTCTTTTGATTATATGCTTTGATTTATCTATGCAGTTTTACTTGTTTTGGAATTAATTTTTTATAATACTGTGATAATACTTATTTTATATATTTTCATTACTTTGCATTTAAATGCTGATTAATTGTATCTTTAATTTTATATTTGCTGGTTTTGGGGTGTATTGATAAAATTTTGACAATAGTTCTTTACCATTGCAAAAAAAAAAAAAAAAAAAAAAAAAAAAACATAATTTTCTGCCTCTGTGATCAGCATTCCTTGATGAAGCTGACCATGTTGGTATTTAATTCCATTTATGTGTTTATTTTGCTTTCTTTATTAAATTTCAACTTTGTATTTTATTGATGTTTTCCTCTGCCTTTTTATATTTGTATTTCTGTTGTATTTTTTAAGTTTACATTTTTTTTTATTTTTGTATATATTGTTATAGAAAATGTAAATCTTGGTTCCTGTGATTACTCATGTATGTCATGAAAAACTTTTGCTCTATGTTAATTTGACAGTGCAGATTGTGATAGTCCTAAAACTCAGAATGAATATCTCTGAAACTGTCAACTTTGTTAACTGATTAAGAGTAACTATGCTAAATGGGCAAATAGTAATTTTGAAACTAATATAGATAAGTTGCAGATACCACAATATTAGACATCCACTCATTATTAATAACATAAAATCATGCTGTCTGCTTGATAAGATTGGTAGCAAATAATGGCTCAGTTAATAACAGAATATATTTTTTCTACATACATGAGTCACTTGTGTTTATCATTGTCTATTGATAATCTTATTTTAAGAAATAAAGTATCTTCTGACATCCTGATTTGTTAATCATGCGTGGACATTCAACATTGGTATCTTCTACTTGTCTCATTGCTTTACTTGGCATAGGTACTCAAAAAGACAACATAAGAATATTTAGTGAATTGTGTGATTTCAGAGATACTTATACAGATTATAAGTCTTACATCTATCATAATCTGCCATTTATCAATGTTGCGTAGATCATCAGCTTTTTTCCAGGGAAGACACATGTAATCGAGAATATTCTTCACATTCTTTGGGAAAAATTATATATCATTCATAATAGATGACATGTACCTCAAAGACATCAAGGCAGCCTTAATGTCAAACTGAGGAAGTGATCATATTGTTTTAATCATTCAGTGTACATTATATATATATAAAGTGTGTAATTTTGAAACTAATATAGAAATTACAGTTCCTTTTTCTTTTGTCATTTTGCTTGCAGACAATCTATTTTCTATTTTATTACTAATTATACAGAGCATTATATTTTATTTTTTCCAATCTTTGCTAGCATTACAGCCTGTAACAAACCATAGGTGTCATGCCAATTCTTCCCCATCTGTGTGTAATGGCTCAGAATCTATTTTAAACCATACGTCCTGGTCTAATTAGCCCTCCTGTGCTAAAAGTGGCTGTTGAGCGACAAACAAACAAACCAAACCCATCTAATTTGACTTCTTCTCTGTCATTCAACTATCTGATTAAGGATATTCCTTTTTATTGTTTTCTCTCCAAAATTGAAAAGATGACTTTTTTGTTGGATCACATCACATCTGATTTTGAACATCACATCTGAGTACCATATTTTCGTGCATATTATTTGCAGCTGTATATTATCTTCAAGAACTTTTTTCATAGTAAAAGAAAAAAGCATTGCATAATCCCTAGCAATTTTTTTCTGCAAATAGGAGAAAATATATACTGTTTATAATATGGGTGTTACATAAAATAATAAAGAATACATTGTGTGATTAACGATATAATAAATTGTATAAAAAAAATCATTTATTGTGAAAAAGATTTGTTTAAATCCACATAATCACAAAATGCGATAAATTGAGGTGAAAACATGAGATCAATCAAGGTTGATTATTCTTAGAAGCTGGAAAAATATATCAAATTTTATTTTTTAATAACTTCTAAAATAAGGTTAGGCATAATTTTGAAAAATAAAATTTTTTTGATTAAATAAAACAAATTGATTATTTTCTAATTGTGTATTTGATATATTTTTCTTTGGTACTGCGCATGTTTGTTTTTACCTTAGTTTAATATGTTTGTTGCCATTTTTTTATTTACTATTTCTATAGCTTTTAATTTAAAATCTGCTTTGTAACTTAAAAGTTTTCGCTTTCACATTATTACAAAATAATTTGAATATTTTTAGAAAGAAGTAACTCACATCGAACCAAAATCTGAAATGATGATAGTAACTGTTTTTACAACTATCATATTTTTACAATGAACGGAATTTGTTCTTGAATGCAACTGAACAAATCTGATTGTAGACGAAATAAGTTTAGCCAACTTGTAGTGCCACTTGTTATTTATTTTATAAGGCATAAATAACTTTTTTTCCATTTTTTTTCTTTTAGTTTTTTGTTTAATCATAGTATCTGTAACAGGATAATGACATTAAGATTCAGATTGTATGTTTATGTACTGAGATTTTGAGATTTCTTGTTTTTAAGAATATGAAAGCTGTCATATCCTGAAGATTATGAATTGCTCACCTTTGTCATTGGAGACGTATTTGAAAATTGAGTAAAATGTTACCGATTGCAATTTGATATCATAATAGCTGATTGAACTATAATGATATCAAATTGCAATTGGTAAAATCCTGATAATTTTATAGAAGAGATTAAAATTTTGACTTATATTGCCTGAAGAATGGGAATCTATGAAAATAATTTTCACTTTTATGGAATATTGATTATTTTTGTTTAATTTTGCCTGAAATGAAAAAATTAAACAGATTTAACATATTGCTTATATTTTTATTCACTTTATTTATATTACTTGTGATATAAATATAAAAGAAATGCAAAGATTCTTAAATTCTCTTGATGGTAAGTTAGTCATTCATCAATTATTATTATTTTTTTTTTACTGAAGATTTTTGCCTATGTTCAATGTTTCAGTGCTTGTTTTCTAAAAAAAAAAAAATGTTTTTTTCTTTCCTTCATATTTCAATGTGGTTTTTCTTGAAATTTTACTAAATTATGATAAAATTTTTATTTAAAATACCATCATTCAGATATATTGTGATTTGTCTTGTAGCCATACTTATTTAACTAACATTTAATATGTATGCTTTAAAGGGATTTAGAAACAAACATTAGATTTTTTGCAGTTTCTGTTCCATAGTTATATTTGTCAATATTACATTTTGATTCCTCTCTTATTATTTTTATTTTATGAAGATTTGTATAGATTAATTTTCAAGTCTAGTTTCTAATTATATAATATTCTTACCTTTCACAGAAAATGTGAAGTAATAATGTTGCTAAATGGGACTCTTTTATCTATTTATTAAAATCTAAACTTTTCATCTGGTTCTAGCAATGGAATGTGATTCTCCATATTACTTCTTTAATTTAGTTTATGGTAAAAGACGTTGGAACTGAGCAAGTTTGGTGTGATTTCCAATTATCATGCCATTCGCTATACAGCTATTTTGCTAACCCATAAATATCAACCTTGTAGAAATAAAAATCAGTTGATTCTACTGATTTTGAGAGAAAAAATCAGGATACACTGCTAGCAACATTTTTGCTTAAAACAGAATGTTTAAAATGGTAGTACCGTAAAAAGAGAATTTTACTCTTTAAATTATACACTCTGAGAATGATTTATGTTAAACATATTTTGTGTCAATCTTAATATTTTAATAAAATATTCATCACCCTCATAAAGGAACTGTGAGGAATAAAAAGAATATACTATATGTAAAAAAATAAACTCATCAACATTTATGTCTCAATATTTATTTTATAAGGCAACTTTTACTACACAAGTGCAATTTATGAATATTAAACTTATAAAATTATTTCCTTACAAGCCTATGTACACATAAAATACTTAGATGTATTTCACACTGAATTAAATTAAGTAAATTTAATTCAGTGAGAAATACTTCTATATCTAAGAAAATAGAAATTTTCAAATACTTTGTCCATAAAAAACATAACACATTTCAAATTTGAATGACTCATGGCAATTTATTTTTTAATTTTCAATTAAATTTTCTAAATTTTCAGAAGAAAGAGAAGACCTGAATTAATTATATATTTTTTACACGACTGAACACCTGTTCATTTTCAGTATTAGAATGTGGAATAGTTAAAACTGTAAGCATAAACTGGGAATTATTGGAAAACATTTTTTGTTCAAACTCATTTTTCAGATTTCCAACAAGTTGCCATTGTACATCTGCTCTTGGTTCACCCAGTGTTTCTTTGTGAGGACTGTACTTTGTAGTTCGCAGAACTCAGTTTGGAGAATGTCCAATCCTTTATTCAGTTCTGTATTAAGCAGTAAAAGGAGAAATCTATCAATAAAGAGTTTTACACTTGAAAATGAAGCATGTTCAATAGTCTGCAAACAGCATACTTCTGTATGTTTTAGAATCTCATCATAAAAGGGAAACTTTTTTATGTAAACGTAACTACACAGAGTCACATAAAATTAAACAACTCAATCGATTTATTTTTCGCAAAATTTCGGCAACTTTTAAGTTTCTCACTGAAATTGCCAAAAATAAGTAGATTTTCATACATTATTGGGAAATTGAGAGAAAGGGTAAAAAATCAATAGTTTCCGAAAAAATCAGTAGAGTTGGCAGCTATGCCTACCTAAATTACGTCATTACGCACAATATCCGCTTACTAATAACCAATCACATTTGAACTTCAACTTAGAAATTGCGTTCTGTTTCGATCTCCAAATATCAATATTTCAAATATTTCATTATAATTCAATACTAGTAGTACAATTTCAGAAGTACTAAAATTCTAATAACTAGAAACAATTTTTTTTAAGACTCGAATTTTAAAATACCGGGCAGTGGCGCCCACTTAAAAAAAAAAAAAAAAAAAAAAAACTTCAATGTAGCGCTACCTACTACAGAGAAAATCAGGCAATAAAGCTACATTTCTAATGTTAACAAATTGCATTATTGTTTCAAACTTGAATTTTAATTTATTGGGTGTGTGACGCCTACCTTTAAAAAATATTTGTATATTGCAATCTAACACTAATGTGAAACATGCAATAAAGCATACATAAAGATGCATTCACTTATATAAACATACATTTTTATAAAAACTAGAGTTTTTAATAATCTCTGAATGAAATTTTAATGAAAAGTAAAACAACTCCCTTGATCTTCACTGCTTTCGCTCCTAGCTGACAATGAACGATTTTAAGAGTCTTGAAATCTACATATTTTCTTGATAATTTCTTAACCATACATACTCTGCAATGTTTGAATCAAACTGACCAGGCACATGATTAGTAACCCGTACTGATTTTTTATTGGCCAACCAAACAAAAATTCAAAATAATATAGTTTAAAAAAAATCCAAATAATATAGTTCTTAAATATTTGAAATACTATTTTAAAAATTATAAGCAATGTATCTCCCCAAAATTAAAAATAATATTACTTAAAAAAAATTTGAAGTCCAACAACAGGAACATTAACATAACAAATTCTTAAATTGTAAATAAATAAAATTATTCTTTAAACGCTTCAAGGGTTGCACACAAAACGAATTTTGCACATGTTATATGATCACCTTACATCATAAAATAAAATAAAAATCATGCAAAACATTCCAAACCATTAATCCAGTTAGGCGCACCTTATCGCACGCGCGGCACAATTTACCACTGTATGGCTCTCTACTTTTTAGGCATAATTTATTGCTGTATAATTTTTTCTTAGTAAATTAAATATAATTTACTGAAAATGTAAGCTCGTTCATGAGCCTTTTTAAGATTTTCTCTAATATTTGTAGGTGAATTTTTTTTTATTTATCCTTAATATCTGAATGTCTTCTATGTATAAATTTTTATGAACTTCCACATTTTAAAAGATCATCTTGTACTTATACTTGGTAATAAAAGAAACAGCCATCACTTGTTTTTATATTATGTGTCATGTGGTTTTTTTTTTTAAGATTCTTGTTCAATTACTTTAATTTGTTCCTCCTTGAGTATGAATTTCTTATTCTGAATTATCCTTCATTTATAGACATGTCTCAATGTATTATAAATGATTCTTCAAAATTTTAGAAATGCTGTGGGTTTTGGGTGATTCACAATTTTCAGACAAGATATTGTACAATTTTCTTACTAACTTAAAATGAACGATTTTGTACATTTCCGACATCCAAAATGTTAATCTCGCTTAATCTTCTAGTTTGAATATTGCAATCTTGCTCAGTCTCCATCTTTAAGTATTACAATTTTGGACAATCTTCAATTTTAAATATCACAATTTTGAATATTTGCTTTTATCTACTTACCATAGAAATATTTCATGACCAAAAGCTTGAAGCTTAATTTCACATATTTTATAAAAAAGCATTTCAAAACAAATACAAAATAATAAAAAATCTGTACTTCTATTCCTGCTTGATCAATAATATATACATTATTATTTTCTAATTATTTTCTTTAATTGAACAAATAGTCCTATTTTAAAAGTACACTATTTATGATTACATGAAACAAGTGTTAACAGAATTATAAAGCTAAATTAATAGTATAAGTAACATGTGTTTTTATAATAACTTGATTTTTAATTAACTGAGCGCTAGTGCCCACCTTAAAAAATTATCCTATACAATGCACCATCACAGGTATCAAGAACAAGGTAATATAGTAAAATCAATGATGTAAAAAACATCAGTTTTTATGGGAAATTGATATTTAATTAAGAAAGCAGTGGCACACACAGTACTCTAATTTTAATTAGTAGATTAGTTGCACATACAATATAATAGCAGAGTAATATTACATTTACTATTTAATAATAATCTGAACAAAAAAGTTGGTATTATTAATGAATGCATACAAAAATTTATGGAATGATTAAAATATTCCAGTCTTATATCTTATATATGATATGATTATATTAATGACTGAACGAGAACTTAATCTCAGTATTGAAAAAAGAAGTAAATGCCATTTTTTATAATACTAAATATTTAAAAGAAGATTTACAAACAGCTGTTTCAATCTTTACTGCATATTGCTGTTTAAAAATCCTTTAATTATTAGTAACTTGCATTCACATATTACAAAAGAAGAAAGCTGAAAAATTCCCAAGCACTAATCCCGACAAATGCACATGTGGTAGAAGAGCAATACATACCTCTGTTTAACAGTGTCTGAGATCAAATTCTAGATCTTCCACTCCAATGCAATCCTACTGTTATGCCATGATGAGTTATATAAGGACAGTATTTTGATAGCATGTAATGGTTATTTGTGTTTAAGTCATTTTAATATCCACTATAAGGATTTCATTGAAAAAGTTTTTTCTTGCCCTTGGAGTGCTGAGAGTGTATCTATGAAAAAATGGCCAGATGGTTCTTGATGCCTAGTTTCTCAAAAGCTTATTAAATAGATAGTATGCAAACTTCATTAGAATCCTACAAGTTAGAACAGGTTTGGTTCAATCTCTAATTTTTGTGCCAAGTGCTGGCTGCACAGTTATCTCGCTAACCGAAATGACATCACTTCGTATAATCTCTGGTTTTAAAAATCTTGATTGTGCTCAAAATTTGAATATCTTAATCTTGTGCTATTTTTAATTTCAAATTTTTCATTTGATTTACTTTCTTTAGAAATATTGCTACTAATAACTAGGAACTATTTTTGCAAATTTTACAAAATTATACATTATAAAATAAATATAAAATAGCTATAAAAATCAATGAATCTCAGTGGTGTAGTGGTAGTGATTTGTGCTTCTAAGACATAGGTTCTTAGGACAAGGTCATCTCAACCTTTCATACTTTCAATAGGTCAATAAACTGAGAACCAAGCATGATTGGGAATTAAATGCTGAGGGTTTCGTGTTAGGCTGACCACCTAACTGGGAGATGCTTCCCACCTCTGGGCTCTCAGTCATGAATACAGATATACACACTGTAAGCCTTAAACTCCCTATGGGCTGTTGAGTCATTGAATTTATTTATTTATTTATTAATTATTTTTTTAAAATCATTTCTATTTGTTGGTTATTTCACGTTTTTACATTCCAACATTAGCAGAGAAGTGCAAAGTGTGCTGCAGGACAAAGTCTTAAATATTGTAAACATCTAAAAAGTTTACTGCTCAAATTTGGTGGCTTAAATTGAGCATTGAAAAATAACTAGAAACTTTTACTTTACCGGGGATTTATTATACTTCAATAAGCACTTATATGTAACAGTATCTCCACAATCAGTCAGATGATGATAGTTTACAAAGATCAAAATTTAGTACTAAGCAAACTGTGTGCCTATCAATTTTATCTGGCACAAATCATCCAGCTAAAGCAGAAATCCTTATCATTGAAAATTAACATATATCTGCCTCTGGTCACTATTTTAAATATACAGCTTAAGCATCGTCCATTACCAGTAATTAGTTTATTAGCTAATACCAAACCAGAAAGGTTTGAATCTCTGAAAAACAGCATGTATCTGCTAAATAGTCAGACTTTTATGAAAGATTAATGAAACGCAAGTTTTGCTGGAAGCAAAAGGAGAAAATTTAAACTTTCTCTGCTGTGATTAGAAACAAGAAAATCAAATTAAGTCTTGCTTTTACGTAGCAGTCTGTAAATAAATTTACTGTGACCTTTGAAATTATTTCTGATTTTGGAGATTGCTGAACAAATGGAGGTTGACTATTTAAAAATATTTCTTTAATTGAATACTAAAAGTATCATTAAATTTAAGAAATGCTTAATATGACAAACACAATTCGCAGTAAACCTAAAAACATATGTCAAATATTTCTACACAATATTAATAAATTATGTAAATTTTAACATATAACAGCAATTTTAATAATATAACACATTAAGTAAAATTATTCACCTAATTATCACTTGCAGAATAATTAAAGAAATTAAAAAAAATGCAAATTCAATTTATTGTTATCCATACCTATAATTATATAAAACCATATATTTTATTTGTGTGTGCTAGACACAAAAACTAAAATTAAAATTTTTCATTTTGATACACTTTCAAAACAAAATATAACTTCAAATACTTAAATATCAATCATAAATGAAAGAAACAAAACTCACAAAGGCTTCGAGAGTTATTAAAACTCCAAACAAATTTATAAGCCCACACATGTTCATCATTAATAACATGTTTTCTAGTGAATAATGAAACTGCTAGATTTAATGTACACAGCTAGACATATATCTTCCATCAGATTTGATAGAAGATGCTCCCAGTGATGGTATGTGAAGTATTGCAGATGAAATAGGAATTTCATTCAATAACATTCAATAAATTCTAAATAGCAATTATTTGTATCCATATCACTTTCAGTGTGTCCAGTTATTAGAAAAATGTAATTTTAAACCTCAACATAGTCTTTGCAGAAGTAAGCTGTAGGATTCCATGTCCTAATCTATGTTTTTATTGATAAAGCCTATTTCACAAGAAAGGATATTTACAATATTTATGATAACTATATATGGGCAGTAGTAAGCCCAAATGCTATAGTTACTTATATTCTCCATATATATTTTATAGTAAACATGGACTATCAGTATATGAGATTAAGACAACAACTTTTACTTGAAAGTTGCTTAGTAATTGATTTTTTTTAAACAAGTATTCTTATACTTATTAAACACACATATTTACTCTGTGACATATCCTTTTATATGGTACTAACATTACATAATTCCTTGGTTATTTCTACATATCTTTTCTTAACCATTTAAAGGCAACATTTCCCAGTTATAGATTCACTATGACAATAAAATATATTGGCTTTTGTCTGATCACCAGACCTTTTGTATATGGATTATTTCTGGGGGCATTTGTAATTCCTTGTCCATGAAGTCTTTTGACTTCACACTGAGGACCTTATTTTATGCATTGCTTCTTCTGCCAGGGAAATCCAAGATAAGTCTTAGAATATTTGAGAATGTAGTGAAGGTGTTAGGTCAACATCAATGCTGTGGTCATCAATTCAAACAACTTCTTTAATATCAATTTGTAACATTCGTCTTCGTGATAATTTTTGTTATAGATTCTTATTGAGTGTGATGTGTAAATTAATAACAGATTATCAATGGATTCTACAGGACCAACATTTATTAATGTATCACATAGCACAAAACACGAACAAACATAGACATAAGAGTAAGATAATATTGTTTACCATATACTGTTTTTCATCCCTTTTCATTTTGTACGGAGGTCTCAATGCAGCGTGCTGCCGAAATTAAAGGTTCTAATTAGAAATTTCTCTAATCTTAACTCTTCCCTTCTAATAGATTTGATTGGGTCTTTCAAAGACAAATCAAATCTATATAATCCTAATGTGACTTACAATATATATAAAATAATCCTAGTATATTATTAACATAAGTTAATAGCACATTTCTATATTAATTTAGCAATGTAAATTCAACAAAGCATAAACATACACTTGCATATAACAGTATTTTACATAAACATACATAGGAACATTAAAAAGGAAACTTAAAAATATTTATAAAATATTATTCCCTCCTTTTTTTTTAAAAAGAATAAACTCAAAACACACATTATCAAATAACCGTATCAAAATTATCAGAAAACAGTGGTCACAATGTAAAATTATTAAAGTTTAACTTTAAAATAGATTTAACATTAAATTAGAGAATAGATTCACACTAAATTCTTTCAAAAATCAATATATCATCTTCAAAAATTTGACTTAGTAACGTTTTGTATAGAACAATTATGCATATTACTTGTTAGAATTAAATTTATATTAATTTATATATTTACATAAGAAATATATTTTTTCCACTATTCCAAAAACAAAATCTTATTAAGTTTTTAGCACCAGAATAAAACATCTTAGAAAGCTGAAAAGAAATGTTCATTAATTAAAGTAACAAATAAAATGTTCATTTGTTCTTTCAGTGCTCAGCTTTTAACTGTAATAACGAGTCAGTGTTTCTATGATCTTTTCCTTTTCGATATGTAATTTTAGCCTGGAATTGTTGCAAAGCCAGAGACCATCTTTGCAGTTGAACACTTTGGGATATGCAACCAGGCAGAATTTTCAGGGGATTATGATAATAATTTCTGATCTAAATATGTAATGTTCAAACTTCTTTAAAGCAAAAATCTTAGCGAAGCTTCTAAAAAAGCAGCATATTTTTCTTGCACATCGGTTTGTTTCTTACTTATAAATGCTATCAGGTATTCAACATTACTCTCATCATTTTGAGCTAAACAAGCTCCTATGGCATTAGATAAAGCATCTGCATACAGAATAAATGGTGCTTTAAAATTTGGTGAACAACAGTTAGAAGATTTGCAAATTAAGTCCTTATTAAGTTTGGCAAATGCAGTGTCAAGCTCACTACTCCATACCACAGAGTTTGGTGTTAATCGTTTTGTCAGTGATGTCAATGAGTGGGTTATTTCAGAAAAGTTGGGTATATAACCTCGATAGTAAGACAACAATCCAAGAACACTTCTGATGTCTTTTTTAGTCGTAAGTGTTTCTAAATTCTGGATGGCTATTACTTTTTCAGGATCAAATTCATGTTATCCAGAACCTATGATATGTCTAAGAAACTTTATTTTGCCTTTAATAAAATCACATTTTTCAAACTTTGCCGTAAAGTTGACTTCTAAAGTCTCAAAATAGAATCAAGATGCTTAAGATGAGAATTCCAGCCTTCAGAGAATATTGCAATATCATCAATATAGGATTCAGTGTAGTCTTTATGTTTTGAAAGCAACTTGTTTATACTTTTTGGGAAGTAGCTGTTGCATTATGTTGCCCAAATGGAAGAACAATGAAAGCATATTGACCTCTGTGCTTTACAATAGATGTTAAATTTTGACATTCAGGGTTGAGCCTCACCTACCAATATCCTCTGAGGAAATCAATCAAATTTATTTATATTTTAATTTTTCAATTAAAAAATTAAAATATAATTAAAAACTAAGTTTATTGTTGAGTGTTGCAGAGATGTGAATTCTACATAAAAATCTTTATCAAAAGCAAGTTAAAGGCAAGTTTAAAGTCAAGTTTTTTCTCACATCACTACACCAGAAAAATATTTTATAATAATAAAATCATTGACAATTCATTTCATTTCATTTTTAAGTTTACTTGCAGTTACACCCCTCTATTGAAACTTATAAAATTTTCAAGTAGAATAAAATTAGTACAATAATTAGATACATGTACATGCATTTAAATTCACAGGAAAGAAGAAATCACAATTTTACACTTGGTTATAACAAATTGGTTATATACAATTATTAAAAATTCCTCTCTTATAAGTGCTTTTTGCCATTTTTACTTTGACATTTCTCATCTTTCCATCTCTCCCAGATGTAACATTGCTTATTCTACCAATTTTCAAGGTACACAATGGCAAACTATTTTCCTTTACTACAACAACCATACCTGATGCCGCATTACAATTATCAGCCTGCCATTTCGATCTTTGCTGCAAATTGGTAAGGTAATCAAGCAATAACTTCTTTTATATAGTCTGAGACATTTTGCTTGTATGCTGCCAACAGGTCAAATAGTTGGTTACAATTCCTAACACATCTGATGGGGCAAGACATTCAGTAGTCTAACAATTAAAAAGTGGTCTGCTGTCAAAGATGAAAAATAATTGGATTAAAAAATGACAATTTAATGTAGCCTCTGTTTTGAGAAGTTATTGTAAGAAACTTTTTAAAGGAAAGCTTATGTTCTCCTACACAATGTTTTAAATAATGTTTTAAATTCTTGACACCGGCTTACCTCAATTTTTCAAAATTAAGAGAGTGAGAATAAATAAAAACTCCATGAAATTCCCCAAGAAGACAAATAGTTGTTACTGGTTCCCTTTTAAATAAGGCAAGAACCCTCTGTCTCCATTGTAGCCCCAGAAAAGTTCTTTGCTGTGTTTGAAAATAATTGTGATTGTAAACCTCTTTGAATTACAAACCTTTTCAGACAAGCAATAAATGCATCAGTTGTTAAGTAGCTTAATACCTTCAGTTGTACTGTCTTAGCAACTAAACACACAAATATGCAAACAAAAACGTTTTAGTATGCATTCCTTCTTTGATTTTTAAACTTTATCAAAAAATGACCTCACAAATTTAATCAAGTTTTGGAAAATAGCTGACTCACAATTATTTTATTTTTAGTCAAGTGTGTCATAATCTGATTGCTTTCTCTTGGCTTCATATTAAAGCATGTAACACAATCGTGTACAGTGTGCCTTGCTAAATGCTCCGCTAAAGGCCTAATACCTTAACTTTTTGTGTGTAATAATGTATGGAACTCACAGTGTAAATTTCTGAGATGATAATACCAGAAAATCATCTCAGTTAACTTGTCCACCAAAAAGAATCTCATGATCTAGAAAAAGAGCCATACTACTGAGATTCATTCTTTTAAAGGTCTTTTATCTGCTAAAAGCCTTAACTCTTTTGAGAAGTGTTGATCTTGTACTACCCTTAAAATAAACATCTTGTTCTTTCTAGTTCATCTATTTGAAAGGATCATCATAAACTCTACCTTTATTACTATTAATAAATTTAAACTAATTGCAAATACTTTAACCAACTCATCATCCACGACGCATCTGATATTTCACAATAAACTGGTCAATTAGCGCCCAGTGACGGCACAGATCCGTCACAATTTTTCAATTTAAAAGCGGCCACGACGTATATTTTCGCACAGTAAAAAACTACTTTCTTTTTCTTTCCCCCTAATGGGTGGATTGATGGATGGGTCGTAATGACTTGAACCCCACTCCTTGAAGCCTTTTCTTTTCAAAACTAAAACTGAGACTTATTTTCGCACCAAATATCTAAAGCATTGATTATATTCGCCAAGATTCATCTCTAAAATTTAATATTTACAATTTTACAAATGAAATGCAATTTTGTATAATAAATATTTTTTTAAAGTCTTTAGTATAACTAAATTAGGTGGTTTGATTAGGGCAAATATTAAATTTCTGTATATTTTTAAATTTTGTTTCTGTTAACACGTTCCTCCTTTCTTAAGTTTATTTTTGTCCATTTTCCTTCTTTTCCTAACTACTTATATTTATTTTAGTTAATCTAACTCAGTTTTTATTTGTTCTTAATGATACTTTACAAACTAGTTATGATTGAGATAAACGAATAAATTTCATAAATGGTAATTATATTATTTCCAATGAAAGAGCTCTTTCCTGTATTAGTAAAATTGATGAGTTTTCCATAATTAATAATATTTTCTTATGTTATAACCACTCAAATTCATTTAATTTATAGTTTTGTTTTTGTACATTGGGAAAAAACTTACAGAATAATTTTACTGCATGTTACATTTAAGTTCATTACACTTTAATTTCTTTAAATATGCATTTGAAATATTGCTCATAAAATAGAAGTATCATTTTAAAGCACTACGTAGCAAGATGGTCATCTGAGTTTGATTCAATAATGGCTATAATATTATATTTTGACTATCATTTATTTTGAAAGAAACACAATATTGAAATTAAAGTATACCAAAAATATTAATTGTTACACTAAAGTCGTTACTTTAATATATCAATATTAATTAACAATATCTTTTAACATCATAATTACAAATTTTCACTACTAAAAAATAAACAAATGAAATTACATTATTTCTGACATTATCTTTATTCTGACTTAAAAGTCATTTTAATTTTTATTTAATTTTTTGTACACATTTCATAGAATATTTTTTATATGATGTTAGGATAATATTTTAGAAATGGAAATTTATAAAATCTTCAAAACAAATTAAATTTGATTCAAACATTTTTTAAACATTAAATTGTTCTTTAGAAATTTCAGTGAATTTTATTTAATATTTAAATATGTATTAATATTTTTATGTCAAAAACAGTTTTATATACTTCAGTAGATATTCGTTTCAAATAGTGTAATAGTCATTAGTGGAAATCACAATCATACTTCAGATAAAGAATTAGACTTTAAACTTACAAAAAATAATTATTTTATTATAAAATTATTTTTAAAACAAATTACTAATATGTTTGTTCAACAAATAATTATCTTTAAAAGTGTCAATATTAAATATTATCAATAAGATTATTAAATTTATGTATAAAAATATCTTTTTGTATCTAATATTGATACAAAAAGATATTTTTATATATAAATTTAATAATCTTAACTACAGAAATTCTTATTGTAAAATGGATGTCAAATCTTTTTAATTATTTTTGTTTGAATAAAAAATTAATTCATTACATTTATCTTTTAAACATAAAATTGTATATTTTATATAAGATTGATTGTGTCATTAAAATCTAAAAAATAATGATCAGCGTATTATATATTTTGAACAAACTATTTTCTTAAGAATTAAAGTTATAAAAACAAAGAAAATTCACTCAGACAGAAATATCTGAATGAAATAGTTGAAAAAATTGAACCAGAAATCATGGAATATTTAAACTCAAGTTTTCTTTTCTCAGTCTGCATTAATTATAACAAAATTCAGGTATCAGAAAAATGTTTAATTTAATAAAAGTATCAATATTAATTATAGAAATTGGAAAAATAAAATGCAGTTCCGAATGAAATATAGGCTTCCAAATAAATTAATTAGTTGTTCAAATTATGAAATAATTATTTCATATTTTTAAAAAATACACATGAATATAAACTCGCAAAATGGTTTTTATTTAATATAAAATAAGGTATTAGAATATTTAAATTATTAGCTATTTTTCTGCAAGAATATAATATTATTCGTTGGAGTAATAATGTGAACTATATTGAAAAATATCAACAAAAAGTCTGGGTATATATTAGTTATGTGAAGACCTACAAACTTAATATTGAATATTATCAATAAAGTTTACAATGCTGATTTTCTTAGAATTACAGGTATGCTTTAAATTTCTAACAAAAAAATAATTTTTTATACAAAAACAACTTTTACGACTTAAATAAGTTTGTGATAATTTAATACATTAACGTTTTTCTAAACTATTATTTGTATATTGAAGAATAGAAAAATAAATGCGTACAACAATTATTTCTTAAATTGTCAAGCCTTTAAAAATATATCCTATCAATTAAAAAAAAAATCCTTTTTCCTATTTCCATAATTTTTTTGATTTTAATTCTTGATATATAAATTTGAAAAATTCAGCATGATGAAATAATAATATTATTTCAGGACTTTAAAAATGGAACTTTTTTTGTAAGCCCGCCCCATCTCAAAGAAAAAGTTTATTTATTTATTTTTTTCCTACATCAGGAATTGGTCGCATTGGCCATTTTCCTTCTAGCAGCCCAATACAAAGTAGCCTTCATATGATAGTTGTCAATCATAAGAGAATTAACGTTGTCCAGGGATGGGCAAACGGTCAGATGACTAAAATTCATTGCCTCACCTGTGAAACACAGGGAGTTAAAAATGCCAATATGACAAAGATGACCTTGAAGGTAGTCATGTCCACTCTGAATTCTAAAATTTGTTATGGGAAGTCCTTGGGAATAGGAGTGTATATCAGTTTAGACCACACTTTTTCTGTAGCCTCTGCTTTCTGGCACTTTTTTACAAAGGCATTTGTCCTTTTGATAATTTCAGATGAAATTTGGTTGTATGATAGAGACAAAGAGGGCTGTAGGAGCAAGCATCCCTAAGATGTTGTTTGGGCTGTGTTGACAAACGCTCTAACTCATTTAGCACTACCCATGTTTCACATGTGGATTAAAGTTACCACGGACGCGAGCAACATTACTCTCCCAAGTAAAAGTTTATAATGTACAAATAAATTCTTGTATTTTATATATAAAAATGTCTCTGTATTTTGAAAACATATCGAGATAATTTTTACAAAAGACGACATAAAAATAAATTGAAAATTTCAGACATAACTTTTGATTTAAATAATTATCTGCAAAGTCATTGAATACTTTATTAGTATTAACAATAATATTGTACGCAATAAGAAAATTAAAACAACATTTAACTTTGTGATTTTATTTAAAAAAATGAAATGTAGATAACATGTATTAAAGTAAATTAAATTTTATTGATAAACATATTTTTTATAATTTCTTAATAATCAGAAATTTTAAAAATTAAAAAAAAATTGCTCTTTGGAAATTTTCTTTCCAAAATGCTATTTTTCTTATGTAAATGTAGGATGTTTATAAAGTTTATAATTTTTGTACAGTTAGGATTCCTATAGTCCTTATGTTTTGATGAGCAAAACTTGTTCTGTATCAATTTGTTTTTATCATATTCATACTATTATATTGTTTTACCTTGCAACAGAAGTTATAGATAGCACCTAAACTTTAGTATTCAAATATTTTTAACTAATTTATTTCCCATTGGATTTCCTTTTAAATATTAATGATCATATAAAGTTGAATATTAAAGGATGAGGTATTAAGTTTATTTTCTCTACAATTTTGATGAGTTTCCAATAGTATTATTTCAAGCAGTTTCTCTCTTTTACACGTCAGGAATTGGTTTCAAGTAAGATGAGTCATAACACATGTGACTTTTGGTATGGGTAGGGATGTTTCCAGTTTGTAATGGAAGGAATGAAAGGGGGTGTTTATTTCAGTAAACAAAATTTTTTCGATTGCTCTAGTTGAAGTAGACAGATGAGAAACTGGTTTCTCATCCTGATTCATCACTTTACTCTAATTTAGAAGTGTGTTTTCCTCTCTTGAATCATTTTCAGGTCTTGAAGATAATAAATTTTGATATTTATAACACTAAAATATTTAAAATTTATTTTATTTTTTAAAATTTTTTTTGTCAAATTTTTATTTTAAGAAACATTTAAAAAGATGGCTAGTGACGGTGAAGATGAAGTTCCTTTTAACTTTGGTTGACATATTTTCTTCTGAATCAGAAGAATCTGACAATGATGATGTTAATTAAGTCAGCCACAATGGTGTCCTGTGAATAACAAAACTTGAGCCCCACTACATTTTTCACTAACTGTTTATTTATAAAATATTTTGAGATGCTGAGTCGGTTAATTACTTTAAAATAAGTTATATCAAGAGTACTATCACACATGGATAGAAATGAGAAACATTAATTTGACCCTTACCTTATCCTGAGAATGTTTTTTTTTAATTGTCTCATGTATTCCTCATCATCACCTGATATCTTAGGGATTACTGAAGAGTTATCAGTTTGTTCTCAACAAATAAATATTAGACCCTTTCAACAAAGAGAAAGGTTTAGTATTTGTCCTGGCTAGACACCATGAGTTACCAAATCAGGCAGGATTTTTCCTTGTCTTAGCATAGTTTCAGACAAATGTTTTAACCAACTTTTGGATTCTTGACACTGTTTGCATACTCTCTTGTTGAATTAGGTGGTGATTGAGTCTATGTAATAGTTGTTGTAGACTCAGAGTACAGAAAGATATGATCAGTTTTAACATATAAAGAAAACACCACTTTCATAACAAGTCTTAATAGGAGATTCACTCCAGACAGCTAAAGATGCGGAATGTTCAAAGGCTTGGTGACACCTGTTTTATAGCTCAGTATTGAAACTTTGAATTTGCTATACTGACTCATGGCTCAGATGTTGATAACAGCACCAAATCCATCCTTGCTGGCATAACTTAATCCAATCAGATTAATTTCTTGAGCACCAGTGGCCAGAATTCAACGAGAAACAGGAATCATCTCCAATGATGATAATGACTCCATTTCCTCTGCAATTCAAGTGGAAGTTCTTCATCCAGGATAATTTGAGCAACTAAACCCTTTGAAGGAATATTTTAGCCAGTCTCAGGAGCTCCAATGAATCAATCGTGAAATCTATCCACACCAGAAAAACGATCAGTTGCAAAGGCATAGTGATCCTGCTCTAGATCCCAACTTAACCCCAAAGTCTTTATGATGCCATTAGATTACTTGTCAAACGGCACATGGTCTTGACTGATTGAATAAGAGTTCAATCTCTACTTGTGAAGCTCCATACCATCAGCTTTTAAAAAGTTAACTAGCCTCACATGAAGTATCCTTATGTGTTCCAAATCATCAACTCCAGTTTAAATATCATTGATGTAGAAATCCCTTTTTTCAGCTTTTACTGCCATTGGAAATCATTCTTCTTGTCAATTCCCAACTGCTTTAGCACTCTTTTCACTAGGTAGGGTGCCAACTTAGTACTGTAGGTGAGTGTGAGCAATACATACACCTTTATCTTACTATCCTAATATTACAAAGAGTATATAATAGGATAATTTGCATTGGATTTATCCACATCTGGCAATAAATTTTAACCACATTGGAAATCATTACAATTCTCTGTTTTTCAAATCTCAGTATAGAGAATAGATCCTTCTGCAAAATGGTTTCAGTTTCCAGAAAGTCATTTAATGAATACTTTGAAGAAGTTAATTGCAGAAGCATTAAATATTACACAAAGCTTAGTTGAAATATTTTCTGTTCTCAAATTGCTATGAGGTGGCATTAAATACTTTGAAGTACTAAACATGACTTCCATGTGACTAAGATGGGAATATTCATTGAAAAACTCCTGGATAAGTCCAGCTAGTTCCTTGTTTTTATCCAATTTTTTAATAGACTAACTAACCTTTTATTACACTCTAAAAGTTGAATCTTCAAATTTTACATCTTTATCCACTAAAAGACTAATCACATATTTGCTTGTCATCTCTATAAAGAGTTTCAATAAAATGATTCTCACAAAAAAGAGCTTCTTCACCCAGATCTCTCTCCGATTCAAAATGTTCAGTTTCCCAAACATTTCTCATAGTTTTTTTTCTAGTTCTTTCAAAACTAAGCCACAATGTACAACTAGTTGCCATTCACTTCCACATGCCCCCCCCCACATATAAACCAAATATTGAGTTCTGTAACATCAACTTAAAGGTTTCAGCCTGTCATGTTTTAAGAGCTCAAGAAGCACTGGAGTCCCCAATACTATTCATTTCCCATGGTTTATTAAAAATTTCTTCTGGCTATTTTATGTTTTTTAATTCCAGATTGCTTATTTCAAAATGTTGCATTGGAGTAAAGTCTGTTATGTTTAGAACAATTAGCAATTTTATCACTTGTTCATAACAATTATCTCAATTAGAAATCTTGCTTTTTCTTTTCTTTAAGGTATCTAGAACAAAAATAGCCTTTTTCAATCCAAAAACTATGACTGTCTTTGCTTTGAATTAAATTTTTTCATGTAGCATTTAGATAAAAAGCACAGCTGACTACTGTTATGTTATAGGGCTTGCCCAGCATGATACCCCAATATCAAACTTATCTGCCACATGTATCACAGCAGTAAACCTATTTAACCTATTTAAAACCTAGATCTTTAGTGTTTGTCACATCAAACAATTTTACTTCTGTCTGATTACTTTCTCTTGGATGAAATGTGTTTCTCTTTGCAAACTCCCCAGTGTAGCTTAGACCTACATGGCGAGACTGTGATTCATGGAATTATAATAGCATACTTTATTTTCTTGAATTACATTAGCTCTTTCTTTCACCAACCATTTTTTGAATTTAGGACATTGATTCGATATTGAGAATCATTTTTCCACATAACAAATTTTGAAGATTTAATGTCTGACACAAAGCATTTAGAAACATAATTTCGTTTATATAACTTATTACCACTATTTGGTTTGCTCCCACCCCATGAGCTTGAGACCAAGTCTCAGTCTTTTTATTCTGACAGGAGGACACATAAATATCTATACACTTAGATATGTTGTGCGGCTTATATCACTTTTCTGCACATTTCACTCCTACTCCTGAAACCACTGACTCTCATAGACTTTTAAAGTCACTAACCTTCTGCAACTGATAATAATAGTCAAAAGTTGGTTTTAGTTGTGATGCAAACTGAACATAAGTTTCGTCTGTAAACCTTTGAGCTCTGTAAAAGTCAGTTAAAACTTCTTGGGAAGAACTCCGGAACTCTTTTAATACTGGCCCCTTCGCCTTCAAGTATTGTACCAAATACTCTTTCTATCATACAAAGTATCAAATTGGTAGCTTTTTCACCCAAAATATTAAAAAAATCTCAGTTTTGTACTCCAGAATGCTTTTTATCTGAGAAGCCCTAAAAAGATTGAAAATAAAAGATTTTAAGATTTGGGATCACGACAGTAGTGGCATAGTTAGAGTTTTTTGCTTCTCAGTAAAAACTCTAATTTGTTTGTGCTATTTAAGCCATTAGTATCATTAAGCTTTTCCTTTGATCCGGAAAATAAGCTGATTTAATTTTTTCAAGCTCCAGTTTGTTTTCAAATTGTGCTAATTTAAGATGTTTATCTTCCAACAGTTTATTCTTAAATTCTTTCCTATCTTTGATATCACTTTTAACTATTTTGACAATATTTTCAAATTCCTATAATTATTTTTATACACATCACTGTTTTCAATGGTTCTTTTTAGTGCCAACACTCGCGAAGGTGATGGTACTTCCTCATTTATCTACTCAGCAATTTTAACTAACACATTTTTCTTCAAATCTAATGAAGACTAACTGGTCATTAAATTGTATCATTAAATAACAGCTAAAAAAGTAGAATAAGATATTTTTTTAATCACAGAAACCCACAGCACAATAATACTGTGCCAAGCTAAAAGTACAAGAGGTTGATAATTCCCATTTAACTTTGCTGTAAGATGCAGATGCCACAATATCTTTACAACTTCATCAAACACACAAACAGGTATTATTTTGATGGACCACACTATAGAGACATAAATTCTACATAAGAATTCCTTATTAAAACAAGTTTTAAGCTAAATTTTTTCTCATTTCAACACATCATTAAAACAATTTATAATGTTAAATCAATTCAGTTCCTTTTTTAATTAACTTGTGTTTGCAAGTATATGATAATTTCTTTTTATTTTTGAATTTAACAGATCGGGCCTTATATAAAAATTTTTTTTATAGTTTTCCTTAATTTTATATTTATGTTTCTAAGTAATAAAGTTTGATTATCACATCAAATAGCTAAAGTATACTAAATTGGTGTCCTATTTTCTACAGTTTCCTTTAATATCTCTTTTCTTATGTGTATTTAATTTTCTCCAATTTTTACAAAAGAATATTTTTTAGATCTTATTTTAAATACATTATATTCACAATATCAAACATAAAACATGACACTTTATTTAAACTTTAGTAATTTTGTTAAATTGTGTTCATCATGGAATTAATGTTTTTATATTATTAGTATTTTTTATATTTGACATTAAACATATCTGTTTATTTATTATTATTTTTTTTATCTCTATTTGAAAAATTTGATATTGAATTTAAAATGTTATAACTTTTATGCATATAATATTTAGTCTTATCAATGTTTGCATAAAAAAAATTTATAGTAAAAATAGAACAATTAAAATGCTAAAAATATCAATTTCTTAATCTTATAATTTTTATTTAACAAAAATGAATCTCATTATTTTACACATTGTATGAAAATTTGTAAAAGTTAATATATTTCGTTTATTATAGAGTATGGATAAGGAAGATTCTTTTTTAAGTATAACAAAGGATCATGATCAAAGTACTGATCAAAATTTGGAACCTCAAGTTTTAACAAATCAGCTCTTACCAGGTAAGAAATTTTGTTCTTAAAATTGCTTTAAGTTTAAATGTGTTATAAGGATAATTATTAATCTGTGTGTGAAAATCGGCATAATCATTTGTGAGAAAGAAACTTTTCTAAAAATACTTTAGCTTACAGTGTAATAATACTTGAATGTTAAATCAATGTGAAAATTTGTTGAGAAAAATAAGTATGTCTTAATTTTTTTTATATAATTAGGTTTAATATTTTAAGGACTCTATAATATAAAGCAAAGTAGGATATACAAAAGCTTATTACTTTTTAAGCAGGTATGATCTGAATTGCAATTGCTTTAAGAATATTCCTTGGTGTAGTTTATAGAATCATAATTATCATGACATTTTTGAAAATATGAGAAATATTTTTTGATATGTTTTCAGCATTGTGATGTATATTTGAATCTTCTGACTGAATGATAATTTTATTGAATAAGATTTACTATGAATAAAGCCTTATGTTTCACATTTGTAAATAATACTGCATTTTAATGTTTCCTTTATTTGGACTAGAAAAATTTTTATACAGATGTTTTTGAAAAATGTATCATATCTTGATATTTTGAAAATAAACCACAGATATTTAGCATCTGAAACTTTCAGCCACAAACTTGGAAGAAAGTTTCATTAAATTATTAAAAATCATAATTTCATTGGTAAGCGTTTGCAAAAATACATTAATTATGTTGTATGCAAGTGGGACTTACAATTTCTTCATTGTGTGTGTGCAATCACTGACTACTTGCAGTCAATTGAATAATTTTACTAATGGCAAGTTGTCAGGTATCTATTATGGCCTAACCAACAAATTTGGATATGAAGCTGTATAATTGTATCACAATATCCAAAGAGATATCAATCATAACACCTAATGCTTCAGAATTTTTAAAGAGTTTCAAAACAGAAATAGTATATTGGACGCCTACACAAAAAACATGAATACTTTATGTGGGAAACCGATTTGGTGCGCATTACGAACCAAAATCTTGGAAAAAGTATATGCTACTATCAGATCATCTTAATCAACTGATAACTCTGCTAATAATATGAAATCAAAATTATATTTAAAATTTATTTATAGTGAAATACCTAAGTTTGTTAGCATCTTTGAGTTTGATAAAAGATTTTTTTTATCAGGTGATATTTTTTTTAAATCAAAATCAGGATAATTTTGATAAAATATTTTATCAAAATAATGATAAATATTTTATATTAAAGCCACTGCCACTTTGGTTAAGTATAGACTTTTAATAATTGTTTAGAATTAAATATATTTAAAACTACTCGGCTTTATGGTATGCATAATTTAACTAATGGAACCATTAAAATTTTAATAACAGTGAAGCCAAAGTTTGCACTTTTCTTTCATTTATTATATTATCATTTTTAAATTTCTACCACTTGTATTGACATTAAAAAATGCTATTTGCATAAATGTTCTGTGTAATAAGGCCTTAAGTAGCTTTTTTCTCCTTTTTATATTTTTTATGTTGTAAAAGTGGAAAGTTGTTGCCATATTTTTTTCTTTCCTATTCACGCACTTTTCCTTTAAAGATTAACCACCAGTTTATTAAATCAGAAAAAATTTAAAAATTTCAGTTATACATATTTATACATTTATTTTGATGTTAAAATATGTTCAATTTTATGAATTTAATCATTATTATTATATACAATTTATATTCCTGAATTTTTTAAAATGATAAATTCATCATTGATTTGGGAGAAAAGTTGGACATTTTGAACTATGGTGATGATGAAGAATTGCTTTTTTTTTTTTTTTTTTTTTTTTTTTTTTAAGAAATAATAAATTTTTTAGAAATAATAATTTTTTATTTTTGAATAATTTATAATGAAATTAAAAACTTCTATTTTTTAAAATTTTGGTAAAATTTATATTTGATTTCAATATTAAGATTAGCTAATTTATACTTGTACTGCATTATTTTAAATTATTCTATACTGTTAACATTATCATTAAAGAAAAAAATTTCAATTATAAAATGGGATTAAATCTTTTTAGTTGAGTAAGACTGGTACCCTTAATAAAAGGAAGTTCTATTTAAAATAACTTTGTAAAGTACTGTAGAAAAAATTGAAAACTTGAGAAAATTTGATTTATTGAAATTTTAGTCTTCAATATATATATATATATATATATATATATATATATATATATATATATATATATATATATATATATATTAATTATGTCCTTATGTTGGCTCTTTCGAACATAATAAGTCTTGCAGTCCAATAAAGTAAAGAAATATCTCCAGGAGTGGAGAGCGTCTTGAAATGTGAAGAAGAGCGGGCTTCCTGGACGGCAGAACATATCCAAAGATGCTCGCCATCCATGTCAACATGTTCCCTACATAAAATGAAGTTGGGTGAATCCACAAACCCTATGTGATATAGATGTTTCTGGAGAAAATCATGCCCAGTAAGTAACCTGAAGTAGGAGACCCTTATAGATCTAGGTAGATCTCTGGGAATACATGAGGTCAGCAGGGTCCTCCAAGAGGCATTAACTGCTTTCTCTTTGTAATAAATTTTTTGCTGGTGATGCATGACCCGCTTTAGAAGGAGTTTGACATTTCTCAGGCCAGTAGGAGTATCTGGAGGGTTTAAAAAAAAGCCTATTTTATTACCAGGCAAGCAGCAATGGCTAGGGATCCATTGTAAAGTAATTTCCTTTCCTGCAGACAGTAAAGTGCTAATGATAGTCTTACAGTTAAATTCTATAGATGTAGGTAGGAGAGTATAATACTGTTACAGCCTTCGTCTTTCTCTTCAATATATGAAAGCCATTTAATTTTTACTCCTAATATAGGGTTAGTATGATGAAAACTTATTTGCGGATGGGTATCTTTTTTATGATATTGTTTTATAAAATGTAATTACACATTTTATTTTTACTGTTAATTTGCTATTTAAAAAATTCTTGAAAAATTAGTTTATTTTTTTAAGCAATTCTGTTGTTTTTTTATTTGGTAAGTTGAGGCTATTCTGATAATTATTCATGTTTTCTTGAATCAGCTGGGCTGATTTTTTGTGAAACCAATTGCTCAAATATAAAATTCTTTCCATGTAAACAAATTATTTAATGTTGTAATTTATGTATGTAACCATATATAAATTTTATTTAATATTGCCTTTTTAAAATTTTTTATTTTTTAGATTCAGGTACAGATAACTCAAGACGTGTAGATGAATTAAGTGTGGCAAATCAACTAATGGCTTTAGCAGGAAGTACAGATTATTTTGAAGCCATTGTTTGTAAGTAAAAAATGTTATTCATTATGCAATCTATCATTTTACATGAAATTTTAAAAGTATCTAAATTGACATAAATAGGTATTTTATTTTGAACAATTACTTTTAAACTAGAGCATTTGTTTTAAAGACTAATTTATTGCAAATGATACTAAGGTCAAAATTTTGTATTTAAAATTTTTTCCTCCCCATTTATAATTAAATTATGAATAAATATATAATTTAATTATGAAATTAGTAAGCTTAAATAGAAAAATGTATTTTTTTATATTTAAGCTGCTAGTTGAATATAAGTACTAAAATCATATAATATTTTAAATAGCATCTGTATATTGCAAATTCAGTTATTTAAAATATCTTAGATAAAATTTTTCCTTTCCTTTGAATTTTATTACTTTCAGCTATTATTACACTCTTTAAACAACTGCAAATCCCTATCATGTCCATTTTTCATTTGAGTGAATATTGATTTTATTGCTGATATAATTTCATATTAATCATGTTTTGTTTCAATTTAAATCATAATTATTTTTTATGACTATCACTTAGACATTCACTGATTTAGAAATAAATTCTAAAATCTTTGCTCAAGAGTTAACAGAAATTTCATTTTTTATGAAACTAGGGTTTGAAACTCTCAATTTAGAGAATTCAGACAACCCATAAAAAGTTTTTAGAGTATAATGAGAAAAAAGGTTGATTTTTTAATAATGTTTATGATCTAATACTAATTTTTTCATTTTGTTATTTTATTCATAATTTTTATAGTTATTTCATTTTATTGAATGTTCAAAGCTATGCTTTACAGCTATTGATATTTTTGGTTTTATCAAATCACTATAAAGTTCAATAAGATATTTTCATAAAAGTAAATTGGATCACACTACATTGTAGCTATTTTAACTTGTTTGTTATGTCTAAATTTTTTTAGCATGACTTACTAAATTTGATGAAGTGGTGTAATTTACTCTTTCTGAAATGCAGTTTCTAATCTTCCATTAATTTAATTCTTAGATATATTTTGGTGGAAAAGAAATTAGAAAAAAGCAAACTTTAAAACTATTTTAGCAAGAGCAAAAGGGAAATTATAAAATTGAAGCTGTAGCTAAATTAAATTCAACATCAGTTAAATGATGGCTTATAAAAGTTTTACTAACTATGTTTCTAATTAAACTTTCAAAGATGTCATTACCTACAGATCAACAGTACAATAATATATTGTCATTGTTTATTTCCTAAAAATTTAGCACTGAAATTGTAAGCATTTAAGGTTGAATAATCTAGATATTTATTTTTTTTGCTGATTTAAGAAGACATTAAAATATTTGTAACTTGTGAGAATATTTGATATTTTTCTTAAAAACTAAGTGAAATATTTCATTTTCCTTTATATAAAAAAGTTTAGAAATGAGGATATTTTTAAAAAATATAAAAATAATTTCAATAACTTATATTTATTTATGATGATCAAACTTTTATTTATCATAAAACTCACTTCATTAAAAGTGTTTTTGTTTAAGAACTATTAATTATATTTACAAAAGAGCAAAAATATTTGAAATTTCAAGGTATTCTCTGAAATTTCATCAAAGAGCTTTTGGTTTTATGCATATTTCATCTAAATATGATGGATGCTGTCTTATTATTGATTTTTCTAGGTCAATCAGTTAAGCAAAGTATGATTTTGCATTTATTACTTAAAATAATTAAAACTTTGTTATTCAATTATGACCTTTAAAGTATTTGCATGTATACATAGTTCTAAACCTTATTTACTTTGTCATAAATAGATATTACCAAGCTGAATGTTTAGTTCGCGTGCCTTTGCTTCAACAGTTTGTTGGTTCGAATCCCACCTTGGGTTTGGATGTTTGTAGTGGTTCAGAATAAATTTTAAGCCATAGGTCTTATTTTAATTAGCCCTTGTGTGCAAAAAATGATTATTGAGTGATAAACAAAACAAACTATAAATGCATATTTATATGAAGAAATATTCTTGCGTGGCCTTGGGTTCATAGATTAAATTAACACTCATTGATGAAACAAAATAGACATTAAAATGAATAAATAAATAGTTATACAAAGTCAATATTATTATCTAGGAAATATTCCTTGTTCAATGAATATGAACATTATTAAGATAGCATGGTGTGCCTATCACATTTTTCTGACTAGAGAAGTTACAGTGTCTATTTCACCCAAGTCACTGAAAGTAGTTATCTGTTGAATTTGGAGTTTCTCTTTTAAAGGATTGATTAAGGTGTTCATGATTTATAAATTTAGAAACATCTGGAAACTACCAGACTTGTAAAGTTTCCAGAACCATTACTACCTTGTCAACTTTGATATTAAAAAAATTACATGCTAAAAAGTGACTAAGTAGCCAATATCTCACTCATTTGACTAGATACCATAAATACATTATATAAATTCTAGATTTATTTGAACTCTCATTGTGAAAGGTATGCTTATGCCCCAAATTCATAACAATATACATATCACTACATATGAAAATAAAAATTAATTAATTTATGTCAAGTAATATATAAAATGTTGGAATTTTAAAAAGAGGCTTAAAGTATTTGAATTTCAGTTATTTAAAAAATTAAGATTTAGTAACATTTAGTGTAAGGTACCTTGGAAGAATTGTTTAATAATTTTTAAATGTGAGTGGCTTAAAAAAATTTAGTTATTAAATCTAATTTTCACCGTAATATTATGTTTTCTTTTATGAACTAGTCAACTATTCTGTTTTGTCACACCTGGTAATTTATGAAACTTGGTGTTTAAACATTCTGAATTAAAGCGTGAACTTAAAATAAGTATTAAAGTGTGATTCCTAATGTTATTATTAAACTAATTTTAATATATTGAAAATTTGTTACGTATTGTGGGTTTTTGATTACTATATTTGTGTTGATATTTTAGATGTATTTAACATTGAAATAAATTTTTTTTTATGTTTCATTTTATCAATATGAAACTTTTTATTTTACTAAATTCTTTATTAAAGTTTCCTGTTATTTTGAGTTTGGTTATCCGCTGTAGCACATTTTTTTTTTATTTTCTTATAACTATGTTTTATACTCTCAAAATATATTTTTACTACAATCAAAGGACATTATAAAGCAAAGCCAATGTGTGATGAATTACTTTTGTGTCGATACCAAGATTATATTTTAGCTGCTTCCTGCAGTTAAAAATTAAAACATTCAAAATTCATTCAGTAAATAAGTGTTATCTACATTTTAAATTAATTTAAAATAGTTCATTTATGTTATAATCAGTTTAAAAGAGCAACATATTCATTCCTAATTAGTTGAATGTTTGTTTTATTGCATTCTATTTGAATTATTTTATACATCTAGGTCAGTAATTTTATAGTTTACACCTGATTTATCCCATGCTTACTCTGCTTAGATTTTACTAAGGATAAACATACATCTAGATTTCGGATTTTACTTAGATATGGATTCTTTCTTTAGTTAAAAAGTTATTAAATATTGAAGTCAAGATTCTTTTCTTCTGTGTTCCAATGTATTTCTTTCTGACCTATGTCTAATAGAAATGGATGAAAATTTGAAGATTGTTGAAAAAATATTTTTTCAATAATCTGAAAAAATTGTAAATATTGTTATTTTTTAAAATTATTGTGTGAGAATCTACAAATGAGAATAAAAACGATTGTTTAAATATTTTTTCCTGACAGAAAGATAGTGCTTACACAAAGATGATTGTTTTAAAAAGAGAAAAAAACCCCACATTTTTCTTTTTTAATTAATAATATTATAGAGTGCATTGTTACATGGCTTAAATTAATTTCATCATGGCATAAGCAATTTTACCAGGATTGCAATACAGATCATGTTTTAAATTAATTATAAACTAAATAAAAATTTCAATATGGAACATAGTTTTTAATGTTCACTAGCCAAAAATCATTGTCCCGATATAATTTTAACTCCATTCCTGCAGCCATTCTCTGTTCAACCCCAAACAACTAACAAACAATTAAGATTTTATTTATAGATTATTATTTTTTTATCAAAAAGTGTCTTTATTTTATTATATTTCTTTGTATAATCTTAGTAATTTGTAAAATTTCTTACTTTGTAACCTAAACTAGTTTTGAGCACCTTTTGTTATATCATCTTGACTTGAACTAGTTTTGGACATTCATTTTTTTATTCATCACTTGCAAACTTTTGGCTGACAGGAAATATTTTTTGATAAGAAAAACTAAAAGATTCTAAATGTTTAATTAGGGAGAATGAAATAGAGCAATTCCTAACATAAGACTCAAAGTATATAGAATGTCTTTGCTGTTCTTAATTCTTAACTATTGAGCAGATCATGTTTAAAAAGTTATTTTTTATGCTATAATAGGAGGCAAAATGTGCAAGACATGCCCATGGTACTCATTTTTATATAAGCTGTGTATATTACTGCATTAAAAACTTGATATTTTTTTATCTTAATAACCATGTATTAAGATTTTTTATTTAATTGTAGAATATTCCTCATAGCTTGACTTTTCATCTACTAATTTGTTTTTGATAACACTTTAAAAGCTTAACAAGAATCAACATTATTTCCTGGATGCTTTCAGTGTGTAAAAATGTGCATCATTATATTTATTTTTCTATTAAGCTATCTGTATTTTCATGCACAAACCTTTAATTATTAAGGTTATTTTTTTCTTTTTGTAAATTGATTTTCTGATATTGTAAAATATTAGAAACATCCATTCATGATAGAAAAACAAGTTTCTGATTAAAAAATGTGTCCATTTATCTGCTGTCTATTCAAAATGGTGTGTTATCACCTTAATTGCTTTTACTTGAGTGTTCTTAGAAAATGTTTTAAAATTCAGAAAAATATCTGTTTTTTAATAGTTTTTTATTATGTCAGATAATTTCCCAGCAACTAAATTATCATTCAGTATTGAAACTAAAACCATGCTTAAATGGTATATTTTAGGTTTATATGCTTATTTTACATTGTTAAATTATTGCCTGATATTGGTCAATATGAAAATTTTAGTCAGTCATAGTATAAACTTTTAGCATTTAAATTAGTTTTAAGTGCCTAAAAATTTTATAATTCTTTTATTGACCTTTCTCAAAAAATGGGAAAAAGAAAAAATTACTCTTTTCTTTACTGATTTATTTTATTTTGACAAACTCAAATATCTTAACATAAGTGAATGAAAAAAATGTGCTTGATGATGCTTAACTTGATTAGCAATTTTCAATTCAAAATTCTTTAGTTTTTTTCTTAAATTGTCAATCAATTGTACATTCAATTTATTTCTCCATTTTGTTAAAATAAAGTTAAAATGAACGCAATCATATCCAAGTATACTGGTGTGCAAAACTTAAGCAACAGTGTGATTTTAAGTAGGTAGGCATGGAATTACAGAAAAGGGATTCTTTGATCAGTACAATGTACACACAATTCAGTCAAATAGTTATGAATATACAAATATGAAGAACAAAACATCACACACAGGCATAATGTGTAGTTGGTATGCACAGCACAATATTATAATAGAATGAGGAACTTATTAGTTCCTGTCAGTTCTATTCTATTATCAAGACCCACAATTAGGCTAACTGCCTTAAAAGTTAAGCAGAACTACAACTATTAAATATTTTTTGCAGCAAAAGAAACAATTGCTATTGGTTTTAAGTATGTATAAAATATTTCATTTTTATCAAATCGAACCTAATTAACCTATGGTTAAAACTAATAGAATATCAGTAATTAGATATAAATAGAAAATAGCAAGATTAGCCTCAAATCATTAAAAATAATTACACTGCAAAAATTAAGCTTAAATTTTATTCAGTCTAAAAATGCATCATCAATACTCACAGAAGTAAATTAACTATAATACTTAGGCTTAAGCAATAACAATTTAAAGCAATAGGAAGTAAATATAACAGTTTAGGTTATTGGACACTGGAGGTATATGGATATGTCATCAAACTTTTATTGTTCTTCAAACTTGCTGCTTTTATACATTAGTGATATGTCCTCTTTGACAAATGACTGCATATACATTCAATAGGAATTAGGTTTTAATCTGATGGATTAATAATATGATTCTAATATACAACAACACCAGATCATTAGACAATCACTTTGCTGACACTCTTCTTTTTTAATGTATGCCAACCTATGGGAGAGAGTTTTCGAGTAAAACATGTTGATCCCCAAAAGACATTCATTTATCTTGATTTGCATCTAAATAAATTGATTTGGGGTTGTTTACAATAAAATTGCAAATAAAAATGTGCTGTGTTATTGTTATAACATGTAAGTCTTGATAAATCATCCCAATGGTACATCTGTGGGCTAGTCTGAAATTGTCTTAATATATTGATGGCATAATTTTATTAGGGATGCCTGGGCAAGTTCTATAAGCCAAAAAAGATGAGCAACCAAATATTCTTCTACATTGCAATTTTGACATTTCTTTACCTTCTTGTGCCACAGAAGAAGTTTTAGAATAAACTGAATATTTAGATATTGCTAATGAGGAAATTGGTATTTTAAAGTGTTGATAATGATCCAACACTTTAATGTATGACATTGACAAATCAAAACAAATATTCTCTTCACTAAATTGTTTACACAGAGCATAATACTAAGTTGGAGGAATATAATAGTAATATTATAATATATTATAATTAGTACTATATGCACATAATATATATATATATATATATATATATATATATATATATATATATATATATATATATATATATATATATATATATATATATATATATATATAATAGTATTACACATAAAAACCAAAGCTTTAATTTTTGCTCATTCTTTTATTGAGGTGCAATACTTCAAACTGTTAACATCATGGGACCCCATGATCACATCATCAAAGCATGGAAGATGAAAATTAAAAATTAGCACATTATGAAATTAATAACATCAATTATAGATAAAATATATATAATTATTTCTTATTACTAAAAATATAATATTAAAAAATAATAATAGTCAATATTCATCAAAGTTTGAAAAATTTATGTATTGGTCTTTCTAGTTTGCTCAATGCAGTTTTCTAATTCGTAACTCGTACTATATCATCCTGACCTTTGTTAGTGTAAATCACTTTGGCCATTTTCCACTTAAGGAGTGGTAAATTACCTTCTTTTATAAACACAATATCTTTAACTCATATGTTTTGTAGGGAGTTTTCTACTTGTTGTGCATTTGTAACTAGTAATTCTTAGCCCACAATTTCCAAAATGACTTGGAAATTTGATTGACCAATTTCTATCTATAACCAATTAAAATTTTTTGGTTTATAATTTCAGGTTCAGAAATACTTTATAATTCTGAACCAATCAGAAAATATTCTGGTATGAGGATTGAAAAATCATTTCGGTCCTCAGAAACTGCATAGGTTGGGAATCAAATATTGCTTCTATTTCTATCAAAACAGTGGTAAATTTTTCTTGTGGAAGAACCTGTGTCTCTTGTGGTATACTTCAATGACTTATGATACATAACAAATATTTGGGTTGATTTCTTTATGAATTAACCTGTAAATTTATTGAGGTGCTTACTTTATTGTAATGAAAACATTTTTCAAAACTAGACTGTTAAAAAGATACATAAAGAAATATGAACTTCAAAAACATCAAATACTTTTATTTCAGTGTAATCTATGTACAAAAATGTTATTAATATCACTTGTCCTAATAAAAAAAGGTATTTTTGCATTCAGAAGTGACCTGCAGGTCATAAAGCAAAAATATATTACATGTCTATTGTGTGACGAATACACCGAAAGGATGACTTAAAAATATCTAAGTTCAGAATATTTTACATTTTATGTCCATTTTAAATTTAATTAGAATTAATATTTGAAAGAAAAAATGGGAACCCCCCCCCACCAAGCAGTGAGGACCAAAGACAGCAGTTTCTGCAAATTGCTTCAAAAAGTGGGATAATGAATGCTTCTAACCTAAAGAAACTACAGCTTTTATATTAGATGCCAAAAGGCGATTTGCATGCGGCAGAGAAAAAGGGTGAATTCTATTGGTCAATCATGTAGCCAAAACTTTGCTCTGAACTAAAATTAGCATCTTGCTAAAGAAAAGACACTTGCAATCAAATTGACTTGAGATTTCTGTGCAACCTGTGACTTTCAAATGCAAAAATATTTCTTGATCGTATTGTAAATTAGGTCTGTGGTTTGTAGCAAAATACAGTCATCTCCTTTCATGTTTACAAAATTCTTTGTAGAATGAAAGTTGATATAAATTTAATGTATTTGAATGATGGATGAACAAGTAGTTTAAACTTAAATTTAATTAAAAGCAATAAGAATAAATTGGAATAAAAAGAAAGTTTTACTATTTTAATTTGAATAGGTAAGCTAAAGCTACGTTTTTGTTAAGGAAAATTAAAATGGATAAAGTATTTAGTTTTAAATTTTGCTATAGCTTTGAAATTTAAATTGAGTTTTCAAAAATGTTAAAGCTGCCAATATCAAAGGCCTGCAAAATGGGGAGCAGATAGAGCCATTGCTGTGGGTTCAAGTAATTTTTTGCACTAGTATAATTGATACCACAATCTGTTAAGATTTTCGTTGGTTTTCCTCACTGACCTCACATAAATATTTTTAATGCTGCTATACTTGCATTGGCACTTAGTCACTAGCAAATTCAAAGTGAACAGCTTTTGTTTAAAAACACAGAAATGCTCACATGCAATTTTGAAGGTTTCACTCTTCTGCCTCGATGATGACTTATTCAGAATGCTCCACAAAAATTCGTTACACATTTAAGGAATGGATTCACTCTGTATAAGGGTAAATCTGCCATCTGTTTTGAAAATTCACAATGAATTTGTGTTCAAGATATTTTCTTAATTCTTTACAAATAGCAATTTTGCATCTATAATTCAATGATTTTGCTTTATAGTATTGTTTATTAACTGTACACCTGTGTGTAAGCACTTTAGATGATAAAAATTCACCTGTAATCTGTACGATTATTGGTGAATTTTTCTGGATGGGTTTTTGACAAAATAATTGGAAATTTCATTGTCTCTTGGCAAGTTAGCATTTCTCAAACAACTGCCCACTCTAAGCAAGCCACATCTGTTTAAATAATATTCAATGAGTTTAAAGAGCTATTTTTTAACAATTTTTTCTGTGTCAAATTTGATATTTCTGTTGTAAAATTAGCATGTTGTACATGTTTTATTATAAAATCATGAACTTTTTTTAAAAATTCAGTTCTCAGTAAATGTATAGTTGAAATTCTATTTCTCCTAACATTCTTAATAAATCTCAAGCACCATGGAAAAATTCTTGGAAACTTACTTAAACTTGAAACTTTATCTCAAAGTTCTTCTACCATCTATAATTTAACAACCATACTTCTCATAGGTTAACCATTTTTTCTTTTAATACATTCATACTCTCTTCATCTGCAGATTTCGCAATCTGCTTAGGCCAACTCTCATTATTCATTTGCAAGTACTGTTGACCTAACAACCATTTCTCATTCACAACCAAGTTTTCAGCAGCACTACACTTTTTCAACATATCTGCAGGATTATCTTCAGATGATCAATAATATTAATCACTAAAATGTGATCTCCCTTGAATTTCTACAACTCTATTGGCAACTGTTTCCATCTTTTCCCATGCTCTTTAACCCAATAAATCATGATAGTCAAATCTCTACACAAGACTGCTCTTTCAATTTTACCCTTAAACCTATATTTAATATAATTTCTACCTCTAGCACCTATTGCAAGACTCGTTAATTCAAGACATGGTAAAGTCAAGTTCTTTAACAAGGCTATTTTACTATTTGACATAGTAAATTACACTTTATGATTTTTACTATTATCACAGTTCCTAAAGTAAACTACGGCTCCATATGCATTTAATGATACATCATGAAACTCATGTACCTCCAACTGCTTATTTTTACAATCCAATAAATAAAATCTTAGAATAGTTATATAATTTCTCAGCTTCTCTACGCTCATTAATCCACTTTTCTTGCAAATTATCTAGCAATCAATTACTTCCTGATTCTTAATTTTCTATAGCAGAAACTTAACAACAAATGGCAAAACAATGAGATCAAAAATCTTAGTCATTGTTTGTAAAACACATTGTTTACTATTTTGCATCTTTTCCCAGGACTTGAATAACCCTTTAACTTCTAATGATAATTCATCTTTCTGAGGACAAAAATTCAATCCCAAAACTTTAACTATTGAACACCCTCTTTTTTTCTATCCTAAATCTATTTTCTACCCACTATTTCTCCATTTCTCTGCAGTTAGGCTCCAATTTTCTCAAATTAAATCCACTGCTCTTTAAAATTGTGACAGCATCTGATGACGACTCAAAAATATCGCTCACATTAATTCCCTCAAAATATAATTAATCCACATATAATGCTGTATCTAACATTGCAACTGATTTAGGTTTGTCTTTTTAATGGGGTTTAAGTATCTGTGGGTAGATATCCTATTACGTACCAATACCACAATTATGCACATAGTTGTTTACAACCCATTGTTGACTTTTCTCTTTGAATATACGCCATCTTATGGGAAAATTTCTTAGTAAAACAAATAGACCTTCAAAAAATGTTCTGCCATATCAATTTGAAGTGAAATTACCAACTGTATGAACTCTGATTTGGGGTTGTTTACAGGAAAGTACTAAAGGAAAATCTACCATGCTAACAATATAATCACAAAGTCTTAATAAACTATCCCATTGATTCATCCCTGGGTTAGACTGAAATTGACTGAATATATTGATAGCATAAAAGTTGTCAGGGGGAATTCTATTAGTAAAGAAAGATAGACAACCTAATACACTTTTATATGATAATTTTGACATTTCCTTTTCTTTTAATCAAGATTTAAATCTTACAATTTTTTCTATATCATTTCTTTTTACGGTGAATACCCACCTACATCCTATAGGTGTAGTATTTTCTGGTAAGTCTGCCAAATGCCGCATGCCCTGGTTCTTTTATGATGCCGAGTTATTTCTTTGCATTTAGCCATTTGCCCTTATATTTTGATTCAATTGCCTACTTTTAAGTCCTAGGTATAGGAATGCAATCTAGTTTGCTGGATATGCTAAGATTAGTGGTCCTATTATCTTTATTATTTTTAAAGCTATATCATGACTGCTTAATGAGACCTCTTTTATTTTTCCTTTAAAATAAAATATCTTTCCTTCATAATAATAGATATCTGTACACAGTCTGTCTTTCCTTGGAACAGCATCCCTCCCCCAGTTTACTAATCTAGGATCTGATATTGGACTAAGAATATCATCTATGGAGATTTCAAAATCACCCCTCTCTTTCATAATCATGTGGTACAATGTAGTATCCGATACCATTGGCATCATTATCACTTCCCTCTTCATTCTCATTAGAGATAGTTGAAATCCTGTCATTTGGGCCCATCACTGCTCCACTTAATGTGTCCTTATACACAATTCTTTCATTAAAAGAAGCATTATTAGTTTCAATTGTTTTGTTTGTTTTAGGAATAAAAATCCGGAATAAAACTTAAGAAAAGGGAACAAATCAACTAGTATATGCATTTGAAAATTTAAAGCACTTAATAGCTAATATAAACACACTTATTATTTGAGAAATAATAAAATTTTTCACCATTTACAACTTGTTCATAATTTACTTCTTCAGAAAATCTTTTCTAAGTTTTCTTATTTTGCATTGCAGCTCTTCTTTATTGGGAATTGAAGATTTTTCGGCATTTAAATATCAGATTATCGAGAATATATTGTATTAAATATTCATTAGATATTATATTTAGATTAATTGAAGTATAAAATTGTAATTAAATTCTCTTAATTCTTAATATATATTCTTTCAATAAACTAGAAAAAAATTACAAAAAGAGAAAGTATATTAACAGTGGCTTATTTTATACTGCTCATTATTTTTTGATAAATATATTTGTAGATTTTGAAAAAATTGAAATTTGCATTTTGTAATAATGGATAAAGTTAATGAAAGTAGTTAGAGAAGGAAACACTGAAACTAATTAAATTATTTTACTGTTGGGTAGTATTATTAAAAAAATATTTTATGAGAAATTTAATTGCTTTTAAATTCAATCATTTAAGTTACTTTATTATTCATGAAATATTTCTTTAATTTTTAAAAATTCTTTAATTTCCTTCCTAAAATTGAGTTTTTTTTAGCTCTGCATACCCTAAGTTAAAAGATATTTTGCTGCTAGTGCCAGTGACTTCTTTCATGAAATATGGCTAAAAGAAATCATCTGGACAATTTCACTCTTGGAAGAATGATTGGAAAGCTGGAGAATTGTCATATTGTGACCATTGTAGCTGAAGAGTATGGAATTAATAAAAGTGTCATTTTGCATGGTTGGAAAGCCTTAGGTACAGCTGTTAGAAAAATTAGTGATAACCATTCAATGAAATGAATTGCTGTATATGGTTGATATATCGTTCTGCTGGTGAAAAGAGTCAAAAACCAGTTTGCAAGCATCATTGATCAGCAAATGTATCGCAATGGAGCAAGAAGTGTCACTGTTCCAATTAAATAAGATTTAAGGTAGGGCATTTCGAAAAGAACATAGCTCTGTGACGAAAGGTCTATTTTACTATATTCTAAAAAGAAAACCCTTATTTATTTAAAGAAACTAGTAGCTGATACAAAGCTTAACAGGGATTTAACAGGAAAATTCTGCACATTCATGGTTCAACTAAATGCTGACAAAGGTGTTTAAATCTTTGTCAGGAAAAGACTTCACATTCGCATAGTATATGTAATGAAGTTTCCTCCATAAATTGACAACCCCAGAAAATAGGGTAATCTAATACTCCCATTATAGTGATGTGTCTTTTAAGGTGGCAGTGTCCTTTAATAGTTTTTTTTGTCTTTTACTTGGACAAGTACAATTTAATAGCTTTAAGTGTTTTTGATCATTTTGTTATACCAGTTTGAAAACTTGTTTTTTGAAGAGGTCAAAAACACTGCTTCTGATCAGTTTTTTTTAAAATACCTAGCTAAAAATACAAGGCCAAAAATGTTGGTATTTGGTCCAGCCCTCACCAGCACATTAGGTAACTCATTGCCTGGATACCTGAGGGCCTAGGTACTATATTATGATTAGAGAATTGCCATTAGCTAATTTGCACAAAACAAGCCAGCTTTCTCAGACAAATATAGAAGTTAAAATAGATTTCTACAAAGCCTGTAATGCAGCTTGAAAGTCAACAGATAATTATTCTTTTCTGGGGATAGTCTCTGTCCAAGTGTATTCTGCTGGACATGAGAATAGTAGACTTCGACTTGGAATACAGTGGTATGTTTTCCTAAAGGGAATGACAACTTTGTACCATCAACTGGACAACAAATAGCCCTGTATTTATTTTTGAGCCATCATTATACCAGTAAATACAATTTTCAATGATGACAAAATTATTCCATTCTTATAAAAGAAATTTGATTGCATAAGACTCTTGTCAAGGGCATTTTTAATAATCATCTAATCATTAGGCATATTTGTGAAAGGATGACTAATTATGTTTGCTTTAAAGTTTCCCCAAGCCAAAAATCTGGAATAATCCTTGTACTGACCTGCATTTTTAAGCCTTTTATACCATTTATAACTTTTGCTTCATTATGTATATAAATGAAGTGCTTACTAAGCAAAAACTCAAGTGCAGAAATGGGACTTGCTTTAATGCATATGAAGATAGCTATATAAAACTATCTTTGAAGGTTGAAATGCCTGTTACAATTTAAGTTCATATCTATAAATACTCCTAAGAATTTTGCTTTTTTGGAATAAGTTAATTCTTGATCAATAAAAGTTATCTTTTTTTAGATTAAGATTCTTTGTCAAGGTAATCATAATAGTTTTTTGAGGATTCACAGAAACACCTTCATTACTACACCAAATTTTATCAAAAGCATCTTCAATTTTTAAGAAACAACTCTAGCAAGTTCCTTAGTCTTAAAGTACTCCAAAAGAAAGAACAGTTTGTAGCTTGCACTGTCTGTGGATTTAAATATTTAATAAGTATTTTGTGAGAATTAGAAAGTTGTCTCTCCACTAAGGAAACTTCTGATTTATCTGTTCATCAGATTTTCAATTGTCTTTAGACGAAAAGATATGTTGACAGGTCTGAAAGATTTAGATTCAGACTAATTATCTTTTCCTATTTTAGGGATAAAAATTACTTTTGTATGCTTTCCAGAAATAGGTGTATGATCAAAGGCTGAATATGCTCTGAAAAGTTTACAAAGAATTTGGAATAATGAACTGTGACTTCTACAATAAGTAAAGTTGGTACAGTACCATCCATTCTTGGTAATTTATAAGGTTTGAAGGATATTATAGTCCATTCTATTTTATTATAAGTTATGATTTTTTAAACTACATCCCATTTTCTTCTGCCACAATATATGTAAGGAATGAAAAGTCGCTAGTTCCAATTATTTCTTTAGAACCTGGAAAGGTGACAAAACACCTGCTGGGGTCTTCTTCCCAGATTCTGAAAACTTTTCATTCAGCATTTTAATGGTATTTAGATAGTTTCTGTCTTTAGACATTATTTTAACAAATTTTGCAGTAGTAGACAATTATAATCTCAGTACAGTAATTTTTCCTGGAATCCTTTTCAGAATTCTAGATTGTTTTGTTATAAGTGATCATTTTTGCCATTCACCAATTTTCTTAGCTCTATTAATGAGGTTTCTGCATCGTCTCCACAATTTGCTTAACTGTTTCCACCATCCAGGAACTAATCTTAGTATGCAAGCATTGCTATGTCTTTGATTCCTATTTCTTATCACTATGATCTTTTTTTGCAGGAATCCTAATTGGTGTTTTTTGGGTTCTTATCTACCATCTGTAGTCTATTTGTTCTGAAAACAAAATCTAATATATTGGTGGTCAGATAGACCTACTTTATATGAAATTTTCCATCATTATGAAGTCAACACTTTATTATATAGTGTAAGGTGAATGGATTCTTTCCCATTTACATTAATAAAAATAGATTCATTACCTTTATTAAGAATAAATTATTATACAAAATATAATCTAAAAAATCCTCAGAGAAGGTTTTTTATTTTTTTATTTTTTTTATTTTTATTTATTTTTTTTCCAATCATTTCTTCCCCACATTGTGTGTGAACATTTATGTCACATCCTATAATAAGTTTCTTGCTCAAATTATTATGATCTGAAAGACTAACAATTCACATATTGAAAGTGTCTTTCCTTTCAAAGTGAAGTCATGAGAGCGATTTCATTTTTCTTTCCTTGCAATAAACAAGATACTTTTACAGCAATGTTATCCTCATTCAGGTAATTAACAAAAATCAGGGCATTTAGTTTGTTTCCAACAGCAATACAAGCTCTTGTTCTCAAACAGAATTTACCATTAAAAATGTTAAATCCATAAACATGGCCCAAAACAGAACTATTTCAGGTTCATGGCTCCTGAATTAATACAATGCCAGCCTCTCTTCTTGTCATTTTGCTAAGAGTAGCTTAAGCTTTTCAACTATGATAAAGGTTGATTTGTGTTACTTTATGATGGATACCATTATGTGGCAGCCAAAGAAATTAAGAAGAAAACCAAGTGACTCTCTTATTTGTGAATTTCTTGCAAAGCCTTTTCTATCGCACTTTCAGATGTAGGAGAGCTAGACTGTAGGATTGTATCAGAACCAGTGTCTAATTCCAGTTCTTAATTGCTAAATAATTACCTTTTTTTGTTGTTATTACTTATGACTCTTGGACAAGCCACGCTTGTTAGTCAACAGCTACAAAATTAAATCAGATGTGTGTATCTTTCCAACTAACTCACATGAGAAAGATACCATATCCACTAGACCAATTTGTCCTTATTCGAAGTAAGAGCGGATTTACTTGAGAGGAAGTTATTTGATCTTTTGGCACTATTACTTTCTTTTTTATAGTTTGGCTTCTGAAGAATTAAAAAAAGAAAAAAAAATTGTACAGGCACCATAATTTATCTTTTTGATATCTTTTACAATTTCAATATCAATCTCTAAGATCCCTCTAATAGAATCTCTACTGATTCCTGCAGAGCTTGGCATTCTAAAGATTTCAACTCTGGGTTGAGTCTATTAAGCTATTTCAGAAAGGTAGCATGATCTGTGATATGAGTGTCCTTTGACTTAAAGACTAGCTTTTACTAGTTTAGGAAGCTCATTGGGATCATTAACTCAGAGTCCCTCACTCCCAAATGTTCACTTATTACTTAATGTTACAATAGCTATTTGCATAGTCTCCCAGTATAAGTGGAAGGCTAACATACAACAAGATTTTGCCTGGTTTGTCGAGGCCCCCTTTTATAACACATTAGAGTGGGTTACTTTTTTGCATTAGTCAGGTATATCCTCACAGTCTTCATGCCATAGTTCCATACTATGAATCTAAAACAAGATTAAGTTCCAGATGTACATCACCTGTTTATTTTGAGGCTATATAGTACCATTTATGTGTGAGGGAGTATCACAGTTTACTGTGTCCAGGCATCTTCACAAAGGTGGTCTATTAACCTGTTGTCCTGAATGTCACATCCCTTTGTAAATTAATTCCTCAGTGTCCCCACCCATTCTTCTTAATGGTCTTTCATGGTACTGGGCACCTCTGCTCGATAACATTTGTTCCATATCCTCAAACCCATGAACTCTTAGTTCCAATAAATTGGGTCACCCACTTTATTTATAAAATCAGACAAACCCTTTATGGAGCTAAGGTGTAACTCTTTAATATTGATGATTCGTAAAATATTAAAATGAATGGAGGCTTTAGCATCACACTCAGAAATGATGTGATGTGCCAACTCATCATCCTTAAGACATTTCCCACAATTAGGGTCTTGAACGAGTCCCATAGTATGGAAAGGTTTCCTGGAATGATAGTGTCCAGTGATGAAGCCTATGATGATGCGTATCTTCGCCCTAGAACAACTAAGAATTTCAGAGGCAACATTCGCCGATGATCTAGCCATCATACTTTTGGCATGCTTTTGACCAGAAGTGTTAAACCAAGATTTATTCATCTTCTGCTTTTCCCACTTGAGTAGATACTCCTTATGGTCCTCGTGTTTTCTATGGTGTCAGAAGGCATCATAAGAATAAGATCCCTTATAATTTTAGTGATTCTGGAATGACCTATAGCCAAATGCTTGTAATATTATTGCTTTTGCAATATCATTCTATATGCAGTTATTTTTGCAGTACTGCAAATGAAGATGTCTAGATGAGTCAGATCTAAATTATCTCTGTAGCTCTGGTGGGTGTAGAGGACATAGTTCCTGTGATACACAAGCAGGCTAGTCTTTGTAAACTTCCTAGCCTGTCCCTCACAGTTACCTGTTCTGCCTTGCACCACCAGATAATAGAGGCATAAGTAGTAATATGTATGATAATAGCAATGTACATCCAAAACATTCATTTCAGTTAGACTCCAGTTTTAACCAAGATTCTTCTATATGTCATAATACAACACTTAGATTGGTTAATCTTGAATTCATCATGCTTATTCCAGGTGAGTTTGTGGTCAAGAAATAGGTTTAAATACTTCACCTCAGTAACAACATTGATGGGAATGCCAAAAAGTTTAGGGATAGTAAAACCATCTCATTTCCTTTTGCGTGTAAAAGATACAAGATTGGTCTTCTGAGGACTTACCATCAGATGCCTCTCTTTGAACCAATTACTAACATAACTTAAAGCACTTTCCATTAGTTGCGAAGTTATGTTGAAATCCTTACCAAGGATAGATGACAATGTCATCCACATACCCTTGAGTGTAGTATCCTATATCATAAAGATATTTAATGGTACTGTTAACTACTAGGTTCCAAAATAAAAGACGACAAGACACCTTCTTGTGGACAGCTTCTAGTAGTCTTCTTTTCAAGTGACTCATCAAAGATGTTCATTTGAATAACTCTGGGAGTAGGGTTTCAATCCGTTTAATAAGAATGCGATTGATCCCTGTAGCTTGTAGAGCATTAACTATAGATAGATGCGAAGTATTATCAAAAGCTCTTTGAATGTCTAGTAAAACAGCTAAGGCTATTTCCTTCCTATCCAAAGAGTCTTCAATCTTGAAGACAAGCTGATGTAAGGCATTCTCAGTAGACTTACCAGGTTGATAAGCAAATTGGAGGTCATGCAAGGGACGATTACTACGTAAGTAATCCCTAGCAAGCCTATCAATAATTTTTTCCATAATCTTCAGGGAAAAAGAGGAAAAGCTAATTGGTCTGAAAAACTTAGCCTGGACATCCTCCTAGGCATAAGAACCTTTCCCAGGCTTAGGAATGAAAACAATCCTAGTTCTCTGCCAAAGCTTTGGAATATATCCCATGGCTAGACTAGCCCCATATATTCTAGTCATCACCAAGATAATAAACTCATTGGCCTTTTGATCATGATGGGCATTATTCTATCAGGACCAGGACTCTTGAGTGGCTTAAAGGTGGAAATGGCCCACCTTCTGGAAAATGCGTTTTGATCAAACCTTCCATAATTGTTTTATCAGCCTTAGCAAAGCTGCCATCTGAATCCTTTAAGGTGCCAACCAATATAGGTTTATCCTTTCTAAGGATACATTGGAGTCTAGTCCCTCAGAGATAGAATTTACTTCTTCACAGAACTTCCTCCAGGATTCAATTTTGCTTTTTCTAACATTCTTGTTATAATTAGTGAGGGACCCCCCATTATATAAATGTCCCATTCATCATATTTCTTAGCTCTATTAAAGAGTTTCCTATTCCTTTGCCCTTTCAGCAGCCACAGAGTCATTCCACCAAACACATTGGGGCTTAGCTCTCCTAGTGCAAACAGGGCATGTGTTGTTAAAAGATTCTAAAATATTGATTTATAGACATTCTGCTATGATTTCTTGATCATAATTATCTGTAATGGGCTTGACCCGAACTCAGTAAGCCCCACAAGTTCCTCCTGAAACTGTTTCCTGTTAGTCCTCATGTGGTCTCTGAATCATCAATCAACATTTATACATTAACATTTAGTGGATATTCTGTTGGTCTGAACCAGGCGGTCTACCATTCAGAATCAAACTCTTGATATTCCTACTACTAATAAGCTGAGTAGTGACGGTGATATTGGTCACTTTAGCTCTATTAGAAGTAATAAAAGTTGGCTCACATTTCCCCTATTTAGAATATCTAAATTATTATTTAGAAAAAAATCTAAAAGGCGCTCACCTTTTTTGTTTGTGTTCTCAGACAACATTGTGAGCATTACAGTCTAATCCCGGGATTGCCTGCAAGTTATTCTCTGCACAAAAACGAAGAAGTTTATGCAGAGTTTTACCAGGTGGAGATTTCTCTTAGGCCAGGTATATGGAGCTGAAAACAGCTTTGCAAACAACACTCCCCATGTTGAGTCTTTTACAGCTGTTGGGCCTCTATTGATTAATTCAAAAAGAGGTAAAACCTTAATATCTTTATCAACAAATATGCAGGTTCTAGCATTACTATTTAAATCATAGATTAACTTACCTTTAGTGCCTTTAAGGCCATTGATTCTACCCCTGACAAGCCAAGGTTCTTGAATCAAGGCCAGGTGGAAATCCTCAGTAAAAAATTTCCTACTGAGGTTAGAGTTACTTCCTCTACTGTGGTGGATGTTGGCTTGAAGTACCTTCACCCCGATCAGGCTTTGGAGTCTTCTCTAAGACTTTGGCTTGAACTTGGTGAAGTCTGATATAAATCTTGTAACCCTTCTACCAAGTGTAGCCATGTCTGCTTCAGTCACACTAAGGACGATGGTCTGTCCTGATCGGTAATTTTTTCTGTGCAGAATATTTGACTGTGTCAAAGTAAGCCCACCATTCTGTGCGTCAATTTTTTTCAGAATCACCTTGGGATCCAGTTTGTATCATACCTTCGGAAGCTTAGAAATAATTTTGGTGTTTCTAACAAGTTTCTTTTCCTCCCCCACCAGAAGCTGTTGCTCCTGCCAGTGGTTAATATCACTGACATTCTGTTCCAGCCACTTAGAACTCTCCAGATCTGCACAGTTGACAATTAAAGCCCCTGTTTCCAACTTACATAATAGGAAAGTGAGAGCAAAGCCCTCATCATTTATTTTAATTTTTTCCGTTATCAGAATCTCCAGGTCAACAGCCTTCTCTTAAATCAAATGGCTATGAAAATGCTTCAGGAATTACAGCCATCTTGACTACTGTAAGGGCTTTCCTGTTGGTTTCACCCCCAGGCCTGACTATCCTGGCAGTCTTAGAGGCTGAGTCTTGCTCCATCTCAGAACTTAGTCTCTTTTCACCTTTGCTCTTGGGTTTTGCATCCCAAGTTCCTTCAGCGATCTTCTTTTCTTTAGTCAGTCATTTTTTCTGAGCACCGGAAAGACTTTCTTGATTTTGATCCTCTCTAGAGAGATAGTCACACAGGTTAAGTCATCCTGACCATCTCTAGATGTTTACGGTTGAGAGGTCATTCCCCTCTTTAAAGGATCCATTTCTGTTCCCTCACTACTTTCCTCCTTGGTTACCTTGTCTTCTGAAGACTGGTCTACCTCAGAAATTGTGCCTGTAAAAACAGTAAAATTTTTATTTTTCTCTGCCAGTAAAATGAAAAAAAAAAAACCTTTGGAAAAACAAAAGTCCACACAGTATTCCCTGAGATTCTGGGTAAAGTAGAATACTCTAGAGGTTTCCAGGCAACTAGAGTCTCTGTTTAGACACTGTAACGGCAGTGCTATTCACCCTAGGCACGGATTGCATAACATCAGGGTTACGGGAGTTGGTTCGTGACTCCTTATTAAGTATTCGAAGCTATCCCACCACAGGACGTCAGGCTGTCCACCGCCTGCTGATGTGCTTAGTAGTCGCTCAAGCCCCAGGGCCCACACCCATTAGGAATGGCACAAAAAGCATAAAAACTGGACAACTACATCCTCCTGGAAACACTCCACAACTTCAACAGATGTAGATTGAGATATTGGCTCTCTTACCCGAAGAACTGCTGGACTATCTGGTGCTGAGTGTGGAAAGATGATGTAATGCAAACATTTCAGCGAGGAAAAAGTATATATCCTATTAAGGAACATTTTCTTTTTTGTCCTCCTGGTCAGATAATTATTTATAATGATACTGTGAGTCTAGTAAAGCCTTTTTTGTTTGATTTCATTCTATATTCATTATGCTCATTTCTGTACAACTATGCTTTTGTTATTTTTTAAGTATAAATGTTGTCTCATTTTTGAATTTGATGTCTTAAATGATTTCTTATGGAGTTATGACAAGAAAAAGCATCTGTTTCTTGAATGTTGCCCACCATTGTATATATAACTTGGTAATGCAAGTGAAAACTTAAATGGTACATTACAAGGTTTGGTTTGCTTTAAAGTGTAATAATTCAATGTCTCCATCTTTAAATAACTGTTAATATTTTGTATTCAAGCAGAAAGTGGTGATTTAATTCATCTTATGAAATCCAGATTTTAATATCTCCATAACATAATTTAATATTATCACTTAATTATTGAAGATGATTTGCATATATTTAGAGTTTGTCCGATATAATCAATTGTCTTAAATCTGAAAAGTACAGGTGGATTATAAAAAACTATCCTGACTTATGGGCCCCTATCATACCATTCACAGAAAGTGAATGAAATTTTGTCACAAAGTATTTTGAGGTATGCACTCAAGAATGATATATAAAACCACAGTGTCACTCCAGCAGTTATGGTTACAGTGAGAAAATTTCAAAAATATCAAATGGCAACACCAGTGTTTTGTATAGGAATGTGATCTTCATTGCGAAAAATCCTAAATAGCATTCAAATGACATTTGTAGCTTGAAAATCACCAGGAGTAGATAGGCTAAAAGCGAGGAAAACCAATAAGGACAGAGAAGCAGCTTAAAATATAGCATCTTATTTTGTTTCAGAAATTCTCCACATGACTTCCATTACAAATGGTGAGACTTTGCATGTGGCAGATGATGGATAGCACTGCAGTGCATACTGTAGCAATAAGAATCTTTTGAATTGCAGTTATGATGGCATCTTTCAAGCCAATGTCTCCATCTTTAAATGCAGTTTGCAAACGATCAAATGCAGTCAGATCAAATTTCAGATGCAGTTTGCAAACGAAATTGATACACTTTGGATTTCAGGTATCCCCACAACTAGAAATCCATTGGTGTCAGATCAGGAGACCTTGGTAGCCATCAAAAAGGAAAATGACATCAGATAACTCTGTCACCAAACTGTTGACTGAAGACCCTGCTTGTAGAGGAGTACCATCTTGTAAATATACAACTTCAGATAGAGCATTTTACTGTTGCAATGCAGGTATCCCATAACAAGGTAATATGTCCAGATAGCGAGTACTCATTACTGCACACATTTGCAGATCACCAGTAGTAATTTCTTTAAAAAAGTATGGGCTGAGGTTGAATGCAGATTCAGAACACTTGAAACCCTGTGCACTTGCGAGATGAATCGTGCTTATCGTTTTAATGAATTTCTGCAACAGCTTCCATAGGAACAGAAGGTTATTCAGACTGAGGTTGATCACATATGTGTGTGAGGTTGATCGCATAAATTCTTCAAACTTATCAATCAAGTCATGTACAGCTGTGACTTCACAGGCCTTGCTGTAATTCAGGGTTTCTGCAGTAAACATGCAATGTCTCTGTGGCATTTATCTAGTCAGATAATAAATCTTTACAATTTCTCCACATTTTTTCACTCAAAGTGGCACATCATTCGCAATGGCAGAAAGCAACATGCACAGTTTGTATTGCTTTTTCTTTCACCTAGCTTGACAACATCAGTCATGGCTGTGCCTTACATAAAACATGAAATTTGCATTGCTTAGTTTCTTCTTCATATAGTGTGGAAGACTAATCAGGTTGCAGTCTCAGCCATAGAAACTGTGTAACGTAAATGAAGCAAATATTAATATTCTGTTGCACTGCAAAATCCTTTTTACTTTTTCCTTGCTTAGCTCTGGGAATTTTCATGCTACAGGTACCATTCCAATGCTGTTTAATGTTTTCCAGTATGGAGATCACATTCCAATACAAAAAAAAAAAAAAGGTATTGCTATTTGAAAATTTCAAAATTTTCTCATTGTAACTGTATGAGTGACACTGTTATTTTCTATACCATTTTTGAGTACTTACCTCAAAATACCTTCTGCCAGAATTTCATTCAGTCACTGTGAATGATATGATAGTATAGGCTTAAATGTCTGGATAGTTTTTTTATTTTTTTATAATCACCCTGTATGTGGCAATAAAGACCAACACAAGTTTAACTTGTAAATTTAAAATTATTGTCTATGATTAATGTATTATCATTTCTGCTTGATTATCATCAATGTTTGTAAATTCATCCATATGAAATATTTCTTTTATTTTTTTTGTAGTTTCTCACTTACAGCTGGATTCATTTTTGTAAGAAATTCTGTAAATTTTTCAAATTCAATGATTTTTTGTAAATATACATTTCTTGACAATCTTCATATTCTAGTGTGTAATTGGTTTGCTAGTTCACCATTTTTTCTCTCACACTTTAGGAAACAGCAACAATTTAAATTATTGTAGTCTAATTTGACTAATTGATGTAATACGCATTTGTAATGTATTTGAAAATAATTACAGATAGTTTGCTACTAGATGATAGTTATGTAAGGCACAGTGAATCCTTAAGTAAAGTACTTTGGTAGATCATTGCCAAACTTTGCCAATGATCTACCAAAGTAGATGCCACCTTTATAACCACTGCATATTTTTTTATTGAAAATTTATGCTTCTTCAAGTATTCTTCCAAGCAGAGATGTTATTCTTTTTGTGCCAATTTCAAGATATTTACCAGAAAATTTTTTTAAATCATCATACTTTTTTTATTTTGCTAAAATATCTTATATAAGCCATTGGAAGAACCAAATATTGCTTCATCTAGTCAGATAGAAAACTTGCACTTTCTTCCTTCCAAAGCCACAAACTTCACATCTTCCTTTATTTTATTGATACTCTTTTTTGCAGAGTTCATACTTACTGATAGACTTACTAAAACAGTGATATAATCTTTTAATTATAGTTTCAATGACACCGTGGTTAATAATTATATCTTCTATGGTTGAGAGAGAGAGAGAGAGAGAGAGAATATGATTTTCTGTTTTTTGATATTGAGATGAAATATTGTACAAATATATTAACCTGTTGCTCATGTTACACATACTTCTTTAAACATTTTATTTAAAAACTAAAATTTTATTTTTTTATTCAAATGTATATTTACTCAAAATGATTTTTTAATTCCACCAATTTTGTAGCATCATTGCTAAATTCTTTCTCGCAAGGTAGGCATATAAGGGTTTTCTTTTATTCATTATGTGGTGAAGATGTAAACTAAATATTCCACTGAATATTATTGTTCATTTCATTTAGAAGGCAACTTTGTTCTTCAATAATATTAGGATTCTAAAATAGTATAGCCAAAAGAATCCACTTCTACATTAAAGAAACACTAGTTTCATAGTGTGCTGATAAAGAACAACAGATGTGTAGAAGTAGGCCCCTTCCTCTTTTTTTGAGTCTAAAACCAAAAGAGGTGCATCTTTTTAGACGAGGCAACGTAGACAGCCGAGGCCATCTTGTAGCAAAAAAGAACAAAAATCATTTTCCACAAATCTGAGAATTTAATAATAATATCTGAGAATTTAATAATTTTTTTTTTACATAATTTAAGTTTAGGCATACATTGTGATATATATGCCTAAACTTAAATTATATAAAAAATCTGGAATGAGAAATTAAGTAAAGCATTTGTTATAAAAACTGTATTTCCCATATTTTATTGCAAAGTGCATTCTAAATGAAAATTGCATATACGAGAGTAACTCTGAAATTTTTGAGATACAACTAGGTTTTTAAAGTTATACTTACAAAATTTTAGGTGTGTACAAAGTATAGTCTCCTCTGGCATCAATGCACTTTTGTAGACGAATTTTCCACAGATTAAATGCCTCAAGCCATTCATTTCTTGGAATTGACGAAAAAAATGCATTTATAGCCACATCAATCTTTTCTTCTGAATGAAAACGACGTCCACGTAAGTTCTTTTTTAGATTAAAGAATAACCAAAAGTCACACATAGCTAGATCAGGTGAAACGGCAGATGTTGGATCACTTTAATTTGTTTTTGTTTAAGAAACTCAACTGTTAATTTGGCTGTATGTGAAGATGCGTTGTCATTGTCAAGCATTAGTCCCCTAACATTCAGTTCTTGTAGAATTTCTGGAAGACATTTAGTGGTATACCAGTTGGCTGTTACTGTCATCTGTCCTTCCAACTTAAGTGCTTTGACTAATCCCATACTTCTGAAGAAAACGACACACATCACTTTTTTCAGTACCCGTTGTTTTTTCACCATTTTCGGTGTGGGATCATCTTCAAAGTCCCATACTTTGCTTTCTTGACGTGTTGGAACGTCAAAAAAACGGTATATACGTTTCATCACCTGTTACAATTTTAGAAATGATGCGGTGACCACCATCATTTAGCAATTTAAGAGTTTCTTTACTGATTCTGACACGCTCCTCATTTTGAAGCTCAGTTAGAGTATGGGGAACCCAACGGCAAACTCCTTTTTTCATATGTAATTCTTCATGAATGATTTTGTGTATGGCTGCAGATACAATGTTAAGTTCCTTCTATATCATTTGATAGGTACAGCGATTATCATCCATTAACATTTTTTGTATGGCAGACACACAATCCGGGATTACTGCCGACAACAGCCTTCCTGTGTGTTCTTCATCCTGAAGAAAATTGCAACCTCTTCTAAATTCTCTAAACCATCTGAATACAGTAGCATGACCTGGAGATTCATCACCAAATGCTAATTGCAACCGTTGAACACATTCTTCTTGATTTAATCCTGCTTTAAGATCGTAGAAAAATCATAGCACGAAAATGATCTCGCGTCAACTCCATTTTCTCTTCTGTTTAAAATTTATTCTACGCTAAATAAGTTAAAGTAAGTCAGTAAAAAATCGTCTTCTCTGTTAAAATACTTTGTATTTTAAAAGTAAACCGTTATTTTTATTTTGTAAATTCTTGTCTGTGCGTATCTCAAAAATTTCAGAGTAACCCTCATTCTAAAAGGATGTCAATTTGTAATTGAATATCACTGGTGCTTGTTAATCAACCCCTTAAATCTTATTGACACCTCATTATACTTCATTGACCCACAGGGCTCAATAATTACCTCTTTGGTAACCACTATTTTAATATCCATTTAAATGAAAATTGATTATATAGGTATAGTATTACAGTATGGTTACTATTTAAAAAAGAAAGTTATGAATTGAAAATAGTTATTGTTTTTAAAAGAAAGAAAATACTGTATTCTTAAATAAGCTTAAGCTTATACTTTTCAGTACTTCAGAATTTTTGCAATTTTTTAATAGTGAATTATTATTAATATTATTAACTTTTTATTGTTCAAAATTATTATTGTTAACATTTTACTATCCTATTACTTAAATTAAAAGGTATGCTTTATATTTAATGAATGTTTTGTTAACTTTTTATTTTGTGCACTTTTAAAAGTGCTACTAAATATATTTAGAATTAAGTCACTTAGATTTTGTTAGTATTTGAAAATGGAGTAAGTTGGACATCAGAAACTATAATATATTTTTTCAAATATTATTTAGAGTCAACATAATGTGTTCATTTTATCAAATTATACTGTATATACGGAATACCTCTAATGAATGAGTTTTTAGACGAGTGACAGGATCACTAATGTGGTCTTAATTATTGATTATAAAATTTAATGTAATTTTTAATTAGCATCTGAAAAATCAAATTATAAGTAAGGAATTGTTTTATTTGTTATGCAAAGAAATATATTGAAAGAAATATGTTCAAAATTTTGAAAGCATTTGCGTTGATATTATTATAGTGTTGGTATATGAAAATGTAATGCCTAGAAAGATTAGAAATATCACTATCAAATTTACTTCTGAGATTAAACATAATGTTAATATTAATTTACCGAATATACAGGCATTTATGAAGGGAAAAATTTATATTGGCTATTACTGCTAACTGCCACAGTAATGAAAGAAATTAACTGGGTATGTTGCTGTTGAATGATTCCTTATGCTTCCTTTGCACATACTCATAGTTGAGTTTATGCATGAGCATTTAATGGCACTCCAGACTAGTGATTCTTAAACAAAATGACATGTTGGATAGGATGGTTATCTAGAGAATATGCAGTTCAGAAAATCAGTACAATTTAGTTTCCTAAAAAAATCTTGCATTTTGTATGCAATATAGATGTATACATTATCCTAGAGAAATATGGTTGTTGTCAAGACTTGAAGTTTAGGAAATACAACAGACTGCAAAATGCTAGATATAAGGCTGGCAGGGCTCACACAACTCCTGGAAACTCCTTAAATTCTCCCCCCCCCCAAAAAAAAAATTTAAGGGCCCTTGAAACTCCTGGAATTTTGACTTGACTCCTTGAAAATCGTGAATTACTCCTGGAATTTTTTTTACCTTGATGCATTTATTTTTTTCTAGAAAATCTTATAATTTTTGAAATTTTTTTGTTTTAATATTAAAATATTCAGTAAAATTGTCAAAAAATTTAATTCAGTATTAGTTTTTAATATTGCCACTAGATTGCGGCACGATCGATATTAAATTTTTGTATTCTTAACTGTTGACTTATATTAACGGTTTCAAGATCTAGTTCAGCTACAATAATTTTATGTTAATTCGGTTTAATAATACTTAGATTTATGTAAAGTGAAGTGAAGTAATCACCAAACAAAATCCATATGTTGTTAAGATGGGCGATTTTAACTGATTTTTTTTCTCTTTGCTGCTGTTCTCTTTATATTGTATAAAATTCTTTGAATATTAATATTTAAATATAAAATTTTGTAGTTAAAATGTGCTTTCCATGTCTCCCTTGATGAAAATTGCTTATAATTTAATTAAATCAGGATAAATTTATATTTTATTTAAATGTAGATAATTAATGAAATAAAGACTGAAATAAATTACTTAATATGTCTGGTTGAAAGTTTTTTTTTAAAAACCAGTGAACTCTGAAAAAGCCGTACATAGATTGGCTTTTGTGTGGTTCAGAAAAAACGCATGCTCATTGTCTGCTTTGCGAGAAAGACTTCTGTTTTTCAAATATGGGCGAATCGGCAATTAAATCTCATATAAAAAGGAAAAGCATATATATTTGAACAAGCTGTATATGCTAAAAAAAATCTACTCGTTCAAAAGATTTTTCATTTCTGCTGATTCTATTAAAGAATATGAAATCAAAGCATGCTCTGAAATTTTAGATTTGTTTTTTCAAAGGAAGTTTTAAAGACTGAAATTCTATAGGCTCTTAAAGTTTTAAACAGTAGATTCAGCTACATTTCTTGTAATGATATTAATTGCCTCTTTCAAGCAATGTTTCCAGATAATGCCTTGCAAAGCAAATTTAGTGGCACTGAGAAAAAGTGCACTTATTTAACAGTTTTTGGAATTTCATCTTATTTCTGCAACTTATTGAAAGAAAAAGTTAAGAATGTTTCTAATTATGTGCTTCTCTTTGATGAAAGCTTAAATAATTATTTGCAGACAAAACAATTGGATTGCCATGTAAGATTTTGGGATGATACAGTTAAAACATGGTATAACTCATCTGATTTTTTATGTCATTCTACTTTTTTTCTTAGGAAACTTTATTTGTTGAAAATATATGTTTTGTTTGAAAAAGTGAATGAGAAGTGCTTATAATTAGGAACAAGTTTTTATTCCAGTTGTCAATGGATGGCCCAAATGTAAACTTGTCTTTTTTGACTAAAATGGCTGATTTTTTAAAAAGTGAACATCATTCAAATCTTGTAAATGTCGGAAGCTACAGCCTACACATTCTACAAAACACTTACAGCCATGGAAGTTCCTCATTTCCAGAAGTTGAGGTAACAGCAAGTTCAGTTTTCAGACTATTTAGGGACTCACCCGCTCGTAGGGAGACTTTGGTAACTTTCGCTCAGGTGTAAAATTTCCTTTAAAGTTCTGCAAACATCGATGGTTAAAAAATATGTGTTTTTAGCAGACTTCTTGGAATGTTACTGTATCTTAAAACACATGTCATTTGTTCAAAACAAAAAAAATTGATATTGTGCTGAAGAGTACACAAGATGTACTTTTTTATGGTAAATGCAATTTTTTATATTTATTGCTTGGGAAGTAGAACTTTTTCTCACACTTTATCAAACTGATAAACCAATGTTGCCATTTATTGCTGGAAATTTTCATGCATTGTTGAAAAGTTGGAGGCAAAAGTTTTTAGAACAATATTTGCTATCTAAATCTATTGGAAATGTCTAAAAACTCTAAAATTACTAATTATTTTATTTGATGTATAATGTAATATCATATGGAATGATGATTATTTAAATAAAAATTTCTGTTATAGCTGTAAATTCATTAAAGGCTTTTGAAATCATCATTAATAATTTTAACTCAAATAAAAAATAGTCTCATTAATGTGTGCAGTTATTTATTTTTGTTATTTACAGAAATGATTGAAAAATATTGCATGTACATAATTATATGCATATTCGGTTAATAACAATTTTTAGAATAAAATAAAAAATTATTTAACATAAATGTCAATACCTTCTAGAAATTTTTGATTTGACTCCTGGAAAACTCCTTCTAATTCAAAATCTAATTCCAGGAGTTTTACTTCTGGAATTAGATTTTTAGAAATCTGTACGAACCCTGGGCAGGTAAATGTACTGGTAATGTGTACTAGAGGTTATTGGATTGGTAAGAATTAGAATTATTTCTGCAACTCAACACAATTACACTTGATGTAGGAGAATATGTTGATGAACATGATCACAGTTTAGTAGCCTCTCTTGATAGTGTGATTAAATTCCTAATCTGGCCATTGTGGAATTGTAACTGAGCTTACAGCTTTTAGTCACCTTTAGTTTATTGGGTTTAAGGTTTAATCCTGATATTAGTTTTAAGTTTGTTAGAATTTGTCAATGTTCATGTATTGTTTTGTTATGAAAAAGTATCGGTCTTAATTTATTTTAATTTATTTTATCTTGTTTTCTGTTTTTATATTTTGTTCAACTTTCTGATTTAGTTTTTAATGAATACTTTTTTGCAATAGTAAGTAAAAATATTACATCCTTTCACTGAGGAACGGTATTTCAGAAGAAATTTATGTGACTTTTTATAATTCGCCAAATAAGGATACTTGCTTTTTTAATTTTTATATTGTTTTAGTTTTACCAAATGAGATGCTGATATTTTATTCACATGTCAAACTTAACATATGTTTTATTAAAGTATATTATATAATATAGAAGTTTTATTAAGTATATTTAATTCTTTACTAAATTATATTTTTAGCCCCATGTTATATTCAGCAAAGTGTTTCACCCCCACCAGTTCCCATTCCAAGCAGAATAGAAGAAATTTCATCTACTGATTTTTCTGAGAAGGAAGCAGAATTAGTAAGTTCTTGTTATGATTGCCATGGAAAGTAATTTGATTAACTGTTGTAAAAATATTTGTTTTCTGTAAGTATGATGATGGCATTTATAATTGCCTTCTATAAAATTATATTTTATGTTGTCTGCTTAAAGTTGATGAAATTAATTTCATGAAGTTGGACTTTACCCAGGAAGCTAGAGCCACTAAGCCTTTTCATTTTATTGAAATTGTCAGGGCTCGGAGTTGTCCTGATATTTCTGAATTTCCTGATTTTTAAAAAAAAAACGTCCTGAAATGGCCTTATTTTTCAAAATAAGTCCTGGAATTCATTATTTTTTATTATTCTTTTGAAATTTTAATTTTAATTAATAATTTTACATTTTTCAGTAGTAAATTTTTCTTCCAGTGGAATATATTTTTTCCTTCAACTGCTTTCTATGCAAGAAGAAAGAGAAAAATTTCCCCCTATTTTCTCTTTCAAACTGGAACTAGGGTGCCATATATTTGTCTCCGCCTTGCTTTCAGCCATTGCTCACAAATGTCTGACGTCAAAAAAATTTAAGTTTAGGTTTACCATTAAATTCTATTTTCTGCCTTTACAGACAAAGATTCTGGATTTAGTAGTGTACAATTGTTTACAATGATGGCGAAATTGTTAGAATTATTCTCATACGTTTATGCGCATGCGTGAAATGCTTATCGTGCCATTTTGAAAGATTTTGATGGGTGTTTTAAAGAATGTTTATTAGCAAGCTCAGAATTTTATTTTTTGAAAACAATTAATTTTCAATTAAAAATGCCAAGGAAAACAAAATTTTCCAACAAATGGTTGGAACTACAAGATGGGAATAATGCCTAATCAAGACCTGGTGCCGAAGTGTTGACGATGTTCATTCTGCATAGTGCTTCGTATGCAAAAGCAAATTCAGTGTTTCAAATATGGGTTTTAGACAAATGCTTGCTCATGCAGATGGATTAAAACAAAAAAGCTGTGAACTGTTACAAGAATCTAACACTATTTACTATCAAGTCATCAACGTCATCTGAATCCTCGACATCGACTATAGTAGTGAATAACAAATTATAGCTTCCCAAAACGACGTTAGAGAAAACCATTAATTCTGAAACCATTTTAGTTTTGGTGGCAATAAAAAATAATTATTCTTTTTCATCTTGGAATGATTTAGCTAACATTTACGGAGAAATTTTTGATGATTCCTCCATAGCAAAAATCTCCAATTATCTGACAAAAATGTCAGGTATATGATTAATTTTGGATTAGGTCTGTATTTTGAAACTCTTTTGTTTTGGGATATCGGCACTTCATATTTTGTTTTACGTTTCGATGAAATTACTACAAAACAAATAAAGAAACAGTTGGATATTTACATCCCATATTGGTCTGATAAACAAGATAGAAATGCCATTTGTTACCTCAAATCACATTTTTAGGGCATGCTGAAGCCAATAAAATTGTAAAAATTGTTGGACTAATGATGCTGTCTGCTGCTAATGCAGAGTTTACATCTGATAAGTTAAAAAAGTGCAGTATTAAATCATCGGAATTAAATGCTAATGCATCCAGTTCAAAATGAACATTATTCAATTATACATAAATTAACTGTTAATTTAAAGCATTTATCATGCAACTTATTAATTTTCAAAAAATGTTCAGTATAGAAAGTTTAAATTTCTGTATCATTTTTCATATTGTTGTATTAAAAATTAAAAAACTCAGAATTTATTAAATAGTTTATTCCTTTCTAAAATGTGTTTTATGCATAAAACAGAAATTAATAAGTAAAAGTAACATTGGTTTTGTTTAATTATTAAAATATGTCCTGAAAAATGTCCTTATATTTCTTGAAAATAGTGTCCTGAAAAAAATTTTCTGTACTCCTACCTCTGAATTGTGCATTCATATAAGTTCAATAAAATATACTAATAGAGTTTAAAGAACTAAGTACTCTTTTTCTCTTTGGATTAATTTTTTATTTTTAAAAAGGGAATTTTTCCATTTTAATTCTGGCATGTTAAATTTTGCTTACAGGTAAATGTTTTAGTTTAATTTAAGTGTAATATATTTTTACATATTTTTCTTTTGTCATATTTTATAAACTTTAATTCAATTGTTCTTTAATTATGCTTTGCATTTTAAATTTCTCTACTGTATTTTTTCTGTTATGTGTATAAATGTATTCCTACATTCCTGTTTTTAAGAATATTATATAATTCACATCCATCTTTACTTCAGCATCTCTGAAGATATGATATTGCCGAGCTGGCAGCCGAATGGTTAGCGCTCATGCTTTCGGTTCAACAATTTGTGGGTTCAAAATCAACCTTGGGCATGGATGTTTGTAGTGGTTCGGAATCCACTTTAAACCGTAGGTCCCAGTCTAATTAGGCCTCATGTGCAAAAAATGACCGTTGAGTGACAAACCAAACCTGAAGATTATGATATAACCATTTCTTTGATTGCTTCTCTTTTTAGTTTCTTTTGATATAGATTATTTAAAAAAATATTCCTTTATGTGTAGAGTATAAATTTTGATTGGCATTCAATTTTTCAAAAGTTGCCTACTTTTTAATGATTTACTGAATAAAGATTATATCTTGATAATAATTTTTATTAAATTATAATATTTTATGAATGAAATTAATGCTTATAAGAAATATAGACACATACAATGCAAAGGTTCTTAAATTTAATGTTTTCATTTGAAAAACAAAATAACTTGCTTATGAATAAGTTATTAAACTCAATAAATATTATTTATTTATGATCCTTTTATAATGATATTTGTTTTTTTTATCTCAGATGTTGTGTTTTGTGGTTTATCATAAAAACATTAATTTTTGAGCTTTTTTATTTTATTGTATATCTTTATGCTTGATAATATAATTAAGGATTTTTTCAATTAAAGGTTTCTGAATCTACCCCTGATAATGAATATATTCCTCCTGAAAAAATTCCAAAAAATTTATGTGAACTAATTCAAATGGAACACTGTTATGCCTTGAATCAAATCTACAACCCGTATGTATATTATTTTTACTAATGTGAAAAATTTGTTAAAATTTATGTTCAGTATTTTGAAAATTGGCTTTTTTGAATGATATTTTTGTAAATATTTTGAATTTTTTCTTAGTTTGCAGTATTTCGTTTTGAACTATAATTCATGCTTTAATTTTACATAGATTCAATATTTTATGGAAATATGTAGTAAATTTTCTAAAAAATTATGACATTTTCCTGCTTATAATTACTAAATACAAACTTCTGGAAAATTTTTGTCGATTCTTTTAACTTTTCAAAATGTGTTTCAAAGAAATTTTTTGTTATAGTAATTAGTGAAGAGCAATGTAAGTTCCCTTTCTAAAATGACGTACAGTTTCTTCTAAATTCTTTAGACTTTTTGCTTATATTTTCAACAACATTTATTACACAATTAAAATGAACTCCTTTTACTATCTGATTTCTCCTTTTTTATTTTCCTGGTTTTTGATTATACTTATTATCAGGTAAAAAGTGTAAACAGTATTTCATAAATACTTTACTGTTTATGAATATAGTTAACAAAATTATAATCATAGTACATAAACTCAAGAATATTGAAAGTAGTGCATCAAGAAAGAAGAAAGGTACAAGTGTGAAACATTGCAAAAAAGTACAATGAGATTAAAAACAAAACAATCCAAGTTTGGTGCCAGTGTACATAATCACATACCCAGCAATGGTACTGTAATCACAAAGTGAGCCCTATATAAATCGGTGCAGAGCGGAAGATTCAGAAACATGACGATCTCAGGCCAAAAGTGAAAAATGTTAGGGAGACTTGTAAGAAGACATTTCACACAGCCAGTTTGTGAGAGGCCCCACTGGCTTGAAAATTGCAGACTGACCCATGTGTTGTGCTGTTTTCCAAGTCAATTGTTTGAAGTGTGCAGTCAGAACATGTTGGAGACAGTTTACACGAGATGGTACCCATGTGTGGCTTATCAACTTTGTGGTGACCAGGAAGAAAAAGAGGATCGTGCTGCAAGCACTTCTGGATCCAGTAGTGACTTGTTCCATGATACACACAGATGTAGGGGGCCAATAGTTCTATATACCATTTCCAGATGTCTTGCAGAAGCAAATCTGTGATCCAAGCACCTGTTTTTTGTATTGCATTTAACACTGTATCATTGGTGACACCAACTACTATGGTGCTATGTCTGAGTGATGTGGAATGCCAAAGATTTGTGAAATGTGGTGTTTAGTGATGAATGCAGGTTCATTTTGAGGACAGATATAACTACATATGGGAGTGGAGGCACCCTGGTCAATGGGGTAATCTTTCACTCATATTGTCATGCAATATATTGCCTGCATGTCTGGCGTAATGCTGTTTGGGGCCATAGCCTATGATAACTAGTCCACTTTAATCACAATATGTGGGCGAGCCTCATGTCGATAGCATTCTTCAATTCTACATGGTCTTCCAAGGGCAGTTTTCCAGCAAGATAATGCTTGTCCTCATTCAGCTCGTGTTGCATGTCATGTTCGGACTCTTCCACGGCCCACCTGCTTCCTTGATTTGTCCCCGATAGAGTATGTTTAGAACCAGTTGAAAGGCTAGATGCTGCTGTATCACTTTGTACATGATTTGGATATGGCTGTTTGAAATTTATGGGCATATCTGTTTTGGGACATCAGACATCTAATCAATTTGATGCTGAACTATGCAATGTCATGTATTGCAGTGAAGCTGTTCAATTCACGAATGAAGTTGCACTGTATTTGTCTAATTGTGCATTCTGTATTTGTTTAATTGTCTTGATTTTGGGATGAAATTAAAGACAGATATGTATCATTATGTGTTATAAATTTCATTTCGATCCCATTCTCTCTTCTTGCTCTATTTTCAGTGTTCCTAAGTGTATATATATTTATATACAATAAATGTGTGTTATATTCTTTTAACTTAAGGATTGATGGTAAAGTGGTTAGCATCTCTAACTTCCAAACTGTAGGTCTCAGGTTTGAATCCTGGTTTGGTCATGAATATTTCTTTTGTTGTGTGTGTGTGTTTCTTAATCTTTTCAATTTCAGGGCAAAGATGACATCCACGCTGGATTCGTTATTGTAAAAATTGCCATCACCTTCGCCCTTTCTAACATTGAATCTAATTAAACTAAAATGTGGCCGGGCATTACAAAAAATTATTCTTTCTACATAAGTGAATGATAGGTATTTTATGTATGATTACAAATGTATTATGCAGTTATAACATATTCAATGTTTTATTATAAAAAATATAATAAAACATTGAATATGTTATAACTGCATAATACACTTGTAATTAAGAGCTCAGGGCTGCTGCTCTTGCTACTATTAATGAGAGATACCCACTCGACAATTGGATGCACATTTATACTGACGAATCAGCTGAGAGAAGTACTGGGAAAGCGGGAGTTGGTGTCTTCTTCAAATTTTTTCAACTCAAAGAGCCTTTGGGAAAAAATTCTGACAATTTTGATGGAGAAATGTATGCAATTTACATGGCTCTCCAAAAACTTTTAGATTTCTCGGAAATGAAACTCGTCCTTGTTGACTTTCAGGCTGCCATTCATACCGTGGCAAATTATACTCTCCTACCTACATCTATAGAATTTAACTGTAAGACCATCATTAACACTTTACTGTCTGCGGGAAAGGAAATTACTGTACAATGGATCCCTAGCCATTGCGGCTTGTCTAGTAATGAAAAGCAGGCAATCTTGCAAAAGAGGCTTCTTTTTTAAACCCTCCAGATACTCCTACTGGCCTGAGAAATGTCAAACTCCTTCTAAAACAGGTCATGCATCACCAGTGAAAAATTTATTACAAAAGAGAAAGCAGTTGATGCCTCTTGGAGGGCCCTGCTGACCCCAGAGATCTACCTAGATCTACAGGGGTCTCCTAATTTAGGTTACTTACTGGGCATGATTTTCTCCAGAAACATCTATATCACAAAGGGCTTGTGGATTCACCCAACTGCATTTTATGTAGGGAACATGTTGACATGGATTGTGAGCATCTTTGGAAATGTTCTGCCCCCCAGGAAGCCCGCTCTTCTTCACATTTCAAGATGCTCTCCACTCTTGGAGATATTTCTTTTCTTTATTGGACAGCAAGACTTATTATGCTTGAATGAGCCAACATAAGGACGTAATTAAAAAAATGTTTTATTTTAAACAATACAATTTATAAATATGAAAATGCATTTAAAAATTAATAATTATATGAACAGTTCTTGATAAATAGGCCTATTTTTTTTTGAGAAATAATCTGTAACAGTAATCAGTTTTGCTGCTGTTGAAAATTGGAAAAGTCATAATATCAATTTTTACCTTACCCTTGGGATGATTGAAATTCATTTTTAATTAAAGTAATTTAATACATATTTAATACAATTTCTAGTGCTAAAATAGTATTGTTATTGATAAAAAGTTAATAGGACAATTTTGTTGTTTTTTAGATCTATAAGTCTTTCTTGTAAAGAAATGTTGTACTCAATCTAATAAAATAAAGAATTTTTCTTACTATTACTAATTACAAAAATCATGATTTTTTCTCCTTAATAAACTTTATTCAAACTACTAAATCATTAAATATCTATATGCCATATATGTGTATATTTAATCCAAAAACAGCTAGTTATAGTTTTAGGTCATTGATATTTTATGTGTATGTGTCTGTGTTGCTGTTATCAAGGTACTAATTTTGAAATGCAATAGGTTTTTTATGTTCGTTATTGACAAATAGTAATAACTATATCTTTTAAGTAGCTGTATTGTCTCCATATTATTGTTAATTTACCCATTTTTTTTAACTTTACTAATTTTTCTACTAATTTACTTTTTCAGATTTTTTTTATAGTTATGAAACCTTTTTCTTTGAGTTCCTTACTTTCATTATGCAGAGCTTTTTATTTTTCATCCATAATAGGTTATCTTTAACTTATACTTTTGCCTGACATTAATCAGCTTAAAAAATTATTTGTTGTTAATCAAACTGTTAATGCCAGCGATATGCTTATTTGTGAACAAATGATTTAAAAAAATTATATGTACATAATTATTGATCATAACCCACTTTCTGCAAATTGATCATTAGGGAGTAAAAATAAAGCAAAATAACTTGCTATAAGTGACAAATTTGCATGTTTATTATAGTAGATTAAAGTAATCTACTTTGTTTTCATCATAGTAAAATAAATAGTCTCCAATATAGAAAACTCTAATAATTCAAAACCTACGAAACTGTGACTCATGACATATTCATTTTAGGTGCCATCAAAATATCTAACAAGCTTTATGACTTCTTTCAATTGTGACAGATCCTATGAACTTGACATGTAAACCTTAGATAACCCCAGAATTAGAAATCCACAGGAGTAAAATTGGAAGATTGCATATCTGCCAACTTTTACGCGAAATCGCCAGGTTTTACGCTTTTACTGATGGCATGAATTATTTTACGCGTTTCGATTCTACTGGGCAAAATTTAAAAAAAGAAAAAAAATAGATCTTAGCACATAATGGCGATTTTTTCTCACTAGCCATGATGATAAACGGAAATTTGCACCCCATTCAACCCATTTGTGGAAAGAGAAAACTGACTTCTCAGACTGTGGTCGCAGAGGCTCCGAGCAGTCCGAAAATGCTCATGTCAAACCTATCGAGGTGGGGGAGAGGAAAGTTCCAGCTTTAAAAACTATAGATGGAGAAAAGAAATTGTAGGGGTATAATCTTATTCCTTAGTCACTCAGATCAAAACTCGTCACCATTCATTTTTACTACTGTGATTGGTGGACTGTTGCAGATGGGCGTAGTTAACTCTGAGGCTCTCTTGGGTGAAAGCAAACATTTCCGCTGTACTGTAACTCACGTGGTTGTTGATAATTTGTGAAAATGGCTTTGAGTACACCTAATAAATCTTATTTTCAATCTTTTAAAAATAGTTATAGTATCGAATTTCCATGCATTAAAGCATCAGCTAAAGGACTTAAGTTTGCTCATTGCGTAGTTTGCAACTGTGATTTTAATCATCTCACGGCGGTCGTTTTGATATTTCTCATCATGTCAAAGGCCCAAAACATATGCAGGAAGCAAAAAGTACAGCAAATACTTCTAAAATGGATGCTTATTTTAAAAATGATACTCAAGAAGTCACTCAGTCCGAATTATATTTCACTGCATTCTTGATTGAGCACAACATATCACTCAGCGTTTCTGATCATGCTGATCCTCTTTTCAGGAAAATGTTTCCTAAATGTTAAACTGCAAAGCGCTATATATGCGCTCGAACCAAAACTTCTGCTAATATAAAGGAATTAGCATCAGACAAAAAGGAAAACGTCGTTAAACTCCTACATTATTCACCCTTTTTTGCTGCATGTGATGGCAGTAATGATAATGATTCAAAATTATATCCAATTGTTGTAAACTTTTTCAATCCCATTCGTAAAACTATTCGAAGCTGCTTATTGTCTCATCCAAGTTTTTCAGGGGATGCAACGGGAGAAAATATAAGCACATATATACACAATTTGAACGATTAAATATCCCTTTTAAGCATTGCGTCGCCTTTGGTGCCGATAATGCAGCAGTAGTGCAAGGGAAGAAAAAAGGTGTGAAAATTTAATATCTATTGGTTGCTCTTGTCACGTGATAAATCTTGCCTCTGAGAAAGGTACAGGAAGCTTGCCAATTAAAGTCAATGAAATCATAATTGACACTTATTATTATTTACATCGGAGCTTGAAAAGAAAAGAAAAAGCCTGAAAAAATTTCAAGAATTGTGTGACAAAGATACACAAAAAATTCTTAAACATGTTTGCACACGTTGGCTTTCATTACAAAAAAGTCTTCAAAAACTCATAGATCAATGGGATCCTCTTTTAAAATATTTTCATGATATTGTTAAAGTGGAAAAATGTACTTATTCTGAAAATCTGGCATTTACAGCATACCAAAAATAGCAGCAAAAAATTCTGAAGTGGATATACGATGCATCAAACCAAATTTAAAACAAAAAAGATGTGAAATGGAATTAGAGAATGGTACAAAGAAATCTTTTGGTAAAGATAATAAATTGAAATCTCAAAATATGTCTAGAGAAGAGAAACTTTTTCTTTTCTTATCATCTTCCTTAAATAAAGCTTATAGTCTGTTTTTGCTTTACACTGTAAAGGTATTTGGAAAATATAATATTTTATTACAGTCCAGTCATCTACAAATTCATGAACTTAAAGATATTATGTATAGCATGTTCAAAGAACTATTAACTAAGTTTGTTATTCCATCCATGATTCGAAATGTAGCTTTGTTTGAAGTGGATTATCATTCTTTTGATAATCAAAAAGAATCTTGTGATTTAATCATTGGAAGTAGTGCATCTGATGTTGTGGCAATATTATCTGATGAATAAAAAAAGCAATTTTTTTCTGATGTTCATAAGTATTTCACAACTTTTTGTGATTATATTTTAAACAAATTTCCAATGAAACAAGATCTTTTGCATCATTTGCAGTTGCCAGATGTGGATAAACTAGATGAAGCCAAATTTTCAAGTGTAAAGTACTTTGTTCAAAAGTTTCCATTTTTGCTGCCAGTTAATGATTATGAATCTGAGGATGTAGCTATGGATGAGCTAGAAAATCAGTTTTCTTCATTGCAAACTGAAGACTTATCGAAGTTGAAAAATGAAAATGAAAAGATTGATTCTCTGTGTTTTCAAATTGGTGAAATAAAGAGTAGATAAAAGTGACAAATATGATAGAATATCTAAATTCATGTTATCTTTATTAGTGATACCCCATAGCAGTGCAGAGTGTGAAAGAATTTTTAGTTTAGTTAAAAAGAATCGAAATGAATTTAGAAACTCGCTATCAAATAATAATTTAGAAAATTTGCTTACTGAGAAATCTTTAAGTGATGGATTTTGTTATGAGCATGAGTTCAGTAAGAGTTTGTTAGAAAAGGCTAAAAAAGCCATTGTTACATCATCAAATTCTTCCAGTGTATAAAATATTAAAGAAATGTATTTACTGAAGAAAATTTTGTATGGAGTTTTTTAACCCAGAATTTTTATTTTATTAACTTTAATTGATTTAAAGGTGATTGTGTTTAACAGAATTATGTCCAGATAACTTATTTTTGTTAATAAATGATTGAAATAAATATTTCAACAGAGTACAATTTAGTGTCATGCAAAGTATTTCCTTGTAAGTATTATTTTAATATTCAGAAAGCACAAAAATTGTAGTGTATTATGAATGCATTTTGGAATCTATAGCTTTTAATTATTAAATTTTTAGATGAATTAAATTCTTAGCACCTGCATTTTCATTAGTTAATAATTTACCTTTAATTAACATAATATTAATTGTCAAGTAATAAATTAGTTAATTAAATTACGAAAATATGTATCTAAGATGTTATTTTGAAAAGAAAAGTTTTACTGAAATACTTTTTCGAAAGTTCGCAGGTATGAGATTGTGATGGGTATGAAATTGCAAAGTTGTGGGAGGTTGCAGTGTTGGTTGAACTCACTGGCTATCATGTATTACTGGCCCTATCTTGTATTTATTTAATTTCACTAATGCAATATTCTTGCTGTGATTTTGGAATAACATTGATTATTAGCAAGCACTTGTGACTCAAAAAGATTTCCCAACTGTGCTAGTGACCTACCTCTTGGTTCTTGCAATGCTTTATCCACTTTTGTTTCATGTTAAAGCATTAGTATCACGTCATGTGGCTTTTTATCAGTTCATTGTTCTCAGTGTAATGTTTCTGATTAAAGAGAATTGTGCATCATTTGTCCATATCAGTAACATCTATTGATTACCTCCATATTTTATAAAAATCTTTGTATGTTGGTACCATTGTTCATTCTCAGACTGCAACTTCTGGATATGCTATATTTGATAAGGAAACACCTGCAGAACAGAGCGCAGAAACTAAAAAAAAAAATTATGGTTTCTTTTAAATTGAAAATATGAGTAACACTTCTTGTAGTTTGCAGTAGACTTATAATAATTGTATTATGCTTTTTTGCAACAACTTCAATTGAGACTAATGGCTATTCAGATCAAGGTTGATCACATATACATCCAGTTTTTATTTATGTATGGAATATTGGCTTATTCTTAGTTTATAGTTTTCCTGATTAACTTGCAGAACTTCAGTAGAATTTTCCGTATTTTCAGATAAAACAAATTTATAAGTTCACTTCTATGTTTCATTGTAAGCTTCATGTTTGCACATTACAACCCTGATGAAGAAACACTCACTGTTTCCAAGCTGTTTTTTAAGTTTTTTTCTAAGCAATAATTTGTAAAGGATGTTCTGTGTTGTTATATTGTTATAAGCCATTTGTAATTATTATCTTTGCAAATGATTCAAATTGACAATTTTCATCATGGGCTTATCATTCCTATGGTATTTGTTGCTTCTTAATGTGTTGATTAATTTGCACAAAGAAAAATTGGGTGTTGTCATTCAAAAATTTCACATGATCTCACTAACTTTTGTAAGCTTTGTGTTTAAAATCATCTGTTTTTATTGCATACCTTCAAACAATATTTTGATTTTTTTGTATGTATGTATGTAAACCAATGTTCTTGAATATCAAAGAATATAAATGAAGCTCATTGTAAAATTTCATTTAAGCTTTTAAAAAAAAAAAAAAAAAAAAAAAAAAAAAAAAACATAAGTTTTACATCTATAAGAACTTCTTTGAAACAATTTCAACAAAAGTCAAAAATATTTTCAGTGAAAATCAAATTTATAGATTACAAGAAAAAACATTATAAAATTAAATACAAATAATTATTTTATGTCTTATATCAGTAATTTATTAATAAAGTCAAATACTAAATTTAATGGAAAAGTTCACAAATCCACAACATGTGATTGATTTTTAAGTTTATCATAATTTCAGTTATTTTTATATATTTAGAACTTATATGAATAAATTTGAAGTTTCAAAAATTAGAAATAATATAGGTGCTTACAAACTAAAGTTGCTTTGAATAATTGATTATTTGTGTTTTGACTTTGCACATTCTTTTTCTTTTATCAGTATGATAAACATAACAGATAGCTGCTGTTGATGTTATAGACAGATAAAGCATACTTCTCTTTAATTTGAAACATATATCAAGAATTGTTGTCACTGGACTGTAAAATCCTTTACCAATGAAGAATGACTTCACACAAAGCCAAAATGACTGTATGATGCATCATAGATAGTATATGCGTTCTTGGTCTATACTTTGAAGAGTTCACTACCACAGGTGTGAAATATGCCTTGCTGTATGTGCTCATTATAAATCAATGTTGGAAAAATTACACCATACCTGAATTACAGTAATGAATGTCATTTGTTGCATGGTGTGAATGCAAAATTGGACTCCTCCACACAATTCACACTGTGCTTGACCATTGCTTTAACAACACTTTGAGTAACTTTGGGCTAAGTATAGAAAAGTATCCAGGTGAATACATAACATTTTGATGGGCTAACCATGAGCTAGTGGTAAGACAGTGCTCTTCAGAGTAATAGGCTCTTTGTGCATTCTAGCCACTGTTGAACAACTGGAAATGGATGTTGCACAACTGCCGTCTGCATGTATGTCTGTTGGAGTTGGTGCTTAAGAGTTTTCCTGGATTTCTGTTACTTTTATACTATCTAAGATGATAGTCACATGAAAGGTATTATAATAAAAGAATTTTAGTACTTAAAACCTGATGTATAAGGCACTTGTTTGGGAAAGTTTTTGGAAACAATTTCCATTTTATTTATAAACCTAGAAGTTTTATGGATTCTACATTTTTGCTTATAATCAACAAAAGTTTATTGTGTAAAACCTAGTCTTCACTTTACTAATAAATATCAAATGTTTTGGTAAGAATGGTCTTTGCTCTGTTTTTCTTACAAAAATATATCAGTTGCTGTGTTAAAAGAGTATCCTTGCTTCAAAAATAAATAAATCAATTACCCTTTTGAAAATACCTTATCAAATTGTTTTATATTTTCTTATAGACTTCCTTATGTTCTTATTTGAAGTATTGTTCAATGTTATACATAGTTAAATTTTAATTAAATAAAAAAATTTTTCCCTATGAAAGTGTTTTTTTTCTGTATTCTCTTTGTAATGTTAAAGATGAGTTGGCATACTTTGTGTTATAGTCTTATAGTGAAAGGAAAATATGTAGATTGACTAAGGTAGATTTTGCCAAAAAATGACATGTGAAGCCATTTTTAAAATTGCATATAATTCTTCAAAAGCAAATCAAAAATATATGCTAGTTTATAAGTTTCTTAAAATAAATGACCGTAACTAAAATCTCTTTTGTGTGTTAAACCACTTAAAAACATGCTGAACTAAGATTTAACCCATAAATTTGAATTTTGGGTACAGTATTAAAAATCTGTCTACATAACTTATTTTCTGTTCTATGGTATATTGATTGTCTCTTATAACTCTAAAGTTTCTGTCAATTTGTATGTCTTAATTGAAGGGAAATAGTGCCATGTTATTTATATTAAGATTTTAAAATATAAGCTGTAGAAATAAGTACTGCAGTCTGTATAATTTTGAAAAACTGTATAAACTGTGCTGCCTTCTTTCTTATCCTCTGGTCTGAATCAGACCAGGACCATGGCATCCTTCGCCTTTAAAGAATCGAGAACAGCTCCAGGGCTGTATAAAAGTTCACACTTTGAAAAGCCAATGCAGCTCAGTATATGTTTGGGACTGGCTTTGTTAGTATTGCACAAAGTGCTGGTGGGAAAACTTGCTTGCCCTAAAAGAACCGTAGAGTGCGAAGATGATTGCCTGATATTGATGTATGATGTGATAATGATAGCACAAAAGTTTCTGAAAAAAGTTTTAATCAATATAATGATAATATAATCAATATAGGAAAAAATCGTGAAGGAAAATTTTAGCAAACTTATTCAACTAATATTTTAGAAAGGAGTAGCCTTGCAAAATAAAATGAAATAAAATAAAAGTAAGAACAATTACTTATATTTCTTGAGAAAATTAATCAAAATGTTGGTGTAAATGTATTATTTACCAAGTTTATTTCTATATAACATAAATGGAACTTTAATAATCGCCACTGGTCAAAATGTTTTTTTTAATTAAATTTTTTTTAATTGTGAAGTTTGTTGTTATAGTTCTTAGTTGCTTTAAAATGTTAAACCACTGTTGTGCTATTTAACAACATAATTATGTATTTTTCATTAATAATACTGCATTTAAAAACTACCTTAGTTTCTTGCAGTGAAATAAGTGTAGTTTATGTCAATAATTATTTTTTATTCTTTTATAAAATTAACATTTAAACTTTTTCAAATTGCTGGAAAAATTTATTATTTCCTATTCCTAAATGCTTGTATTGCTTTTGCACCCATATTTGTTTTGTTTTAATGACCAAAGTGTTGAACATACTGTATTATTGAGTTTGAATGATGCAAGTACACAGGATTGGATCAAAATAATAAATATTATGTGTGAATACAACAATTTAACTATGAATTTCGAATTCTATAAGTTTACAGCAATAATTCTGGTAAAAATTTACTGAAATAAAATTTTTAGTGTTGTTTAAATATTAAATGAAATTTTCATAATATACTTAAAAATTGATGATTATTATTCTTAATAATTTGCAGTTCTATGTTCTCAATTATCTTTGTCAACCTTACAAATTATTTTGTAAATATACATTTCATTTATTAAGAAATTACAGAATATATATTCATATTTGTTTTTAAGTTGCTATGCATTTATGTAAAACTGCATTTTATTTTACAGATATGAACATAATAATGAGCTTGGGAAAAAACGTTTCCCTAATGATCCTAAAACTACAGCTTCTTTACAATCTACACTTGCTCCAAGTAATAAAATTGCGACACCAAAAACAAAAAAATCAAAAGGTGAAGCAACGTCTAGCTTCATCCCTTCTGATAATCAAAAACAATTAGTAGAGAATGCTCAAATGACAAATAAAAGTAATGAAGATAAAACTGATGTATTTAATGATAACTTACTTTCAATGTATATTTCACGTGTTAATGCTGAAGAAAATCAAGGGAATATTCAGAAAAAATTAAAACACCCGATTCAAGATTGCCAACAGAATATTAATAATGAAAACAGTACTCAGTTGACAACAGATAATTCAAAATTATCTTTTAATTTATCTGAAGACTCGTGCAGCAAAGAAAAAAATACTGATTCTTCAAGTGATGATGAGGGTTCACCAGGAGTTATAGACAGTATATTATGTGATGGAAAAAGATCATTTGGGGATGCTTATAAGCTGTCAAGAATCCCAAAAAAAAGAAAACCAGAAGTTGTTGAAGACTCTGATGAGAAAACATCTAAGAGTTGGCCCTTATCAAAATCTCGTGGAAAGCTCCATAAGAAGAAAAAAAATGGTGTAATATCACTCCCTTCTTCTAAAGAAGATGTAAGAAAAGAGGTAAGTGATGATGAACGAAAGCAAAAGAATGTTACAGTCTTATCTGAAAAATTAGAGGATAATGATAAAAATAATTCCAAACAAATAAGAGTTAAACGTAGGAAGAAATTTTTATCAATTTCTTGTTCTGATGATATTAAGTCTCCTGAACTTGAAAATCAAACTAATGATCAACATCCTCTAAAAAAAAGGCGTTCATCATTTCCATCTGAAATTGTTAAGACCCAGAACAAGTCTGATATTTGTAGTAATGTAATTGTAACAAAAAGTGCCAAAAAGAAAAAACAAACATCATTTATTAATAACTCCAAACATAGCTCTGTTTCAAAATTAAATGTATCAAAAAAGAAGCAAAGAAATGTTGAAAAGAAGGAAGGAAAATTTGATCCTGCTTCACCTAAATTTGGAAAAACTAATGAAACCCGTTTGTGTTATGATCCACAGTATGAAAAGAAAAGAAAATCAACACCAATTTCTGAAGATTCTTTATCTGATAGTAAATCCTTAACACCTGATAAAGTAAAATCTGAAGTAACTGAAAGTAAGAAATCAAGTCTTAAAGTTGCATCATCAGCTGTGAAGAAGAAGAAAAAGATAATTAAAAGAGAAAGTTTGCGATTTGTCAATGAGGAGGAGCCACCTCTTTTTAGTTCACCTGATATGATGGTCAAAGTAAAAACTGATGATTTAACTAAAAGAGAAAAAGATGAGGAAGAACCAATATCTGTTAAAAAAGATGTGTTTTGTGAGAGAAAAAATAACAGCAGAATTATTGAAGAAGAGCTTACATCAGAAGATACATTTGAAAATAAAGCAAAACATACTGATGTTAATGAATCTTTTAATGAAGAAGACCCTATAGGATCAACTAGAGATTTGAATGACCAAATTACAAAAGAGCCATTCATATCAGAACTAGTTGATAAAGATAGCTCAGTGAATGAAAAACTAACTGGAAATGATGAATCAGATAGTAAAGTATCAGCGGAGAAAAATGAGCTAGTTAACGATATAGTTTGCAAGGAGAATGAAGCTGTTAAAAGTAATGATATAAATCTCTCTTCTTCACCTACATTGAGAAGTGAATCTGGCAGTTTTTTTGAAAGAGATATATCAGATTTATATATTGACATACCACTCAGTGATGATTCACAGATAAGTAACAAAAATGATGTGTCTAATGAAAACATAAAAGAGAATGAAAATTCTTTAAAATGTACAAATGATGCTCACTTTACAGTTGCTGATAATATTGATAATTATGATGACTCTACTTCTGGAACAAATTTAATTATTGATGAAGAACCTAAGCCTGAGCGAAAATCCCGCCGTCTCATCAAAAAGAAAGAGTTTTTTGAATTTGTTTCTGAACCACCATGCTTATCTTCACCCAAGAAAAAATCAAATGGTATTTTTTTTACTTTATTTATCCTTTAATATTAAAACATAATTGGTTTTATTTTAATGTAAATTATTATTTTTAATCCTATTTCTTAATTTAAAATGAGTCATTATGTACAAACTTTTATTATTTGATTTGTAGTTTACTCACCACTTTCAGTTTCATTGAAATTTAAAATATAGGCAAGTAATGAATAAATGAATAGGAATGTTTGTGAAATTATACTAAATTGTTATTATTAACAAATTACATCATGCAATATTTTAAACTAATAATTACATTTCTCATGAAATTATTTGATTCAGATCAATGGTAATAGTCTGAGTAATTATCATCTATTCTTCATGCCAATGTGCCAAGTAATCTTTGGTTCTTTTGCTCTTTAAATAAGGAAGCATCACAAACATTAGTTTTAGAATGTATACAAATTTCAATTGTGTTAACATTATGAAATTCAGGGTACTGTGTATTATGTTCCACTTCATTTCTTTGTGCCATCATCAATATTTTTGACAACAATCAAATTTTAAAATTTGAGGAATTGCAGTTTGGGTCCTTGATTGCTTATGAAAAAAGTTATGCACATTGGGGTATTAATAGATGCCATGAATGTAGTGGTGGCCTAAAGGCTAATGAACTTACTAGAATTTTGTAAGTTTTCAAAAGTAAGCATAGCTAGGTCTCAAACTATTATAGAACAATATGTTGGTGTCATTACTGTTAAAATGAGTGTTTATTTTGGCTATATATATATATATTGCTAGACTTAAATTCATTGTAGTATGAATTGGATAAACTGAAGATTTAGTGGACAAATGACAAATTTGTTAAATTGCTATCATGGCATCATCATTGTTCACCAATATGTAATCATAATCAAAATCTAATTGATTATTAAACCTACTTTATAAAAGTAGGTTGGCAACGACTTTGAATTTTGAGAAAATGAGTTGAGAGAATTCTACAAAAATTCCAATAACTACATTTACAATATATCATCTCCTTGTTATATATTGTGTCCAGTTTTATTTGTGGTAAATATGTTCATTAAATGGAGTATTAATAACTACGAAACAATTGCTTATAAACCAGTAATCATTGTTACAAGAGGTTTTGGAATAACCACTGGACAGAATCCTTGAGATTAATGTTTTGTAACAAATTTGTCTTGATTTGAATATTCATCTATTGATTTATCAGAATCATCAGAGAGTGTTTTCCAAAGGTAGCCAAAATGTCTGTGCTTTGGAGTTCAGTTCAACAGTTCTTGGCTTTAAATCCTCCTTAGGCTTGAATGTTAGTAGTGGTTTGGAATTCATTTTAAACCGTTGATTAAGGTTTTACCTCTGATGTACAAAAAATGACTGTGGACCAGAATTTTAATTTTGCATAATGTTTTTATGATTGGAAGAAAGTTATATATTAAATTATGTTATACTAAGTGTGTTTTATAAGAATTAATTTAGATTAAATTTCTAAAAGTTTGTATCAGTTTGTTGAGGTAAAGAATGTAAGAACTTAGGCCATATTATTTTCTTGCATAAAAACATCAATATTCATAAAAGTATAAATTTTTAGAGTCGTATGTTTAGTTAATTCTAACATTTAAACCACCCACTTAAATTTGTAATTTTTTAAAATTAATCTCACCACTTTTTATCTTTAAAATAAAATTTCTTGATTTCTGCTTTATGTACTAACTTATGGATTATAATATGTCCTGTGATAATGGTATCCAATAAATGAAATGCCACACAAGTGATCTGCTTTTCTATTATTCACTAAAATATATATCCAACCAATCAAGGAATAAGTTACTGTTAAAATTATTGAAGTCAATAGAATCAATGAAATAGAAAATTTTATGTGCTCTTTTGATTCTATAAGTTGTATTCATAAAAGCGTTTTCAAGCATTAGCTTATAGAACTGATAAATTTTTTATGTAGCTTTTACATAGATTTGATTGATTATGTACTTTTTAAAACTAGAGAAAGTTTTTCTTCAATAAATATGAGTTTTATATAAAAAAAAAAAAGTTTCTGTGCCCTTATATCGTGCTACAGTTTTATTATTTTTCTTAATTTATTTTTAAACGTTCAAGTAAAATGATGTGAACCCAAGTTCACCAGCATTAAGTTTCATTTCTCTTAAATAAAATTTTGTTTTCCACTAGATACTGAACAAATATGTAAGTCGCATATTTCTGCCTATGGTCTGGCGGTTTAAAATTGAAAATAGCTCCTGATTTAGATCACATTATTCTGAATTTTCCAAATCTATTTAAAATCTTATCATTTTGGTTGTAATTTTTTTGCATCTTACCTCAGAATTACTTTTATCTAGTGAAATAAATTTCTAAAAGGATTACATATTTAGATAAGATAAAAATACATTATTTCCAGTAGATAAACAAAAAATCATAAAATGATTGAAAAGTTTGCTAATTTTAATTTTGCAGTATGTATGTATTACCAAAAGACAAAATATAGGTTTCTTAAAGTAAAATTTAATACTTAAAAATAACTATTAATTACTAATTTATTTTATCATTTTATGGATCATTTTTAAAATTTTAGGAAAACTATTTTAATTTGGTGTTAGAATATTTATCTAAAAAATTTGATTTTAGAGGAAGCAAATAGAATTTTTTTTATTAAGTCTGTATTTTGCTTAAAGTTAATTTTAGTACTTTTACAGAGCTTATACTTAAAATTGCTTCATAGATAGTCTTAAATATCTTTGTATAGTTTTGAATTAGAAAAATAAAAATTTAATAATGTTATTGAAGCTGAATATTATGATTACATGTTTATTATTCAAGTATAAATTGCTGTGACTTGCCAAAGCTGGTAAAAACACTCTGAGGGCAAATCACAGAAAGAGGTACCAGCTTTACTAGAAATGCTAAAAGTTGAAAATTAGTTTCTTTTATAGATACAATTATTTAGGGTCATTGATGGTCCTGTGTCAGTAACAACCAGTCCTTGTCAGAGCAGGACCATATACTGAAATCATGTTTTTGCTTATATTGCTTACATCTTGATAACTACTTTTAATCTTCTTTCTCCAAGCATTTTTCAAAGTGATTATCATTTGTTTTTATTGATATTAGAAGAATTGATATTTGTTTGATGATTACAATTCTGTAGGCAATGATATGTAAGAAACTTTACATTGATGAAGATACCAGTACTAAAAAATGAATCAGTTCTTTTTACCAACAACATGCCATAATTTTGTTGAAAAAAATGTTTATAAATGATGCTTATTTCTATAAATACAGTTCATTTTATGTTATCATGAGTGTTTTGAACTTATGTTACCATGAGTGTTTGATTGAAAAAAGATATTTTTAAAATTACTTGATGTGTATATTTAAGACAAGCTTTATAACTTTAATAAATATTTTATTGAAGTTATAATGTGCTTGTCATATAACAGTGATAGTATTAGAAGAATTTTATTATACATCAATAATACTTAAATTTATAATTGATCATAATATATGATAAATATGGTGCTATAAGAAAATATTGCAATCGTAATTATTAAAACAATGTAACTTTTAATAATTGCTTAGATTTTTTCTAAGTTTGTACTTACTAGTTTTCGTCATTATATAATAATCCTTGTAGAACCTTGACGTTTTTAAAAAAAATTTGACTGTTCTGTTCTATTGGTTGCTTTTTATTTAAACTTGGTAACTCCAAAAATTTTCACTGACTCTTCTACTTGTTCTTTCCCTCTGTCTTTAGGCATTCCTCTAGATCTTTAACCCTCTCCCCCACTGGGTTTCTATCTAATCTTTTGACATTTCTTTTCTCATCTATCTTAATTAATTGTCCAAATTTTATTTTTTGTCTTCCTACTGTTGTAACAATATAAATTTTTTTTATATTAATCATGAATTTATTTGTTTGAATCCTTCAATAGCCATATCTTCACAAATTGTTCATTTTTTTTTGTAATGAATTCAAATTATTAAATTCGTCAACTCTTTCATAGTCAAAATGTTCAATATTTTTTAATTTTCTTTTATTTTAGGAAATTATGATATACTTCTATATTCTTATGAATTATCATAGTTTTTCTGTCATTAACACATGTTTGGAGAGTGAAACATACTTTTTGAGTGATAAACAAATTTTTATAATAATTATTACTAGTAGGATATCTTAATTTAATCTTATCTAGAATCAGCAATAGCTATTGAATTCCATTGGAGCGTGGAAACATGCATAATTTTAATAGTGTACGTTTCATAATTTTAATAATGACCAAGTGGGCAATTTTCACAAATATTTAAAGAATTCCAGTAACCCTTTTCATACAGCTCCCACAATTTAAGTGAATTATTCCCCAAATTATTTATTATTTAAAACCGAAAAATCAATTAAAATTCTTGTATTATTTTAAACTAACTTATGAAGATGTGAATTGTAGCGTATGGTAGGTAAAGAAAATGTTAAAAAATGTAAAAACTTGTATATGTAGCCCTGAGTTTGGCTCTTCCTCTTTGGTAGAGCCTAGCTCTGGGAAGTTTTTGCCATTTTGAATGACCCAAAAGAAAATGTTCTATTGAAAGTGTAGCCTATTGTCAATCTTCAAGGTAATCACCATCGTCATTCAATGGTTAGCACTCTTGCCTTTGGTTCTACAGTTTGTGCATTCGAATCCCACCTTGGGCATGGATGTTTGTAGTGGTTCGGAATCTACTTTAAGCCGTAGGTCCTGGTCTAATTAGCCCTTGTGTGCAAAAAATGACCGTTGAGCGACAAACAAACATCGTCATTCAGTACCTTCTGCCAATGTGTCTCCATTTGTGGAATCCCCTTGCGGCAAAATTTGTTTGTTTTGAATGCAAAAATATCCGTGAGTACTTGATGCAAGTCTCCTTCATTGGTAAAAGATTTTTCACGCAAATGATTCTCCAGGGAATGGAAGAGGTGGTAAACTGATGGTACAAATTCTGATGAGTAAGGAGGATGGCACAAAGTCTCCCAACCAATCGCTGTATGGTATTCCTTTGCACACACACAACATGCAACCTTTCATTATTGTACAAAAACAGTACAATCTTGTGATTAACCTGTCCCGGCTCCTTCTGTTGCATATGTTTTAATTGCTGCAAATTCATGTTTGGCTCATTGATAGCAGCTCATAATGAATCACTTGACGACTAGTCCATCCAATACCATCTTCATCACAGAGGGACAAATCTCCTGACATGAATTTGTAAAAATAATGCTTTGCTCTATGTTAATTCACAGGACTATCCCTGAATGCTTGACACATTTAGCAAATTATGCAACAGCTGATGAGCCCACTTTGAAATCGTAAAGCAAGCAACAGCAAACGAGCTGTTATGACATGTCCATTTCTCTCACTACTGTACAAGTTACAATTGATGAATGTGCCTGGTGCACCTGCTTTTATAATGCCTTATATTCCTACTCTTGGGTGACTGGTGTCTCAACCACTAGTATACTAATTTGCATACGTATTCTCACTTAATTCAGTAGCAATGTGAAAATAGCAAGAAATTTCCTATTTACCTTAAAATATTCCAGAAAATATTTATGTGAGCAGTCAGATGAGTAATACTTAAAATACTTTATATTATGTTGAACTACCTTTGTTATAAGTACTTTGTTGATAGGGATGGAGACTTGAAATACAAGTATTTGTAATTACTGTCATTCATTATATTGAGACATTTAATCTTTATCAATGTAACAATCCCACTTGCTATTATTTCCTGTTAAAGTGTTCAGATAAAGACTGAAGTGGAGAGAGTAATTATAATATCATATTTTATGATAATTTTTTTAACTTTTATTCTTTTTCCTGAATCTTTATAATGAGGAAAAATTCATTATTTATATTGCATAGTATTCTGTTTTAATTATTGTGTGGTTCCAGTAGAGATATTTGGGATAAATGTAAAATTTAATGTTTTAATAGTTTTCAATATTCTTAATTGTTATTTCACTGCTTCCTTCATTCTTTTTAACTTAGAAACATTTCAAGCTAAAACAAATAACATTCTCCTTGTTCCAGTGAAAATGTTTATATTACTTTTAATGCAAATTCTTGAAGGTTTTCTTTAACATAAAACAATGAAATTCATATTGTATATATTTAAAAGTTATTGAAAAATTACAGTTTAATTATTTTTGCCTCACCGTAGGTCCACCAAAGAAGTTTACAATTCCCATTTCTCGTGAAATAAGTTAGCTTTCATTCTAATATTTACCATCAAGGCTGCTTTTCCCTTTGCTCTTTCACTCAATATCCATTTATGTTGTTCTTCCTCCATCTCAGGCCAGTGAGGCTTTTCACAGGGATTAGCCCTTTTACTAAATCATAGTTTTCAAATTTTGACTTATTAATTTTCCACAATCGAATATTAACTAGTCAATGACAACAATCTTGTACCTTCCTGATTTCCTTTTTCAGAATCAAAACTGCTCAGATCAAGGCAAAATAAATATAACCAAATTCTAATTTGTTCAAGAGTGATTTTCGAAGGATCAAAATTGTTCTGTTCTTCACGAACTTCCAATTATGTTCAAGAAACAATCGTCCTTGAACATAATTAGACAAAAAAAGGTTAGATTAGTTTTAAAGTAGGAGGTCCCAAAAGGACCTAGCACAACGACCATAGGTCTATTGTACTATACTCCTCAGAAATTCCTATTTCAAGAGATCTGTGGCTGAAGCAAAATTCAGCAGACATTTTGCAGGAATTTCCTGCAACATCCAAGGTTCAATCAATTGCTGACCCAGATGTTAAAATCTATGTGCAGAAAAGGTTTCACATTCGCATAAGATGTGTATTGAAGTTTCTTCCATATAATGACAACCTTACAAGTAGGATCATCTGAAACTCCTATTATGGTGATATGTCTTTTAAGGTGGCAGTTGATTGCGATGCTTGCGATTGTTTCATCAAACTTACCTGTGAGGATTAAAATTAAATCATCTGCATACCCAATGCTGGTTATGTCTGGTTTTTTAACACCTCTAAAAAAGAATTATTAATGCTCAATAGAAGTAGTCTAAGGAAAGCAGTAAGTAGCCCCACTGCTTTTCTTAGACTACTTCTATTGAGCATTAATAATTCTTTTTGCCTTTTACTAGGACACGTGATATTTAATAGCCTTGCTTGTTTTTGATCATTGTCATTGTACCAGTTCATAAACTGTTGTTTTCTGAACAGATCAAAGTTGTTCTTTCTGATCAATTCTTTTGAAATATCTAGCACTGGTTCAGGACCAGAAAAGTCGGTTGTTGAACCAGTCCTTGCCAGCTTATCAGCTAAGTCATTGCCATGAACACCAGAGTGCCCAGGCACCCACATTAAAGTGATGGGGTTATTATTATCCAATTTACACAGAGTGATATAACATTCCCAGACAAGAACAGAAGTTACAGTAGACTTATGTGGAGCTAGTAACGCAGCTTGACTCTATCAGAGCAGATAATTATTATTTTACGAGAATAGTTTCTGTCCAAGCATGTTTTACTGCATATAAGAATGGCAAAGACTTCTGCTTGGAATACAGTTGTATATTTACCCCAAAGGAATGATAACTTTGTGCCATCAGCTGGAGAACAAATACCAGCCCCAGTGTTGGAATTCATTTTTGAGCCCTCAGTATACCAGTAAATTCAGTTTACACTGCTGGCAACATTTTTCCTGTCTTCTCTCAAGTAAAGTATTTTTAAGCCTGTTCATGCTAAGTATTGCTTATGCTTCAATATGCATGTAAAGAGGATGCATACCAAGCATAGGCTCCAGTATAGATGTGGGAGTTGTTTAAATACACCCAGAAATAGCTACACAAAGCTTCCTTTGAACTTTTGTTAATTCTGCTTTAGCAGTTTCATTTTTGATTTTAGGCCACCAGACCACTGAGCCATAGGTAACAATAGGACAAATGATCATAGTGTAAATCCAATGAATAACTTTGAGATTTAAGCCCCAAGTTCTCCCAAATGCATTTCTAGATGACCAGAAAGCTTTTTCTGCTCTTTCAATACAAAAGTTGAGGTGCTTGTTCCAACTTAAGTTCTTGTTAAAAAAGGCTCCTAAGAATTTAACTTCCTTGGAGCAAGTTAATTCTTGACCAAAAAAGTTATCTTTTTCTTTGTGCAGGCTACCATAGTGGTTTTTTGAGGATTCACAGAAAGGCCTTTTTTACACAGAGTCTCAACTTGTTTGAGGGTATTGGACATGATGCTTGCGATTGTTTCATCAAACTTACCTGTGAGGATTAAAATTAAATCATCTGCATACCTAATGCTGGTTATGTTTGGTTTTTTAACACCTCTAAAAGGGAATCTACAACACAGCACCATAAGATGGGTGAAAGAACCCCTCCCTGTGGACAATCAGCTTTGGCTTGGATCATCATGTTTTCACCTAAAAATGAGGGACTGATTTTTTTTTATTTAAGAACATATTGTTTTATTAATTCCCTTTCTAGCAAGTGATTGTAAAATAGTTTCAATGGGTACCTTATCAAAAACACTTTCAATATCTAAGAAAAGAGCTAAATCAAGTTCCTTAGCCTTAAAGTTCTCCAAAATGAAGGATAGATTGTAGATCGGACTATCGATGGATCTACCAAGTTGATATGCATATTGAGAGTTGAAAAGTGGTTTTTCCACTAAGTAGACTTCTCTAATATATCTGTCTATCAACTTTCCAATTGCCTTTAAAAATAAAAGATGTTAAGCTGATAGTTCTAAAAGATTTAGCTTCGTAGTAATTGTCCTTCTTTATTTAAGGAATAAAAATTACTTTTGTCTGCCTACAGGCAATAGGTATATGCCCAAAGGCTATACTTGCCCTAAAAATTCTACAGAGAATTGGAGCAATGCACTGGACTCCCTCAATAAGCAGAGCCGGTACAATTCCATCCATTCCCGGTGATTTAAAAAGTTTAAAGGACATTATCTTCCATTTGATACGATCAACATCCTATTTACTTCTACCACTATTTGATGTAGAGAGTGTAAAGTTAGGAATTCCATTTATTTCGTTAGAATCTGGAAAATGAACTCTTAACAGTTCAGTCTTCATCTCTCTCCCAGATTCTGAAAACTTACCATTTGGCAATTTAAGAGTGTTTAGATAGCAGTTCCTGTCTTTAGACATTATTTTAACGAGTGTTGCAGTAGCAGACACAGTTTTAATGTCAGTGCAGTAATTTTGCCAAGAATTCTTAGAATTCCTGATAGCTTTATTATATGTGGTAAGTGCCAGTTTATATTTCTGCCACTCACCATTCTTTTTGTCTCTATTAAAGAGTTTCTACATTGTCTTCACAATTTGCTTAACTCATTAGACCACCAAGGAACTAACCTTTGCAAGTAAGTATTGCTAACATCACAATTTTGATAATATGCTTGGAAAATGGCATGTTGCATGTGATCAATGGCCAACTCCAAATCTGCTACCGAAGATATCTTACTGAAGTCACTTTCCTTGATGAGATACTCTATATCTTTTTTGTAGGAACCCCTGTTGATATGTTTTGGTTTCCTATTTACTACCTCTAGTCTGTTTGCTCTTAAAACAGAAAAGCTAATGTATTGGTGGTCAGATAAGCTTATTTCATCAGACACTTTCCAATCCTTAATAAAGATGGGTTCATTACCTCTATTAAGAATAAATAGATTATAATACAAAATGTATTCTAAGAGATCCTCACCACGTCTGTTGCAATCGCTTCTTCCCCACATAGTGTGGTGAGTATTTGCATAATGATGAGTTTCCTACTCAAATTGTTATAATCTAGAAGGCTGATAATTTGCACATTGAATGTGTCTTTATCTTCAAAGGGAAGACAATTTGCACATTGAATGTGTCTTTATTTTCAAAGGGAAGATATGAAGACATAAAGATGATTTCATCTTTGATTCATTGCAATAAACAGGATACTTTTACAACAACATTATTCCCATTTAGGTAATTGACCAGAATGAGCGTATTTAATTTGTTGCTAATAGCAATACATGCTCTTGTTCTCAAACAACATTAATCATAAAATTTGTTAAAACCCTGAACATGTAGGCCTAAAACAACCATTGCAAGTCCATGGCTCTTGAATTAAAACAATGTCAACCTCCCCTCTAGCCATCTTCTTGCTAAGAATAGCTGAAGCTGATTGACTATGATGAAGGTTGATCAGTGCTACTTTGATGATACTTACCATTGTGGCATCCAAAGAAGTAAGAAGAAGCACTGCTTCCCAAGTCTCCATAAGTAGGGGACTTACTCACTTGAGTTTCCTGCAAAACCTTTTCTATCTCGCTCTCAGATAGAGGAGAGCTAGGTTGCAGGGTTATATTAAAACCAGAATCTAAATCCAGTTCTTCAATGTTAGATAACTCACTTTCCTTACTAGAAGTAAGAGAGGATTTACTTACTTGAAAGGAAGTTGCACCTACTTGTACAATTTCCATATCTTCAATGTTCTGCACATCCTTCTGGTTTTGGTTCCGGAGAATTTTGAAGGTTCCCCAATCCAAACCAGTGTAGGCAACATAATTTGCCTTTTTAATGGCTTCTGAGGCTTCGATACTGAAGATCTGAGATCCAGAACACTGAGCCCCTCACCACCAAATAGTCTCTTGTTACTTTGGAAGGATTTTTTAATCCACTCCATAGTTTCAAGATCATCACATAGGAGAATTAGTGCCCCAGACACTAAGCTGAAGTCTCGAACCCTAGGCACACAAATGATTTTCTATTGGGACCTCATCTGTCCTGGTCAGAATCTGCAGGTGTATGGAGTCAACATCCTCCTTGTTAAGTTTGATGGTTGGGAAACCATCCTATACAATGGCATCTTTATGGCTTTTAACAGCCTGAGCAAAAGTTTTAGGTTGATGGGCTTTTTGGAGACAATGTTACTGGAAGAAGTGGTTCTCCCAGTAACCTCAGACCTAAGTCTTTTGGTGCCACACACCTTCTAAGCTGTCTCCGCTTGCTTTATTCCAACACCATAGATTGTGTTTTTGTGAGAACTCCTGGCTCTCCAACTGTGGTGCCTGTGTGCTGCCTTGTGGCATCTCTACTTCCACCAACAGCAAGATTGCCAGTGCTCTCCTTTGTGCTAGGATTCTGTTCTTTAGGAACTGTTTCGCCTGCTGATTGGATAACACCAGGAGATGCATCCAATCATTTTTATTCTTTATTTTTTATTTTCATCATCCATAAGTGACCTGGGAGGAAATGTAAGGTCACCACCTGCATAGCCTTCCTGTACAGGTGGGAGGCAAACATACAACGAGGTTTTACCTGGTTCCTCGAGTTGCCTGTTAGCAACACCATAACCCTGGTGCCATTCATCCATCAGCATGGAGCCTAACACTTTGGATTGGGTTACCTTTCTGTATTAACCAGGTGTATTAGCTTAGTCTTCTCGCCATGGGTGATCCTACCAGGAACCTAAAAAAAGTTTAGGTTCCAGATGTGCATCACCTGTGCTTCCTTTGAATACGTTCACACCACTTTGAGGTTACACAATAGGATCTTGTGAGGATTGAACAAAACTAAATATAACTGAATTGTATCAACCCGGTTGTGAAATCTTTAAGCACCTCTGTTATCCATTTTATAAAACACAATTGGCATCTTTCAAAATTTGAATGTAAATTTTTCAGTTGGAGAAAGTATTTTACCAGATTATCTGTGGTGGCATATAATATATGCCCAAAAAAAAAATTTGGAACTTTTTTAACACTCGTGGATTATATGTAGGAAAATTCAGCACTTTGAAGAACAAATTTAGTTCTTCAAAAACAAATAAGTTGCTTATGTCTATTGTAATTTTTCATTTTGTCTTGACCTGAGCTGCTGCAAATATTTAAGGTAGTATTTCTCGCGTATGCAGCAAATTTTTAACTAAAATGTATACAAAAGACAAACATGTAAGGTGAAAAACAAAACATTCTCAATACAAATGAAAAAAAATGTGTCCAATGTGCAATTCGGAAATAATTTAGTTGCTTTCTTTAATTATTAATGAAACAAATTTTATGTTTAAAATATGTATTAACCTCATTTTAAAAGTCATTAAAAATCAATACATTTTACTAGAATCTTCTCAGAATTATCATATTGATGATTGATGTGGTGCTTTCATGTCAGTTTGTTGCAATTTGTAATGAGGTGGATTCAAACAGATGTTTATCATAAAGAATCTCTTTTTGGCACAATTTATTATGTTTTTAATCATAATGTGTATATTTTATGTTACACTACATTATCTGCAGTGTATATTTTTGAGCTGAGCTGGCAGCTGAATGGTTAGCGCTCTTGCTTTCGGTTCAACAGTTCATGGGTTCAAATCCCACATTGGGCATGGATGTTTGTAGTGGTTCGGAATCCACTTTAAGCCATAGGTCCAGGTCTACTTAGCCATTGTGTGCAAAAAATGACCATTGAGCGACAAACAAACAAGTGTATATTTTTGACTACTTTCTAAAAGAATTGCCTCAGATTATAAACGACTGCGTATTATGTGAAACTTTTGTCTTTTACTCGAAAAAAATCTTGCTGGTAATACACTGCTGCAGTTTATAATAGAGGAGAATGTGATAATTTATATATATTTTCCCAATTCCTTCCAATTGGCTTTAATATGTCAAACTTTCAAATTTTCATAATTTATTTACATTACTTTGAGAATACATTCCATGGTTCCTAATTGAGTTACATATATATATATATAAACGATTTACAAAATTAAGTTATTTTTTATGTATTCATCTTGTTTTTTATTTATCATGTTTTGTAAAAATATATTTAGTATAAAAATTTGTTGTGATCAGTGTTAGAGAACCAAGATTTTTTATTTTTAGACATTATCCCATAGCTTAAAAAAAAATTAAAAAAAAAAAAAAAAAAAAAAAAAAAAAACTTCTTTGTATTTAAATACGGCTGCATGCTTAGTGCGCAAAATTTTATTTATAAAAATAAATATGTAATTCTTTAGCTTCAAGAAACAGATCTGCGAAAAATAGTGGACAGAAAAGGAAACGCATGAGGGCTTTGTCAGAATCTAACGAGTCTAAAAAAAGCAGTAAAGCAGAATCTGGTAAAGTTGAAAATTCTTCTTCAGATGATGATCCTGATAAATTGTGGTGTATATGTCGTAAACCTCATAATGACAGGTAAGGATTTTTTCAGGGTTTTTATTCTATAATTGTTAATTTATAATTAATTCATGCTATCAAAATATTTTGTTTAATGAGCGCAAAAAATATTTTTGTTTTGCTTTCCTCTGTATACACAGATGATTATCAAAATAATGGAAGCACTTTTGATTAATAAAAAATCTTTTGATTAGTATTGTGTAGAGTTACCTTTGATATGTAATACATCTCCGATTCATCTGGGGATTATTTCATATATGTGCTGAATAGTGTCTAAGAATATTGTATCTTTTGTCATGGAGACACTGTGAAAGTTCTGGGGAAAATGCCTGTGGGAATTGGTTCTCAGTTGTAAATTCTGTATTTATGAAGGTGATTTTTAACTAATCATTTACTGGAGAATCCAGATGCTGATGGACATCTGGTCAGTTTTGCTACTATTCACTTTTTAACATTACAATTTGTTTCAATACCTTTTACAACAGATATATAACTTATCTACTGAAATAAATGCTCTCTAAATTTTTAAAGTGAAATATTATTGTAAGTTTTATTCTGAGTCACCATGATGTTCTTCAAAGTCTTAAGAACAAAATATTTAATAATAATTGAAAATATATATATATTTTTCAAATTGAGATATTATGCTTCTGCAAGATAACCAGAATTTATTTCATTCCTCATCATGAATTGAAGATTTTATAAAATTACCATAAAAGTGATAAAAATATTCAGTAATTTATCACACTTACTAAGTTCAGTTGTCATTTTGAAATCATCTTTACCATAACATATAAAGTATAAAACTTCTGTTCTGCTTGCAGTACTGATCAATAGAACTGTTTGGTTCTATAAACTGACTATAATTACCATAAATAAAGATTCACAAGAAAATGTTGCTCATGCCTTTTTCCTGAAATATTGATATATGGTCTGTTGTTTTCTGTTTGTGAAAATAATCTTTATTACATGATTAATATCTTTATATAATCAGGTTTTTCATGAAAGAATTTGACTTTAAACATGCTCGTCACTTTCTTAAAATTATAAAAGAGTTTTTCAAGTTTGTTTCCAGTTTTCCAACCAAACACTTAAAATCCTGTATTCATAGTCTTGTAATAAAATTATTTATCAAAAACGTTAAACAATTAACAATTGTCCGAAAATTCTCTTAATTTTAATTATAATTTTAGTTACTTTAATTAACATTTCAGATTTTTAAATGTACTGCAGGTGTATTTGATTAATAAACAAATAGAAGCTTTGTATGTATTATTTTAAATATAATTTTAATTCTTTAAGTACTTTCTTTCAGATTTATGATACAATGTGATAAATGTGAAGATTGGTTTCATGGAACATGTGTTGGTGTTACTAAACAACAAGGTCGCCAGTTAGAAAAACAAAAGAAAGAATGGATTTGTCCAACTTGTTTTAAAGGTGAGGCTATTAATGAAGTTTTATGTTTTTTATTATATGCACAAAACAATGTAATGCAATATGTTATATTTTACAAAGAACTCTGTTTATGGTGAATATTAAGTGTGCATGAAATTTGGCCAGCGTGAGGACAACTAATGCCCCATCGAAAATTTTTCTGATTTCTGTTAGCAGTTTGACTGTTCTATTGAGTAGGATAAAGTTAAAATTTTTCTCTTAGTGTTTTTTCGCTCAAAGTGTGTATTGAGAATCAGTAGCGCTACTTTCACATCTTTATATTCAGTGAGAGAAAATGATTCAATTGTTTATGCACACATTTTAAAAACGTGCAGAAAAAATCATATCAGAAGCATAGGTCTGATTGATGTGCTTTGCTTTACTTTTTGGTTTCTTCATAAATATTATTTAATATCTTATTATTTAGAATATGTGTGATTTATCAGAACTTTTATATTAAAATAATTTCTTTTGCTCAACTTTTATGTTTAATTTGCAAGGAACTACATTTTATTTTAAACTAAGTTTGTTATTTTCGTGAAACTTAATAAAGAATTGATGGTATTAGTATTTGTAAAACTTTTAGTGAGAGGATAAAAAAGGAATTGACTTCATATTTACTGATATTTCATATAATCAATAGCTTATACAGGGTGTCCTCTAAAGTCCCTTGCCACCCTCTTAACTTCGGAACGGTTGCTGCTATATTCATAAAATTGGTGTCTAGGTATAGTAAAGCAGCCATGCGCTAATGAATAAAACAGGCTACAGCACCACCTGGTGGAAAACAGTGGAGTTAGCATTCCTATCTCGAAAACAGAACGAGATGGAGAGGAAAAGTGATGTACGAAGTTGCAGAGCATCCTCGATTTAGTACGAAATGATACCTTGTAGGCATGAATATGAAGAATACAACGGTTAAAACGTGCATTTGTTGTTTCATGCGGTGACGTAGAACATCGTACGTGTACATAATTAAAAAAACAAAAATCGTTTTCGTACTTAAATTTTTCACTTTTATTTCGAAATGGGAAGAATGGATGTATTAAAAATAATTCCAACATTTTGAATGCAGTATGCAAATACGTAAGAAAGGTCACGCCTGTTCACATGAGACAGCTATAAAGGAGTCATCTTCTTGGGGCTTTAGTATGTTGATGCTCATGATCATGGCTGAGTATTCCAAAGTTGAGTATTGTAAGATGGTTTTACTGTATGGTGAATGTCGACGCAAGTCACGATCAGCAGCAAGGTTGTACCGCCAACGTTTTGCAGGCCCACATCCTTCTCATCAAACCATCCTAACTGTTGTAAAACGTTTAAGGGAGACAGGTTGCATTACTAGTCAACCTCGATCTGGCAGATCAGTTAAGGTACGGCGGCAAGTTCAACCAGATGAGGTATTAGCGTATGCACTCGCATATCTGAAATGCAGCGTAAGAGAGATCAGTCAAAACTGTGGTCTCTTCAAAAGTCAGGTTTGGAAAATCCTAACCGAATCAGGTGCTCATCCATGCTGAGCAACGCTATGCATGGTGCAACTTCGTCATGAATCAGATACAGGTCCAGCCCACATTCTTGGCAGGTATAATGTGGACTGATAAGGCATGCTTTTCACGGAATGGTATGTACAATAGGCAAAACACCCATTACTAGGCCCTGGAAAATCCTTAATGTTTTGTCGACATTCAACATCAAATGCGGTATGCTATTAACATTACAATTTACAATGACAAGCTGATAGGCCCAATATTCTACAATGGCACGCTAATGTGTGCACAATATTTACGATTGCTACAGAATGTATTACCCAATTTTGTGGAGAACCTGCCGTTGTTTAATCTTAAAAATCTATGGTTTCAACATGACGATGCGCCTGCTCATAAGACATCTCCAGTGAAATAGTACCTTGTCAAGGAATTTGGCAACCAAATTCTAGCGTATGGCAGCTTCAAAGAGTGGCCACCCCTCTTTCCTGATCTGACTCCAGTGGACTTTTTCCTGTGGGGATACTTGAAACAGCAGGTGTATGCGACCCCTCCACAAAATTTGCAGGACCTTAAACGATGCATTACGGTCGCGTGTTCCAACGTGTGCAACGTAATCTTCAAGTGAGGATCCAAATGTGCATTGCAGCTGACGGTGAGAAGTTTCAACATCTTAAATAAAGTATATCATTTTAAATATTTCCTTTTTTCTTAGATCATTTTGTGATATCACAGCACAAAACAATAAATGCTTGTTTTAATTGTTGTATTCTTCACATTAATGCCTACAATGTATCTTTTCGTACTAAATTGAGGATGCTCTACATCTTTGTAAATCACTTTTTCTCTCTATCTCGTTCCGTTTTCAAGATAGGAATACTAACTCCACTGTTTTCCAGCAGGTGGTGCTGTAGTCTGTTTTATTCAGTAGCGCATGGCTGGTTTACTATACCTAGACACCACTTTCATGAATATAGCAGCAGCTGTTCCGAAGTTAAAAGGGTGACAATGGACTTTAGTGGACACCCTGTATATAAAATGTATAAATTTGTATTGTGTATTTATTTTAAATTACACACAACACAAACAATAAGATGCTGGATATCCATTGGGTCTTTGCTGTCAGCCATCTTGGCCAGCATTGGCCCACATCTATTTGGCCTTGCAGGCTCTGTCAATAAAGTGATCATCAAAATCGCTGCTGTGCTGACAGGATGGTGCGCTGTTGGTCAGATGCTGAGTAGCCAGCAATACTGAATTTGCCGCATGTGATCTATGTATTTACCTGTACATGCCCATATATGGTTTTCCATCGGCTCATTGCAGTTTGGATGATGGTAGCTACTTTTACCAACATAAGACTTTTGTAGTTTATTTCTACAGAAAAAATTGGAATTTATTTTAATCTGCCTGTAATTTATATATTGCTAAAGTTAATACAGAAGTATTAAAAATCCATTAGAAATTAATACTGAATCTAATTTGATTATTAAAAAAGCTTAAGTTTCTGTCCATGTTATTGTCAATTAAATAACATTAAGTGCATTTTTAGTTCTTAATCATATAGAAAGATTTTAAAAAATGAATTACTAACTCATATTTTAGTAAGCTGACAATGTTATTCAAATTTTACAGTTTACTTTCATTTAAATAAAATAATTTCTATATTCTATGTTTATTTTTAAAATGATCCGTATATTGTAGTATTTTATTATTTATAAATTTTTTTCTTATAAAAAAATCATTATGTAAACATGTCAATTTATCGACAAAATTTGAACTTGAAATTAAAAAAAGAATCCAAATATTTGTTTTATGATAATTTTACTGAATTATTTTAAAGCATGCATACATGTTTTTTTTTTTGTATACTAAATTAATACTTCATTTGCCAAATCAATTAATTCCACAAAACAAGAAATTGAGAAAAATGATAATAAAAAATTATAAAGATTGACATTGTTTATTACTTCCATATCTGATTTTTGTTAATATTTACTTATATATTATATATAGTTTTTAAATTAAAATTCAAAAAGTGAAAGGTCCAAATATTAATGGAAGTAATATATTTTTGTTTAGTATGATACTCAAAATAAAAAAAAAAGTATCTACAATTGCAAACAAATTTTTTTTAACATTTTTAATTTACAAGTTATTTATTTATTTTGTCCATATCTTCTGAATCAGTACTTTAGAACAAATTTCACCACTTCGTGAAGATTTTCACTCTGTTCTAGCACTCTCTGAAGATAGAGGGAAAAAAATATATAAACAAATTTATAATATAAAAAAAAGCTTTTTGTGAGATATCAGAAAAATTTTTTGTATTTAACATTTATTAATAAAAGAAAAAATATAAAAGAGATAAACTGATTCAATTTAATTACTAAAATAGAACTGCTTGGATGTTTATCCACTAACTGCTCTGGAAAAAAATTGGATAAAATTGGATTAATATGTTTATACATGTTAGATAAAACTTCATGTATAACACTTATTTCTGCATATTTAGGCATATTTCACAATATTATCCATTTGAATATGGAGAATTCAATAAAAATATTATTAGACCTACAATATTTTATAATTAAATTTACAATCAAAGTGAAACTAGATAACCACTTTAATAGTTAAAATAACCTAACAAATATGTTTAATTCTCTACCCTGGTTGTGAATGCCTATAATAATGTTGATTTTCATTCAGAATTAATAACTCATAAAAATTGATTAGGAAAGTTTTTTACTATGGAATTCTTTTACTTAATTTCAGTTTAATCTTTTAAAAAAAGGGGGAATGGTAATTATTTGTAACATTATATGCATTTAGAAATTTCAATATATATACAAACATATATTAAATAACACTAAGAAGCAAATGAAAAATTAACATTTATTCCTTTTTATAATTCTTTGATTAAAAATAGAGACAAATAATTGGGTTAAACGAAAGTAATATTATAATTGAATGGCATAATAAAAATTCTGAACACTTGACTTCAAAAATTCAATGTACTGTTTTAAATTGAACCTTCCATTTTCATGGTTATTATAAATGAATGCCATTAATTTATTACATATAGTTTGTGTTTTATAGTTTAAAAAGTATTTTCTGGAATAATAAAGAATCAAAAATAGTTATTAATATATATAGATCAATGTGATTATCAAATTATTTTTTACAAATGAATGAGAATTATAGATAAGTAAAGTTTATAAAACTAGTAATTAAAAAATTTACTGTGACGAAATTTTAAGCGAATTCTTAATTTGAATTATTCATACAATATTCTATGCTAAATCGTATATATTTCGAATTTAAAGTTTAAAAAAAAATTTATGCTTATTAGATTGATGGAAAAAATTACATCAATTAATTAAAAAGATTTAAAAATTTTGAGTATATGCCTTCTAGTTGTTCCGCAGTAAATTTACATCACAAATAATTTTCAGAAAATTATGCTTAATTGTTATGAAAATAAAATTATAAATTATTTACAAGTAAAACAAAAACTTACATAACTTTTTAATTCTTATTTTATATAAAGTGTAAAATTTATATTTAATCCTATATTACTAGAAATTAAGTTATTGATTCTGGGCTTGTTTTAGTAGGTGGTCTAAAATCTCCCCATTCCGATTTAAAAATCGTTAGGGGGAGATTTTAGAAACACTACAAGCTTAAAAGCTATTGCATAAATCAAAATATGAGCAAGTAGGCATCAATAGACAAAGCTATAGTTTATTACTTTATTTACCAAATATTTATTTGTTAATATTATTTATAATTACAACTATTTGCAAATATTATATTATACATTTATTTACATTAAAATATTAACTACTAAATAATTAAAATATTTATTTGTTAATATTATTTGCAAGAATTATATTTACAAATATTAGTTACAATTATTTGTCAATACATATAGTTTAAAAATTATAACACAAAGAAATGAATCATTCAGTTGTAATTCCCAATGATATGGAAAAATATTAAGGAAAAATGTGTATTTATGCGCTTAGATGTGCTCGTTGATCAAGGCTACACCTGAGCATATAATATACATTATAATAGATATAGTTCAGCATAATTATACCACTTTAGAGATATGAATTTTTAAATAGGAGAATGAAATAAATAAAATAAATTCATCATTATTTTATACTTGTAAATATTTTTAGAAATTTGCATTAAATCAAGATAATCTTAACTTAAAGAAAAGTAAAATGAATCTTATATATAAATTTGATTTTATATTCATCAGTGAGTCTTACAGTAAATGGATATCAATACTAGACAAAACATTACAAAGAGTGAGATTTTGTGTGCTTTATTTATCAAATGTTTCATTAATATTCTTTTTATCATTGATTAAAAACTCTTTTTAAATCAGTTAAAGCTATATTTGTCAACACAATATTATAATGTAGTATTTTTTCCTATTTTGACCATTGATCAATTTGCATAATCTGACACTATAATTAGTAAATCAAATTTTAAATTTCTTAAGTTGCAAAAAAGACTTTGATGAAAAGAAGAATTTATCTCACTTTGAATATATATATATATATATATATATATATATATATATATATATATATATATATATATATATATATATATATATATATATATATATATATTAAATTTTTTGGTACACACATACTTTTTTAATATTGACATTACTCATTGGCAATAAGTAAATCGATTTACTTAAATAGTCATCTGGTTCTGCTATATTTGTGTTTTCCTTAAGGAGTTATAAACCATTGATCAAGTCCACATCTATAAAGAGGGAAATCCAGAATAGTGATGCTTTACTCAAAAAAGTTTAGTCTTTTTTAAGACAAGAACAAAATATATCCAGGAAGACAAACTTATTTGTATGTAGACCAAGATTACAGAAGCATCTTAAAATAACTAGTTCTGTAACTTCAACTGCATAGCATATGTGTGTCGATAGTTCTATTATTGGAAAATATCTATTTATTCCAAATGAAGGTAAATTTGACACTAAAGATATTTTGTATTTGTATATGCACAAGTTAACTTATGCCCAGTTGCCTGCTGGACATAAAGAAAAAGAAAAAGTAATTAATTAATTTAAAAGTTTTAAACTTTTAAATTAATTAATTACATGGGATTATATATATATATATATATATATATATATATATATATATATATATAGGTCAATTTTGAATAGAATATGTTTATATCAAATGTTATTGACAAAAAAAAAATTTTTATGACAAATTTTTAAAAAGGCACTTGAAACTCCTGGAATTTTGACTTGACGCATTGAAAATCGTGAATTATTCCTAGGATTTTTTTTCTTAAGTTGATGCATTTATGTTTTGTTAGAAAATATTATAATTTTTTTAGTTAATTATTTTAATATTTCAAAATTTTCATTCAAGTTGCTTGAAAAAATCAAATTGTGTATTATCCCTTTATATTACGACTAGATGGAAGCATAAACGATATTAGATTATTATTGTATCCATATCTTTTAACTGCAGTGAAGATCTAGTTCAGCCCCAGTAATTTCATGTTAATCCAATTTAGTCAGGATTGAATATAGCATTTCAATTAATGTGTGTGAAGTGAAGTAGTTGGCTTGTGTGGTGCAGTCAGGGGGTTGATTGTAATTGAATCTTTTTCTGTTTGTTTCTGTCTTTTATACTGTATTAATTTCTCTGAATGTTAATACTTAAATGTAAAATTTTGAGTTAAATAATATTTTCTCTCTATTTGGTGAAAATTGCATTTAATTTTAATGAAAAGAGAAGCATTTGTTTATCAATGAAATAAAGGTAGAAATAAATTATATAATGAGCCTGGTGGAAAGTGTCTGTTCAATGACCAATGAACTCTGGAAAAGGCCTACAAAAATTAGCTTTTACATTGTTCAGAAAGAAAAAAAAAGATAATTTCGTAATTTTGTAGAACAGTTTGAATCATTACAACCAGCAATAACATTTCAAGATTGTGTTGAAGAAAAATTTGATCCTGTTAAAGATAGAATAGATACTTTTTATTTTAACTTACTCTCAAATAGACGAAATTATTGTCCTTATGAAAAATAGTTAATTTGCTTTTCTTACTCAATGGTAGTTAAACTTTTGCTTAGTACAGATTTTTCGTGAACAAATTTAAATAATCAATCATTTGTAGCTAAGTGCACCATTGATGATCACAGCATCATACCTGCCAACCTTAAGGCATCGTGCATAAATTTTACGCAAAATGGCCAGATCTTACACTTTAACTATTAGCATAAATTATTTTATGCGTTTCGGTTTTATTGGTCCAAGTTTAAAAAAAAAAAATTTTTTTATACCTTAGCACATAATGGCGTGATCTTTTCTCTCTAGCCATGATGCGAAAAAGAAATTAGTACCCCATTCGACCCATTTGTGGGAAGAAAAAACTGACATTCCAGACTGGTCACAGAGACTCCAAGCGGTCCGAAAATGCACATGTCAAACCCATCAGGGTGGTGGGGGAGAGGAAGTCTCCAGCTTTAGGAACTATAGATGGGGAAAAGAAATTGTAGAGGTATAATCTTGTTCTTTAGTCACATGGATCAAAACTGAGTGCCATTCATTTTCACTATGATTGGTGGATTGTTGCAGATGTGTGGGGTTAACTCTGAGGCTCACTTGGGTGAAAGCAAATATTTGGGCTGTGTTGTGGTTGTTGATAATTTGTGAAAATAGCTGTCAGTAATCCTAATAAAACTTATTTTCAATCTTTTAAAAATAATTATAGTGTCCATTTCCATTTCCATTAAAGCATCATCTAAAGGAGTTAAGTTTGCTCATATATAGTTTGTAACTGTAATTTTAATATATCTTGCGGCTGTTGTTTTGATATTTCTCGTCATGTCAAAGGCATAAAACATGTACAGCAAGTACTTCTAAAATGGATGCTTATTTTAAAAATGATATTCAAGAAGTCACTCTGCCAGAATTATATTCCACTTCATTCTTGATAGAGTATAACATACTACTCAGTGTTTCTGATCAGGCTGGTCCCTTTTTCAGGAAAATGTTTCCTGAAAATGAAACAGCAAAGCGTTATAGATGTGCTCGAACAAAAACTTCTGCCATTATAAAGGAATTAGCATTGAACAAAAAGGAAAATCCTGCAAAATTCACTCTTTTCTACTGCATGTGATGGCAGTAATGATAGCAATTCAAAATTATATCCAATTGTTGTAAACTTTTTCAATCCCATTCGTAAATGTATTCAAAGCTGCTTATTGTCATTTCCAAGTTTATCAGGGGATGCAGGAGAAAATATTAGCACTTTAATCTTAAACAAATTCGAACGATTAAATATCCCTTTTAAGCATTGCATATCCTTTGGTGCTGATAATGCAGCAGTAATGCAAGGGAAGAAAAAAACGGTGTGATAATCTATTTAAGAACAAAGCCTGGTTGCTCTTGTCACTTGATATTTGCCGAGCTGGCAGCCAAATGGTTAGCACTCATGCCTCCAGTTCAACAGTTCGTGGGTTCAATTCCCACCTTGGGCATGGATGTTTGTAGTGGTTCGGAATCCACTTTAAACTGTAGGTCCCGGTCTAATTAGCCCTCATGCGTAAAAAATTACCGTTGAGCGACAAACAAACCAAACCTTGTCACTTGATAAATCTTGGCTCTGAGAAAGGTGATGCAAGCTTACCAATTAAAATTGATGAAATCATAATTGACATTGATCATTATTTAAATCAGAGCTCAAAAAGAAAAATCTGAAAAAATCTCAAGAATTGTTTGACAAAGATACTCAAAAAATCCTTAAACATGTTTGCACACGTTGGCTTTCATTACAAAAAAGTCTTCAAAGACTCATAGATCAATGGGATCCTCTTTTAAAATATTTTCATGATATTGTTATAGTGGAAAAATGTATTTATTTTGAAAATCTGGCATCTTTAATCATGCCAAAAATAGCAGCAAAAAATTCTGAAGTGGATATACGATGCGTCAAACCAAGTTTAAAATGAAGAAGATGTAAAATGGAGTCAGAGAATAGTACAAAGAAATCTTTTGGTAAAGATAATAAATTGAAATCTCAAAATATGTCTAGAGAAGAGAAACTTTTTCTTTTCTTATCATCTTCCATAAATAAAGCTTATAGTGTAATAAAGCTTATATATTTTTGCTTTAAACTGTAAAGATATTTGAAAAATATAATATTTTTCAAGTATCCAATTATCTATTTTTCAATTTATATTACAGTTCAGTCATCCATAAATTCATAAACTTAAAGATATTATGTATAGCATGTTCAAAGAACTATTAACTAAGTTTGTTAATCCATCCATGATTCGAAATGTACATTTGTTTAAAGTGGATTATCATTCTTTTGATAATCAAAAAGAATCTTGTGATTTAATCATTGGCAATGGTACATCTGATTTGCGGGAATATTATCTGATGAAGAAAAAGAAAAATTTTTTTCTGATGTTCCGAAGTATTTCACAACTTCTTGTGATTATATGTTAAACAAATTTCCAATAAAACAAGATCTTTTGCATTAATTGCTGTTGCCATGTGTGGATAAACTAGATGAAGCCAAATTTTCAAATGTAAGGTACTTTGTTCAAATGTTTCCATTTTTGCTGTCAGTTAATTATGATGAATCTGAGGATGTGGCTATGGATGAGCTAGGAAGTCAGTTTTCTTCGTTGCAAACTGAAGACTTATCCAAGTTGAAAAATGAAAAGATTGGTTCTCTGTGGTTTCAAATTGGTGAAATTAAGAGTGTATATATAGATAAAAGTGACAAATATGATAGAATATCTAAATTCATGTTATCTTTATTAGTGATACCACATAGCAATGTTAGAGTGTGAAAGAATGTTTACTTTAGTGAAAAAGAATCGAAATGAATTTAAAAACTCACTATCAAATAATAATTTAGAAAATTTGCTTATTGTGAAATCTTTAAGCGATGGATTTTGTTATGAGCTAGAGTTCTGTAAGAAAAGGCTAAAAAAAAGCCACTTTTATATACATCATTGAATTCTTCCAGTGTATAAAGTATTAAAGAAATGTATTTAATGAAGAAAATTTTGTATGGAGTATTTTTAATCTTTAACCCAGAATTTTTATTTTATTAATTGTTGATGTGTTTATAAATATTAACTTTAATTGATTTAAAAGCGATTGTGTGTAGCAGAATTATGTCCAGATAACTTATTTTTGTTAATAAATGATTGAAATAAATATTTCAGCAGAGTGCAATTTAGTGTCATTGTGGAATGCAAAGTATTTCCTTGTAAGTATTATTTTATTATTCAGAAAGCACAAAAATTGTAGTGTATTATGAATGCATTCTGGAATCTATGGCTTTATTTGTTAAATCTTTAGATGAATTAACTTCTTAGAATCTCCATTTTCATTAGTTAATAATTTACTTTTAATTAACATAAATTTAATAATCAATTAATAATTTGGTTAATTATATTACGAAAATATGTATCTAATATGTAATTTTGAAAAAGAAAAGTTTTACTGAAATACTCTTTCGAAAGTTGGCAGGTATGCATCCTAAATATAAGAGTTGTCAACACTATAATAATTAGCGAAAACCTGCTTAGTTTTGCTGCTAATGCCAGTCAGAAGTATAAATTAAATTTAGATAAACTAAAACAACAGAAACAAAGGCAGCCGATAACAGAAGGAAGGAGAAATGCTTGAAAAACTGATGAACTGAAAATTAAAATGAAGCTTTTGAAAGATGACATCTATGAACTTGAAAAATCTACAATAGGAATTGTTGAGGAAGCTGGGAGAACTGGTAAATTAACATTAATTGCAAAATCAAACATATGTTGCAGTGGTGCTTCAGAAAATCAGCAATTATTACTCATTATTAATAAAGAATTAAAAGCAAAACCTTTAGAGATGAAAAATTAGCATTTACAAATAGCTATATTGTATATGTATAAATAACCCAGAAATGTGAAAATCTATTAAATGATTAAAGAAACAGAAAAGTCTAGAATATGTATGTGAAATTGTATAGTTTTAAAAGAGTTTAAAAGTAAACAGAAGATAAATTTAAAATTACTTCTAATAATAATTGGGGTGGGGGGGGGCTGGAAAGTTTGAACACCCTGGAAAGTTTTTCTAATAGTTGTATTTATTTTGTGTTGAATAATTTTATTTATTTCAATAGAGATTATTTTACACATTTCAATAAATTATTTGATAAAATCTAATGAAGATGTTTAAAAACTCTAATAATGGGTAATAAAACAATTGGTAATTACCCATTATTTTATATGATGTATAATTCAGTAATGTTAAGAACATTATTTTAATAAGTATTTTTCTGTTAAAGCTTATAGTTGTAAATTCATTGAAGGCTTTTGAAGCATTTATTCATACTTCTAACTTAAATATAAGATTAATTTTTGCAATAATTTATTTCTATTATTTACAAATATAATTGAAAAATGTTGCATATAGTATCCATATAATTATATGTATATTTGGTTAAGAACAATTTTTACAATGAAATATTATTTAATATGAAAATTGGTGCCTCCTGTAAATTTTTGATTTTAATTTTGGAAAATTCCTGGAATTTGGTTCTTAGAAATCTGTTTGAACCCTGTAGTAACCCAGAATTCACTGTAAACAGATCACCCTGTATATTTAAAAAGTTGCTATGTTGTAAATAAACCTAAAAAAAGCATCCAGATACTTTAATATTTATATGAAATTATATTTTTGATATTAGACAAAATGAATTGTTCAGTTAAATAACAGATTTATTGGAATGATTAGTTTTTCTCGTAAAAAAATTACTATTCTTACTTGTAATTAAATATTTTAATGGATATGTGCTTTGAATTTTTGATGAAGATACTATTGAGCATAAAAGAATGGTACTTACCTTTAACTTTCATTGATATTATTTGTTTCATAAATTTTTTGCACAAGTTTCATTGCGACATGTTTTCTGGCAGACAGACATTTTCATTAAATGAATTGCTGAATTATTGAGATCAATTATATTTTTTATGGACATCATGTCTAGTACTAATACTACTGTTCATCTTAATCATTATAAAATTTTTTTGTTGTAAATATTATTCTTCAACTATTATATTTTTAATTTTTAAAGAAATTAATTTTAATTATGTATTCATTTTTCTAGAATTTATATAGTTCATATTTCTATTATTTTTATTTTTAGGTCAAGAAACTGTACCTACTGCAAAATCAACTAATGAGAATAAGGTAAAGGTTTTGTATTTATAAATTCAAATTAAATTCATATTTTAAAGAACGAATTTTATTCATGAAAATCACTAATTTAACAAATTAAACTCATTTGTAAACCTGAATTCTAATGATAGTGAAGTTTAGAAATTTCTATTTCATTCTTGCTGGTCAAAGATACAACAGAAATATTACTTAAAATTGACTTAAGAAAAGTAAAATATTTAATATTATATAACATTACTTCCATAATATATATATATATATATATAAATCCATTTTTCCACAAATTATTTTACTTATAAAGAAATTAAATTTTATGTAAACTATTTCTATGGGAACTTTTGATAACTTCTTCAGATAAATATATTATTTTCTATCGTATTTGATGTATTTTAAACAATATTTCATCCATCAGAGTTATTAACTGAAATTTGATGTCCCGACATCATTTGTTGTGTTGATTAATCTTAAGATATCTCTTCTAAATTAGTTACTAGTTTTAAGAACTTTTATTCAAAGGGCTCAGCATTTCTCTCACGATTCAAAAATGTTGTTATACTCTGTTTTTCATTTTAGAAGTTAGAGAATTTACATTTAAACTGGTGTGCAAAACTTAAGCAACAAGTGGTTTTTTGGCCACAGCTCCCCAACAAAGTATAAGATAGCCATGAAATTGCAGTATAATATGCATGTAATTCAATAGAAAGATTATTTGCAAGCAAATTTTCAAAATAAAACGTCATAGGTGATGTAAGTGTACGTAAACCTTGTGGGTCGGCGCACGCAGGTCAAAACTGTGATATAAGGATGAAGAGCACCGTAGTTAAAGACATTCGCTGTAAGTGCAAGTGATTTGTTTTGTGGTACATGTCTTCAAGGAATCATTTAGATGACTTTACTCGAGGAAGAATGATTGGGAAGCTTGAGGAGGGGCGTAGTGTGACCAGTGTCGCCGAAGAGTTCGGTATCAACAAAAGTGTTGTTTCTCGTGCTTGGAATGCATTTAAAACTACTGGTACAGCTGTTCAGAAGGTTGGTGGTTGCCGTCCAAGGAAAACAACACCTAAAGATGACCGTTACATTGTCCTCCAGGTGAAAAGAAACTGTTTTCAGTCAGTGAGCGCCATATCTCAGCAACTGTGCACAGCCATAGGACGACAAGTATCAAGATTTACAGTGTACAGACGCCTCCACAAAGGTGGCTTATTTGCTAGACGTCCTGAATGCTGCATACCTTTAAAAGTTTGCCATCAGCGGCACCGTTTAGAGTGGTGCAGAGAACACAAAACCTGGACACCTCATCAATGGAGTCGCGTTCTCTTCACAGATGAGAGTTGTTTTAGTGCTGCAAGCGATTCTCGTCGTCACTTGATCTGGAGAGAGGTTGGAGCTCGATTTCATCCTAATAACATTGCAGAAAGAGATCGTTACGGTGGTCCTGGAGTTCTCGTCTGGGGTGGCATTATGTTGAACGGGCAGACTGAGCTTCAGATCTTCGATCGAGGTTCTGTAACTGGAGACCGCTACTGCAATGAGGTAATCCTACCCCACATGTGCGTCTGTTCCGTGGGGCCATTGGACTAGACTTCATATTTATGGATGACAATGCCCGTCCACACCGTACTGCTAATGTTCAAGAGCTACTGGAAAGTGAAGATATCACACAAATGGACTGGCCAGCTTACTCTCCAGATCTAAATCCTATCGAGCATGTATGGGATGCATTAGGGAGACGTCTTGCGACATGACAGTATCCTCCTGGTAACACCCATCAGCTTAAACAAGTGTTAAAGGAGGAATGGAGACGTTTACCCCAAGAACTGGATAATCTGGTGCTTAGCATGGAGAGACGATGCCAAGCAACAATTACAGTAAGGGGAGGGCATATCCCATACTAGGGAACATCTGCCAGTTCTACTTACGCTTCTTCAGGCAATCATGTGTAACGCCACTATATGTCAAATAAAGCCTTTTTTTGCTCCATACCCTACTTTAAGCTTTATATTCATTTCTGCACCATTATTCTTTTATCATCGTTTAAGTACAGAATAATGTACATCATATTCAAATTTCATGTCAATCGGATGATTTCTTGTAGAGTTATGACAAAAAACGCACTTTTTGCTTAAGTTTTGCACACCAGTGTATTTCACTAAAAGAGTTTTATGTTCATTAGTGAAATTTAAATAACAAGCAATTGTTAGAGTAAATGAGATTCATGATGGGAAATGCTTGTTTTTCCAAATCTTGGAATAGTCAACAAGTTTTGTTATTGCTGCAGCATTTAATAAGTTCTGGTTTTGGAAAAACTCCTCTCATGAAAATTCAGTAGAATGATATACAAGTCCTTTTTGTGTACAATTTATTAGTATTAGTATAAAGTGAATACTTTACATTTCACTTCAAAGCTAGGATTTTAAAATGTATTACTCATTTGGTATATTGTGTAAATAATTGTTTTTAACACCTTGCCTTTGACACAAAACATGTACATACTTTATGACAATTATTAAAGCTAAATTATTGTAATAATCCAATTTTTTACTTGATTGATTTTTTAAAATAGGTATTCATTAAAATTCATTTTCATGAGACTTAATTTTGTGTTTGTTATATTAAGTGCATTAATCTTTTCTCCGTTTCTGTTTTCTTTCAAAATTTGAAAGTCAAAATTAAAAATTAAGTAAGGAATTTTCCTGTATCTAATCTATGGTTTATATGTTGAAAAACTTTTGAATTTTGTTGTGTATATTATACGCTGCCACAGATATTCTAATAAAAAAACATTTTCCATCAGAAAAACTTACAATAAAGTTTTTAAAAAAGAGGCCATTTTTAAGTTTCTTAAAATAAATAACATATGGGGCCACAATTCGGCTAACTTATTTTATCAGTAATCAACTTTGACCAATTATGTTTAAGATTGAATTTTGTTCTTCATAAAGATACTACAGTTGTAAAAACTGTTGCTAATATCATCTCGAATCTGGTCTTGATCAGTGTATTTATCTTGACTAGTGAAAATATTCAAATTCGAATATTGTCTCATGAAATCAAAAGTTTATAAATTATGCAGCAGATTTTAAAATAAAAGCTATAAAGAATGGCAACAAATGTACTAAAGTAAGATATGAAATAAAGCATGCGTGGTTCAAAAGAAAAACCCATCCAATGTGCAATTTCTAAATAATCCATTTCGTTCATTTAATTATTAATGAAACAAATTTTATTTTTAAAAATATGTGTGATCGCATTTTTTAAAAGTTAATAAAAGTAAAAATCTGCATGTTTTACTAACTTCTCGGAATTCACGTTCTTGGTTGATCTTGTTTATCTTACTTTGCGATGAGATGTATTCAAACAGATCTTTTCCCTTAGTTTGCTTTTCTTTACAATTTATTATATTTTTATTAATACTGTGTATTTTTAATTTTATGTGACATCAACATTATCAGCAGTATTTATTTTCAACTATTCGCCAGAAAAGTTTTTGGCTTTTTTTCTTTTGTTCAGAAAATAGGTCTTGGGGGGTAATGTGCCTCTGCAAATCATTTACAGGAAAATACAGTACATAAAATAATATTATTTAGAAACTATTTATATATTAGATATGTAGGGTATGAAATAAATAGGCAATTTTTTTATTAGAAAAATTTAATATTTACAAATTTTTATCATTTGAAAGAATACCATATATTATTTAAATAAATATTTACCATGTTTTTTTCATGAAATTTTTGTATATTGTTTTTCAACATATTCTGCTAATCATTTTATTTGATCAATTTCCATTTTTCAGCATATTTTTAGTTATTCGGAAACCATTTTAAATTGCAAATCCTGTTGATTAGCTCCCTTGTGTCAAAAGTGATTGGGCAACAAATAAGTCTAAAACTGCTGCATACATAACTACTAACCTATCTATATGAAACAGATGTGGTCTATCCGTATATAAAATGCATAGTATGAAATAAAAGTTTGGCTCTTTGAAAATTTCTTAATTAGAATAAATTGAAAATTTTGCTGTCATACATTCCTTTTATTCTCTTTTGAAACTGAGTAAAAATATAACATCGAAAATTCTCTTCAATAAAATAACTGCTAAGTGAATGCCATTATTATTTAATGTTATATTATTTGAAACATTAATTTATGATTTGTCATTTGAATACTTATGTATTGTTATAAAATATAGATAATAAAAGTCAATGTTATTATATTTAAAATAATTCTATTTAATTCAAGTATTTTAAAATTAAGCTAGAAAAAACTTAAAAGATTGTTAAAAATTAAGATAAAATGATACAGAAAATAATAAAAAAAAGAAACTAGTAAATTTCAATAAATTCAGGGAATGTTCAGAATAAATATTAAAATTCTGTCTTTTGAAATTTCCTTTTTAAGGAACTTTCTGGGAACTATTTCATATGCTATGTTTTTGAATTCAGTTCTTTGTAAAGAAAATATTTTTAAGATTTTTGTAACTTAGTTTTATTAGAAATACATGTGAAGGAACCATGCAATAAAAAAAGTGTTTACCTTTCATATAATTTAGAACAAATTTGAAAGTGTTAAATGTGATATATTGAGCATTTTCTTATGAGATCTCATTTGAAATATTTATAAATAAAAGAAAGTATCATTTTTTTAAATACATTGTTTTTGTGTTTCACATATTGGATGAACTCAGTGCTAAAAAACGTCTTTTTAATGTCCAGGCAAGAAAACATCTGGTACTTTTTAGACTTTAAAAATATCATGAAAACTGTTGCCAACTTAATGACAGAAATTTTAGCCTCCGAAAATGTCGCTAGTGAGACAATGTTTCATTAATTTGATGAAATACAATGGAAACACTATGTAAATGTTAAGCTAATTAGAACCATCATAGTCATCGTATGTTTCAGTGTAAAATTTGTAACATTCTTCCTTAAGAGTTGCACTTTCCAAGTAATATGATTCCTGAGTGGATTGTAAAAGAATAGATTAAAACTCTCATAAATTTAAATAACAAACAAGTTATGAATAAATAGGAAGTACTACAGCAAAATTTACACAAATAAATTAGTTTGAAATCTATATTTCAAGATCATGATGTGTTTAAATTTTATAAACAATTACCAAAATAAGGAGTTAGGCTCATCATATTGTATTACTTTGTGCTAAGCATTAGCTGATTTTCTTATATCTACCATGCAGTCTTTTGAGTGGAGTGTAAGTTATTTCTCTAGGAGATTGCAATATCAGAAAAAAATCCTTTTTGTAGAATTACGTTCCTAAAACAAAGCTTGTGAGTCTTGTGAAATCCATTTCCTATAGCCCTTACATCATATTGTTCATTCATGTTCTATGCTGTGATTATGATCCGTTCATAGACTTAGTTTTGGATGCTTTCCAAGCATTCCTTTAAATTTGACATATTCTTCATGAAAGGTCTTATCTGGAACTTCACTGAACAGGTTTTTGTCTTTCTTGAATTATTAATGCTATGTTGATTTATTAAAGTTAATTGATATGCAATAGAATGTTGCCCATTGACCTTCTATATCTTAAATAAGACAATATTGTTTTGGTAAAACACGTCTCTCTGTTTCTAAAAAACACATCTCTCTATTTCTCTTCCCTGTTTCAAAAGTTAAATTGTATTTCTCCAGGACAAATTCTAAGAATGGATTAGTCCAATATGTTTGCAAGATTCTGTGTGCTAACAGAGTGCACCTCTCAAACCCCATTTCTATATTTATTTTTCAGTGAATTGAAATTTATCAATATTTACAATTTAAAGGTTAATGTAAGGTGATTTGTCCAGATAAATTTTGTTTGTAATTGCTCTGCCAAATCTTCTCTAATTATGGTCACTCTAATGCCATTGTGACCATAGGACAAAGAAGTTTATTTACTTGTACTTCTACAAAAAAAACATTATGATTACCACAAACTACAGAGAATTTTAGAACTTTGTAACGATATATTTGACTTTCTGTCAACTTCTACCCTGCAGGATAGCTGCAATTTAGTTTTCCAAACTTATTGTGTATATATATATATATGTGTGTGTGTGTGTGTGTATTGCATTATTTTGTATGTCTGTACGCTATTTTACATGTAGTGTTATTATTCCTAGACATGAATTAAATTTATTCTGATCTTATATTTTATTTATTCTTATTAAGATTATGATCTCTTTTTTTAATTTAGGACCATCATGCTGTTGATATGAAACCCTTAAATTCCAACAAAATAGAGCAAACGTTAGAAAACACCGAAAAATCAGAGAATCGAGTTCCTATTCGGCATAAAATTTTAAAGTCATGGGATTCTCAATCACAAAATTTAAGTGAAAGTGATGATTGTATTGATACTGCTGATCGTAAGTTAAGAGCCTTGCAGAAAAAAATTAAAGAAGAAATAGATGCTTTAACAAAAAAAACTGAAACAAATCACAGTAATCAAAATTTAGCTTCTACAAATTCTTCACAAAAGGTCCACAAATCAAAAAGTCTACCACCTTCTCAAATGCAACCTACAATAATAACAAAAAAAGATAATACCTTTATAGTTAATCCTCCTAAAGCATCTAATTTATTAAGTCCATCACCACTCATCACGAAGAAGGTTTCAACTATGGTCAATCTAGCTGATCCTTCTAAAGAATCAACTTTATCATGTCCATCACCACTTGCCAAGAAGAAGCTTTCAAATATATTTAGCTCAAAGGTAAATGAAGTTCAAAAACAATAATTATTTTCTGATTTTTCAGAAGTTTGGTATTAAAAAAATTTCATTTTCTTGTGTATACTGTATGATTAAGCAATTTTGTCATATAAGTAATTCAGTATAAATGATATGGAAGCTGAAATTTTAAGAATATATAAATGTTTCATATAACATTCAAGACATGTAGGATTCTAAGGAACAAAGATTATAATTTCTGAAATAATTAATAGATCTTTAAATGTAAAATTTTGGTGCCACAGAGGTTAAACAGTAATTCAGGAAAAATAAGATTTTTATTCCATTTTGGTCACATTTTAATATGTAATTGGAAAAAACGTGCAACTGCTATGCTTTGACTTTAAAAATTATCTGGTAATGGAAGATATTAAAATACTCTTCTAATTTATTAGATCATGAATTAAAAAATTACCATAGAGTAAATTTTATTTTATTCTGTTATTTTCATTGATGGGTAAATTTAAAACTAATTCATCACAGGTAGAAATTGTAAAATTATAATGATTGTGCATTTTATTTGTCTAGATGCTCAACTTTATTTTGAAAGGAACTGAATTTTTCTTCTGGGTAATCTCTTCTAAACATTTATATTTAAAAAAGTTTCTGCATTTAAAAAAATCTTATAAGCATCTAAACTGTCAAGAACTAAGAACTCTGTTATCCCTATAAATTACACTTATCTGTAATTGTACTTCAAAATAATCAGATGCATATGAAATGTTCATTTGTGAGAAAGAAAGGAGGATACACATGATGCTTTAAGTAGAATTAAAATTGATTTTTAGAATCCTTCATGTTTTTTTTTTCCTTCAAAACTTAGTATTATATTTTTAAAGTAAGTAATATTTCTGTTTCTAGCTGTCCATAAAAATTTCATAAATTATTTAAAATTTTATTTTTATCTTGATTGTTGACCTGGTTTTTATAATGCTGTCTTATATTAAAGATAAGAACTGTTCTCGATTTCACAGATAAAAGTTTTCGAAATTCAAGTTATTACTTAATCTTTGAAGGAAAAATCAATTATTATTTAAATAGCTCAGTATTAATTAATTCTCAGAGGAAAAAATATTTTGCATATATTTAAAGCTCTTATATCATGTAAGCTGCAAATATTTTTGTATCCTGCAGAGATTGCTAATATTTCTATTTGAGTTGGGATCAGAATTATTCTAAAAAAAAGATTTAGGATTTTCTGAAGATAATTTTAATTAACCAGAAAGAAGTTGCTTTGTATCAGATTAGTAAATCGATATGAAAGAACAAGTACATTACTGAATCTCATAAGCTAAAAATAAAACAATCTGAAGAATGTCTTTCAGAAAATAAAATTCAAAATATTTCCCTTATATATTATTATCTTACTGTGTATAAATATTTAGTTTCATAAAAAATTTAGACACTTGCGTGCGAATTTAAAAAAGAATGTGTTATAATCAATTACATTCAAAATTTAAAACTGTTTACACATATTTTTTACAAATAAATTTTTTTTGAAAATGAACTTGTTAATATAAACTTAGTAACTTATTTATAAAAATTAACATGGTTTAGAAAGGCTTGTTTATTAAAATAAGCTATTAATAATAAGTTGAAGTAATTTCATAGATATATTGAAAACTGGGAATTTTTTTCTCATTGATTTCTTTTAAATTGAACATGGTCTTAGTTTACTTTTTATTGTAATTAATTTTTAAAGCATTTTTGTATTTTTACTCCATTGTTTCCATTTTTTCATTCAATCAATTTTTAAATTTTTTTCCAGTTGAAAATAAATAGTCTAGCTCCTAAAATTTTGAACATAATCAAAGTATTTATTTCACTAAATTGGTATTAATAATTTTCCCTCCAATTGTTCATACAAATATATTCTTGAAAACCTGCTCATGAACAAATATAACTTAATAGTTTTTAATCTTGATAAAATAATATATTTAATGTCTTGTTGTTTTAATATAGAAGATGGAATGTTGCATATATAAACCAACTATATATAACTACTTAGATGAAAATCTTAAAACAACTAAGAAAACAACTTATAAACAACTAAGCATTAAATTTTAAATACAAATGAAGTTTTATTTGAATTATTACTAGAAGAATCAGTATCAGTTTTAATATTTTGAAATACTTGTTTTATACTTATTTATATAAACCTTTATTTTTGATTTCTAAATACAGATTTATTATTATTCTATATACAGATTTATGTTCTATATACAGATTTATTATTATCGAAATATAAAATCTAATTTTCATAAATCTTTCCTATTATATTCTCTTGTCATTTTTTCGCATAATTCTTATTTTGTTGAAATATTTTGTTTTTGATTTACAGATTAGTGATTCTAAGGAAAGTAAAATTTTGCAACCATGGAATTCATACTCTCAAGGAGAACTTGTAATTAATGAGTATTGTATAGATGAAACTGATCTTAAATTAAGAGAGATACAAAAGAAATTGAAAGAAGAAATTGAGGCATTAACAAAAAAAACTGAAATTGGCAACACTAATCAAAAACCTTTTTCATCAAAACCAATGACTTCTCCAAAAAACAAATCAAAAAGTCAGCAGTCATCTTCAACTCAGCCAACAATAATACCAAAGAAAGATAATGTCATTAAAGTCACTTCTCCAAAAGTAACTTCACCAACTAATACTTCACCTACTCTTGAAAAAAAGACTTCATTTTCTCCAAAATCAAAGGTAAAATTTTCTATGAAATTTTTTTATATTTGGTTTCATAAAGTATCTAAAGCAAGTTATAAATACAAAATGGCCAAAAAGAGACACCTTTTATTTATTTAGAAATAAACCATTCTGCGATGATGTGATTCTACATTAGAATGGCATGACATAGAGTTACTTATATACAAAATGCTTTGCTCCTGAGTGATATAATTTTCGTGGAATTTAATATTAAAATATCTAAAATGAAAATTTTTGTTTAGTTATCAGGAATGATTATTGGTGCAAAACAGGTTGGTGCCATCATCTCTGAAACACTTCTCGCCAACATGACATTTGAATGATTAGGAGATAGATTTTCTGCTCAGCAATTCTTGGATTTTATCCTTACATTGCTCATGAATCTTTAGTAACTCAAAATTCTTTTTAAATTATGATTGCTGTTCAAATTATTTCTCTCAAAGAAGAAATGATTATAGAGTTATTAACCAACCAACCTGGAAAACTTATTCCTGTAATTTCATTTCTTAACTGTAATAATAATCATTAATGCGAAAATTCATACTTTAGCAGCAGTAGCAGCAATTTTTTTTAGTTTTGTATCATGTGTAAACAGAGATAAAAATGAACCAAACCATAGATGGTGTCTTTAATTTTTTGGTTACTAAGCAAATGTATTTTGAGTATCATTACCAAACACATTTTCTAAAATTGTTTGTGGCACTTGCTACTGTTACTAAACATAGTAATGAAATAAGAGAAATATCTCATAATTTTTGGTGCCCTTTGCGAAAAGAATTTTTACTTTTTTTGGATTTTCTTTTCATGAGGAATTTTTAAAATTCTTGTTAAATTTTTTGCTATTGTTTTAGATCTGCAATCGGCTAAAGATATATAGTTTTATCATAAATGATATAAATTTTTAAAGCTGTTGTGCATATACATTTGATTAAAGGGAAATTTAGCTAATAACTAATTAAAAAACAGTAAATTCTTTTAGAATATTTTAGTAAAATAAGTAAGAAACTAAAGTAACTTCAATTGCTGAAATTACAAATGATTGTGCTTGTCATCGATTTCCTCTCAGTCAACAGATTCCCAGATTTAGTCTGACTCCTTCAGACCTTTGGAGGTAAGCAACAACAAATGATTCTGAATTAGAAAAATGATTCTAATATGAACAAGAGGAAGCATTTGGGAAACAAAGGTTAACAGTTAGAGTGATTATAGCAAAAGTAAAAATGGTAAAAATAGAATTGTGAAGAAAGAAAACAAAAATATTGAGAAATGATAGAAATAAAATTTATAACTTCTTATCAAGAGGTACATGGTACAAGGGTTGGGTATTTTGAATTCATTTCTGTAAAGATTCTAAAGAATAAACAATACGCAAATGAAGTGTTCTTTACATTTCTGAAAGAAACATTAATACCAAATAAAAATGAATAGTAAAAATTAAAATAAAATGTTAAATTTATGTATATATATATATATATATAGTTACCTGGTGGTGCAAAATATTTGAATCAAATTATAAATACAATATTAAAGTAAATTATATAATATGTTATTAATAAATAAAAATCTATAGATATGGGGTAAGTATATAGAAATTAGAAGTAGTGAAAAAAGTTTGAAAATAAGAAATAAAATTGAATATTAAATTCAAGAAGAAAGGCAAAGTTATATGTTTAAAAAACTTAAAATGAAAAATTCAAGATAAAAAGCTGTTTACAAAAGATTGATATTGGTAATCTTTTTTCGTTGAAGTTATAGTTAACAGTGAAAAGTTGAAGTTTATTGAGTTGATAAATTATTTAATATCAAAAAAAAAAGGGAAATTTCAATTGTAAAAATACAAAAAACTCATAAAAATGATGATCATTGTAACATACACCTTTTAGAATTTGTTAACATCAGTGTGAAAAATAAAAAGGATTAATTTGGGAGTAACTAAACCTATATATAAAAAGGAAAAATAAAAAACATATATTTTTAAAAATCATAATATTGATATTTTTGTAATTATTAGGTTTACAGAAAAAAGGTATCATCCAAAATTTTCAGTTCCTGAATTAATTCAATGATAGTTGATTTTAGAACATTAAGAGACATTCATTTAGGATGGATGGAAATTTTGTTCCTCAAGCCTTTTAAAGGGCTTTAGGAACAATATTTCATAGGGTTTTCTGGCAAAAAATTTCTAATTAGTCTAGAAATTTAAAAATTAATTGTAGAATAAATTTGAAAAAAATTTTTTTTCAAATTTATTCAACCAGTTAATTGATAATTTACAAAAAATAAAAAAAATATTAAATTTTTTAGTTTAATTAAAGATATATTAAATTATTCAAATCTGATTTTAAGGATTGAGTAGTTTTAATAAACTCGCTGAAATTAGAAGTACATCTGTAAAATTTGATTTCTTATGGCTAATAATAATGTTGTGTTTAGGTGCATTAGTTTCAATTAACAAATTTAGTTATTCTGATATTGAAATCTTTCTTTTTATCATAAATTTTAATGTTATCATTTATAGCATTTTTGTTCAGATCTAAGTAGTTAACATTAGAATTATCAGAATTGGTCTTGCTAATTTTTAAAGAGTTTGTATATAATGTTTATGAAAATAGTATTTTGAATTAAAAGTAAACTTCTTATGAAGTATGTAATGAAAATAAATTTTCAGACATTCTAAATTTTTTAATCATTGCTATAAAGTAAAATAAAATTAAAAAAAACTGCATCTTTGCACTTTATTTTTCAGAAAAAGTGATTTTTTCAGTAAGTAAAATATCACACACTTGTTAATTGTAATCACATGATTAAAATTGAAAAATAATTTTTCATTTATTAATTTTCCAAAGTTTTGATTTGAATTTTTTTTATTCCCAGATAATAAAAAATTAAAGTTTTTGAATTGAAACATAATAGAAAATTGTGAATATTTAATTTTAACTTGATAGAATAGTCATTTAGAATATATCATATTTTACTAAAAACACTATATTTGAAGCATTTTGTTTATCTATGTATTATATAGTTAATGGGTTGGGTGGGAGTTTTATTCCTGTAAATAATGTTATTGGAAATATTGTATTTTGTTTGAAAAATACTATTTTCTTATCTATATATGAAAAAATGTGAGCTAAAGTAAGCTGCTTTTCTAATTTTTAAAATGTTTTTAAATTTGAGAATAATGTGTATGAAAACATGCATTTTACTGTGACTGACAATTACTGCAAATTAACCATATGTCATTAATTACATAGTTAAGTGATGATTGAAAATGCAGCTGATTATTTGAGTAAATTTTCAAATAATGCTCATTTAAATATATTTTGTGACTGTGTGCCTTTAATGCAACTTATTGCAAAATTATTTCTGCTGATATATTTTAAGGTGTATCAGTGTAAATATACTAATAAAAAAATCGTTAGTTTTATTGAATTAAACATCTGCCATGTATAGACCATTTACTACGAAAATAATTATTGTGCTAAATGATATCAATGCATTTTTTTATTGAAAACAATTTAAAGTGGAATAATTTGAAGAGTTATTTAAAATTGTCAAGAGCATTATATTGTAATTTAGGAAAATAATTTTGTGTTGCAGTCATGTCATAATTCTATTGAAGCTTATATGATTTAACATATTAATAATGAATTGAATAAAAACTTTATTATTATGTAGAATTATTAACAAAAACAGTAATGATTGTTCTATAAATGCTTTATTTGTATATTAATTTGAATAAAAAAATATTAATAAATCTATATGTGCAGTATTTTTTAAAATGCATGCAAGTGCTAATGTTTATTTTAACCTTCAGCTGATAAAAAGAAAAAAAATTGTTTTGGAGAACATTAACAGAATCTAAAAATCAAGATTTCTATATAATAAGTACTTTACCTGCATGCAGATTTTCTGTATGTGATAACAATTACTTTCAATGTAAGAAATCATAAGATCACATTTAATTTGATGGAAAATCAATTTCTGTCCAGTTTATTCCTTCTCTCAATAACTTTCTTTGTTAATAATCTTTAATAATAATGAACACCTGCATTTGTATTATATTCACATGTATGCTGAAACAAATTATTTATTATGATGCATTTGTAGAATACAAATGCAGGTGGTTTAAAAAATAGTGGGGAACACTTTTGATTCATTAAGATTTCTTTATTAGTATGGTGTTGAACCACCTTTGACATGTAATGCAAATTGGATTTATTTAAGTATTGATTTATACAAGTGTGTGTGTGTGATTTATGCATACTTTAACTGGAATATTTTATCATTCTTCCATGGAGATGGGAAAGTTCTGGGAGAGATGCTGGTTGAGTATATCAGTGTTTTACTGAACTTTCTAAAATAGACCATGATGGTTCAATAAATTGAATTCAGGTGATTGAGCTAGTTAAGAGAGATGTTTAACTTCATCTTTGTTTCATCAAGCCTAGATTGGACAAATACTGTTTTATGCATAAAAGCGATATCACATTGAAAAATTCCATTTTTTGGGGAAATAATCTATCATAGAATTGACTTCTTAGTTAAAATTTCTTCCTATTCCCCAGTGATCCTTTCATGGTTACGATCATGTTAGTGGAAAACATTGACTCGGCTGCCCATATGATAAATCTACCACCAGTTGAAAAGAGATGATCACAGTAGTGCTCGTGCAGTTGCCCTACAAATGTGCCACCATCTTTTTGTAGAAAAAAAGCATGAAAAACGATTTATCTGATCATGTAATTTTCTTCCACTAATCAATCGATCAGATTTTGTAAGTGACTAATGCAGACAATGCAGGGCATTAATATCTGTAACTATTAGCTTGGAAATTGTTTCTCAGCCATAAATATTCTTTTTATAAAGGTCCTTACTATGATCATTGACACTAAAGGTTCCTGAAGCTGATTGACTTATGTAGTGACTTTTGCCTCAGTTGTTCACATTTTAAACATTTACAACTGGCTTCAATGCCTGTCAGTCTTTTTCACTGAGCTTCTCTTTCTGCCCACTGATTTGCTTTGTGAAGCTGTTCTTGCGGTGCTGTTTGTATGCTGTCAGGACTTAAGAAATTGTACTTCTAGACACTCCTTAAAAATTAAGAATGTTTCTTTCTCTCACTTGCTCCAGCCACCTCCTATAATTCAGGCACTTTGAAAATATGAGAGGTCTGAGACTTTTGTAAAAATCCAAGACTTGCAGAACTTCAACTAGGCTACTTCATACCATTAGAATATGTTATTTTCTATCTATCTAACTATCCATCCATCCATATTTATATATGCTATTTGTTTTTATATATTAAGGTTTATGGAGCATATTTTCAACAATTCACTTTTATTCACATGTTTTCCCATTATTTTGTTAACTGTGTGAAATATGTCAAAAGATTTATACTAAATTATATACAGAATTATATTTAGAGAAATATTAAATTTGCATTATATACTTTTGTATACCAAAGAAAATAATTTTGATTCAATATTTGTGTTCGATTTTTAGTTACAACCAGTAAGTTTTTTAGTATCTTATGAGTTTTGAGTAAATGTATGCTGATTTTTTATGCTGGGACTGTTTATAAATGATTTAAAGTTTTCTTGTATGTCCATTTTGATAAATAAAATGAATTGAATCAAAATATTTATTTTTCATTCATTCTGAAAATATATATTTTAATTAATAATTGATATTAAATAAAATATATTTCTTTTTGTTTATAGACTCAATATTTTTACATATAAAATTGACTTAATTATAAACTATCGAATGGCATTAAAAACAAAAGTATATTCTTCAAAAACTTGTAAATCCATCTAACTAGTCATTTTAAGTTTATATTTGATTTCCTGTTATAAAATTGCAGCCACTGAGGCAATCACATCATGTTTTTACTATTTTTAAGATTTCTTTTTTTACAAACTTATTTTAAGTTTGATTATATAGGCTTTACTGTTGTTTTTAACAATGATCTGTTAGTTTCAGGGTATAAAAGATTTACCTAAAAAGAGACAAAATTGTGTTCAATGTCAAAAAGCTACTGTTCCAAACTCTTGCTACTGCAGCTCTGATTGTATTGAAAAACATGTGACTGATTGTCTTAAAGTAATGAGAGATTCCAGTGGATCCTCAAATGTAAGACTCCCAATTAATTAATTTTTTTTTTTTGAAAATTACTCTAGATTTTTATATATTTATACCACTGTTGAATTCGTATAATTAAAAAAAATATTTTAAGGGCACTTGAAATTTCTGAAATTTTGATTTGACTCCCTGAAAATCGGAACTTGCATCTGTAATTTTTACATACCTTGATGCATTTATTTTTTATTAAAAAATATTATAATCTTTTTTGGGTATTTTGTTGTAATATTTTTATTTAAATTGTTTGAAAATCAAATTGAACTTTGCTTTCAATTGTGTCTTTTTATTGATTGTCTAAGCTTTGTTATCAATAATGTCGCCACTCATTGTTAACATTAAGCAAAAGCTCTTAATACTACTACACAATCGATTAGAGTGTACTCATAACTGTTGACTAAAATAAAGATTTAGTTCAACCATAATAGCTTTATAATGATCCAGTTCAATTAGGACCAAATGTAATATTTAGATATATGTGTGAGAAATGTGATTAGATATATGTTTTAGATATTGGTGTAGAGTAATCACCGATAAGATAATCATGTATTCCAATCAAGGGGACGATTTTAATTTATTCTTTTTATGTTTTTTTCTCTTTTATATTGTATAAAATCCACTGAATATTAATATATAAATTTAAAATTCAATGAAAAGGAATGAATTTGTTTATCAGTGAACTATAAAGACTGAGATGAATTATTTAGTATACCTTTTGTAAAGTGTCATTTCAGTGACCAGTGGACTCTGGAAAAGCCATTAGCTTTTGTTGTGGTTTAGGAAGAAAAAAAAAAGAAAAAGAATTTCATAATTATGTATAGAAGAGTTTAATTCATTACAACCGCCTAAAAGATTTCAAGATTGTATTGATGTGAAATTTGATTCAATTAAAAATAGAAAACATTTTATTTTAGCTGACTGTCAAAGAAACAAAATTATTGTTACTCATGAAAAGTAATTAATATGCTTTTATTTATTTCTCATGATCAAGCATCTCTTGAATTTGGGTTTTTGTGAACAAAAATTTGATAGTGGAAAATTTAAATAATCAATGAATTGTTATGAAATGCATCATTGATTGTCACATCCAAAACATATGAGGTGTCAATAATATATTAATTAGCAAAGACCTATTTAGTTTTGTTGCTCGTACCAGAGAGAAGTGTAAATTATATTTAAATGAATTTAAAAAAAAAAAAAAAAAAAAAAAAAAAGGAAAGCAAAAAGCATTTGAAAAAATTTATTAACTGAAAATCAAAATGAAATGAAACATTTGGAAGATGACATATTAATTTGAGAAATCTACATTAGACTTTCTGAGGAATCTGAAAAAAACTCATAAATTAACATTAATTGTAAAATCAAACATGTTTTTCTGTGTTGCTTCAGGGAAACAACTGATATTACACAGTATTAATAATGAATTAAAGTAAAAGCTTTAGATATGGAAAATTATCATTTCCTTACTGCATTATATTGTATATATAAGTAACCAAAAAATGTGAAAATCTATTGAATAATTAAAGAAAAAAATTCTAAAATATAAATGTGGAATTGTATAGATTTGTAGAGTTTGAAAGTAAACAGAAAAAAAAATTAAGAATTGATTTTATTAAATAATAATTAGAAAAAAGTCACATCCTGAAAACTTTATCTAATAGTTGTATTTATTTTGTTTTGAATAAATATATTCATTCGCAAAGATACTGTTATACATATCTTGAAATACTCAATAAATTAATGGATAGAAATCATTAGGTTATCTACATTAAATAAGATAGCTGAAAACTCTTAAATTACTCAATATGTTTTACAATATGTAATTCTGTAATGTAAATATTATTATTTAAATATACGTTTTTTTTTTTGTTATAGCTGTAAATTCAGCTTTGATTTGATTGTTTTTGAAGTAATCATTAAATATAATTTTAATTTAAGTAAAAATATTTTCTCATTAATTTTTGTAATAATTTTCTATATTATTTACAAGTACAATCAAAAAATTTGCAAATGCATAATTATATGTACATATATTTGGTTAAAAGAACAATTTTAAAAATGAAATAAGAAGTTATTTAACATGAATTTTGATACCTCTTGCAAATTTTTTATTCGACTCCTGGAAAAATCCCTAAAACACCTCGAATTTGATTTTTGGAAATCTGCACAAACACTGTTCAATTATAAACAGTTGCTCAAACAGCCATAGTTGCTATAACTACTTTTATAGAAAGAAATCAATTAATTAATGTATACTTGTTTCATGTTTTGAATGTGATGGGAGTTTTTTATTCTTTTATTATTGAAGAATATTAATTTAGCTTAATTAGTTTTTTTATAATCTAATACTAATTAAATATTTGTATTCAGAAAATGTCAGTTTGATTTCTTTATTTTAAACTTACTTTAAAATTTTCTTATCTAACATGATTTAACCATTATTGAAATTAACATTTTAAATATTAAAAATACATATAATTTTCGGTCATCTGTAGCTCATTTCTATCATTTTGAACTTAAGTGAAATTTGTAAAACATATTAGTATTTTTATTGGTCAAAGAAATGACATTTTACTCTTCTTACGTGATATTATTAATTAATATTTAATTGTCACCTATTTGTTTCCATAACTCTTTCAATTCTTTATTTTATAATATATGTTATTTTTGTTTTCACTTTATATCTAAGAGCCTATTCTATTATTCAGTTTATGGTTATTACCTATCAAATAATTTTATTTAAGAAAATTGCTATTCTGTTATATTTGAGAAATTATAATTCAATTTTCATTTTATTTGATTTATTAATTTTTTTTTACAATATTTAGTCACCTTTGAAAGGCATAATTACCAAATATTGCAGTAATATATTTTTAGACCTCTAGATCAAGTGAATACTATTGTTTATTTAAATTTTAAATCTATTATGCTGTACAAAAGTAAATTTTTTCTGCCAGTTATTTTTAATATTATAAAATGCTTATAATTCTGTTTTTTTTTTCTTTTTTTACTTTTTTAGGATTCTGATTTTAATTCACGAAAACTTACTGTGTTTGATCGATTTAAAGGCAATGTTATTACTGGTGATAAAGGCCCAACTGTTGAGGAAGTAGTTTCATGGTTGAACTCAAATCCTAGCTTTATGATTGCCTGTTCTTCTAGTTTTGTGCCGGGTATTAAAAAAGAGTCTCCTTTGAGTAAGTCAGTTAAATTTGTGAAATGCATTTTAGGTCTTTTCTTTATATCTTTGTTTTTTCAGTATTAAATATTAAGTTATAATATTAAATATTAAGCTATTTTTTAAATGATTTCCAATTTCTTATGACGTAAGGTGATTTCTTATGACATTGAAGGCAGATTTTAAAATTCTTTTTTATTCTCATTAAATTTTTCTATTTATACTATTTTCACTAAATATTTCAGAGGTCTTAGAAAAACAACCTTAGTTATACTGATTATAGCAAGAAAGAAATACATCAAAGTTTATATTTTAAATGTATTTTGTTGAGCTAAGGCAAATATTATGGTTGTCTTAATGGTTTATTAAATTTTTGGATTTTAGTTATGAGTATGCAAAGGACTTGATAAATAATGGATGAAATGACTGTGCCAGAGAAAATTAATAAAATATTATTTCTTTGATGAAAGAAATATTATTTCTTTCTGAAAGAAATGATTGATATATTAATAGAGTAAGAGCATAATAAGAACAGAGGTTGGTCTTTCCTTTTAAAAAAAATGCTGCATAATCTGGAGACTCCAACCATCTGTTGGTCCCAGCTTCAAATCCCGGTGCAAGCATAGATGTTTTGATTTCTCTGTGTTTCTTTGTCATTTCTCCTGAGATGATGTTTTAATGTGTTCCTCCCTATAAACAAATTTGTGGTAGTATGGTATAGGTAATGCTACTTGCCTCTGTGACTTGGTTCACAGGTTCCCACCAAGTAACGATCAAAGAGTAATAGTTTCCAGCCTTCTTGTGGTGTAGCGTTATTCACCCAATACCCGCTGTTATAAGAAAATAATAATAATCGGAAGACACACACACACGTGTATATATGTGTGTGTGTGTCTTCCGAATGAAGTAAAACATACATATATATGTGTGTGTGTGTGTGTTTTACTTCATTTTTCTACAATTTTTAGCAATTTAACCAAAAAAAAAAAAAAAAAAAAAAAAAAATAAGGATAGTTTACTACTTATTTACTAATTTTTAGAAACACAGTTTCAGCTATGCATTTAATATATGGACTAAGTTTTAGTAACTAGTTAAATATATTATATAAGTCTGCCGGAAAGTTCTGTCTGTTTTAGAATGAAACAAAGAAATACATTTTTTCATACTTTGGATAAACTTTATTGAATAATATAATTGCCATCATTATTTATGACTTCTTGCCAGCGTGATGGCAATTTGTATATCCCATTTTTAAAAAAATGTCTTATCTCTAGAGGCCAAAAATTGAACCAGTGCTTGTCTTATATCTTCTACGTTCTTGAATTGTTTGCCCTGCAAGAAACTTTGTAAGGACAGAAACAAGTGATAATCAGATGGTGCTAGGTCCGGGTAGTATGGTGGATGCGACAGAATTTCCCAGCCTAGCTCTGCAACTTTCTGATGTGTCCCCAAAGCAGCATGTGGCCTGGCATATGTCATGAAGCAGTATGATGTCCTTCCTATTGATCATCGCCGTCCTCTTTTCTTGGAGTGCTGTTTTTAATTTATCCAATTGCTGACAGTACCTCTCCGAATTTAGCCTTTCATTTGGTTTCAACAGCTCAAAATGTATTGGTCCTCGAATGTCCCACCATATACACAACATTCTCTTGTTCAGGCTCAACTTCGGTTTAGAGGTAGAGAGGGCAGAGTTTCTGGATTCACTATATGCCCTTTTTCTTATGATGTTTACATAGGTAATTCACTTTTCATCCGCAGTTATGATCCGGTCCAAGAAGGGTTCGATTTTGTTGCATTTAAGCAGAGATGTGCATATGATGATTCGATCATTCGAATTCTTCTCACTTAACCCCCCCCCCTTGTGTATATTCTACCCTATTTTCTGAATATGGTCGGAACTAGTTTGTTGAGCTGAATCAAGCCTTTCAGCAATCTCTGATGTTGTCAAAAAAGGATCTTGCTCTAACATGATCTTGACAGTATCGTCGTCGATCAAAGATGGTCGCTCAGAGTGTGACTTATCAGAAAGGTCGAAATCACCTACATGAAATTTTTTGAACCATTTTCTGCATGTTTTATCAGAAACTGTACCTTCACCAAATATTTTCAATAAATTTCTATACGCTTCTATAGCATTTCTTCCTTGTTGGAATTCGTACAAAATGCAGTGGCGTAAATGAATTTTGTCGGTAGCCATGGGTACACGATCGCGTCTCACTTAATATTAACAAGAATGAACTTCGTTTTAGTTCGTCTGTGATGAAAATGTGTATACATTGTTAGCTATCAAAAGAGAGCGAAATATGTGTCACAGGAATATGCGCATACTTGTTGAAACTGATTGTAACCGGAGCGGACAGAACTTTCCAGTAGACCTAATAATAACACAATAGTAAATAAAACATTCTTAAACACAATAGTAAATAAAAACCTGCACTCTGACTGACTGCTATCTGCATTCTTAAACACAGTAGTAAATATCATTTTTTAATTTTATGAATATTGTTAAAACTCGATGTAACAACCCTCTTCTGCCCACAGAAAAAGGTAACTTTGTAACTGGTGGTCCTAATATTAGGTATAATTAAAAAATGCACACATACATGCTTACAAGTTCTGAAAATAGGCTATTTTTAACATGACTCCAATTGAATATTTAAATTACTCTTTGTGTCAAAAATAAAATTTTATCATTTAAAAAATTATTTCTGAAACATATTTTAAGGGTAAAATAAGGGTTTTATAAGGTGTACTTACAAAACATTTATTTTCCAAAGAAAAAGTCCAAAATGGTTGTCTTTTCTGTATAATTGATCTTTGCAAAACATTATTTTTCATTTCATTTAAAGATGATAAAATACATTTTGTATTCTTTTAATTTTTAAGTTTCAATTGCATTTGAAACAGTTTTTATTCTAGAAAGTGTTGGCATCATGTCTTCATCTTGTAATATTTTCCTGTGAACAATTACAAGAAATCAGTTCACTGTTCGGAAGATATTTGATCCATTGTAGGTCATAATGAACTATAGCATATTCGTCAACATTTTAGTTTTCACCAAACTTTATTCATTTATTATTATTTTTGAAATTTCCTGAAGCATAATCTTTTTATCAAAATTTTCATCTTTTAATATTTTATCAATTACTTCAGCATACTTCACTTTTGATTGCTTTATGAAGCCAGAATGTCTTCTGATGCTATTTTCTCTAAACTCTTTCCATGCTGCTTTCACAGTGTACAAAGCAGTAAGAATATCTACATAATTTTCACCTTCAATGCAGAAACAGTTCTTTGCTAAAGCAATTTCTTGTGATTTCATTTGAAGGTCATAACATTGAGTGGGAAAATATTATACAACAATTGACTTCAATCCTTTTATTATGAAATGTGCTGTACAACTATCAAATATTTAAACAATTTTTCTGTATTTAACTATTGTTTTTCCAAGTAATCACATTCCTAAAAATGCTTGATAGTTTTTTTAATATGGAACAAGTAAAATTCTGATATCTTTAAAACACCATTAGTTTGTTTGGCTATTGTCCCTCCATATGCAGTTTCGCATTTGAAAACAAAAGATCTGTCAGATTTTATCCTATAAAATAGTAATTTCTATTAAAAATATTGTCTGTGCAGCATAGTTTACCATAACATATTTAAATTTTTCTTCTTTCATTTCTTGGCTGCTTCTTCATGGACAATACCATTTTCTCCGTAAAGCTTCCTGACTTTAAAATCTGGTTTTAAACTTCTGTAATCATCTGTATGACACTTTGAAAACTACTGCATCAATGACAATTTGTTCATCAAAAAGACTTAGTGCTTTGTACTTTAATATGATTTCCATCTATTGGAATTTTTTATCACATTAATTTTAACCATTTGTATAGTGAATATTCAAGCCTCTGAAATTTTAAATCATGAGCTCAATTTCAGGTGATTTAACATCCAATTCATTTTTTAAAATCAAATTCTGGCAGTTAACTATGCCAAATAATGTGCTTTTAGTGATTTTAAACAATCTGCCGTTGGGATATCTAGGGATGTTACATCGAGCTTGGCTAGGATGTCTTTCTTGTTTGAAAGTTTGATTTTTTCTGTGTAAAAACTAGTTAAAATTTTCACTTTGCCCTTTTTGTAATCAGAAAGCCATGCTACATTTCCTCTCAGAAAGCTACCATATTGTATTAGTGTGACAAATAATCCTAAGCATATGATCATGAACTTTAATAGTGGAGATCATGAACTTTTTGAGTGGAGAGAATATTAAGTTTCTACCAATCCTCCCATGATTGAAGCAGAATTTTAGCATTGATTTGTTGGTAGAAATCAAGGCTTCTTATTTAGTATAATGTTATTGTTGGCTAGGTAGTTCTACCCCCATCCTTATCCATCAAATTTGAACATAAGCATTGAAGAATCTAAGTCCACAAATCTTGGTATTGGTAGAATAATAAAAAATTTTTTCAGTTACACATTTTGAAGCAAATTCTTTTTGGAAAATACTGGGTAAAGTTTTTGCATAATTTGGTCATTGTAACAAAATTTGATCCTTCTGTTGCAAGCAAAATAATTTAGACTGTATTAGAAAATGTTGGGAATTTTATTGCTGGTTTTTATGATGGAAGGGTCCTAATAAACTAGAGTTAATGTAGCAAGCTTCGATTGTAGTAAAATACAGTACTCAGACCTGTAAGAAAGGCTGTATTATTGAATATTGCTTATAATATATGAAGTTTATTTTTTTTTACATGTAAGTGTAATTTTAAAAATTTTATTCTGAAAATGCACATACTTGTTGGATTATTGATTAGTCCTGTATTAACCAAATCCTCAAAAATATCTGAAAAATTAAATTTTTCAGATTTTTTCAACAAAATAAATATTTTTTGGAGTATTGTGCACAAATATGCTATCTTGAAAAAGTTATTAATCAAATAATTAGTTATTAGCTAAGTTAATAACCATTAAACTGTCCTTAATGACGTTAGAGTGAGAGAGTGCTTGAGAGTATTCTGTAGGATTGCTGTGCAGTGTTTTTTAGAAAACGAAATTTATTTTGCTTATTGAAATATTCATCCTTTGGACAAAAATTGCTTTATCATTCCAAAACAGTTTGCAGAACTTCAGATAGTATCATCTGACTATAATTCAAAGTGTTTTCAAAATGTTAAATCTTAAAAATTAATATTTCTAAGTTCATTAACTAATTATTTATCAATTATTTTCATTACTTTTTCATTATTACATAAATTCCATGCTGATTTTATTTTTGCTATTATTTATTTCTTAGAATGATGAAATTTATAAAAGGTGTCGACTGTATTTTTGAATTTCATTGGATATTTGAATTTCATTTTATGTATTGTATAGGTATAATGATATATATTGTTTTAGTTTTATATTTTTTAAAATTGGTGATTAAAATTTACTAGTCCATTGTCTGTAAACATAGTAAAATTTATAGAATAGCTTTATTATTATTATTAATTTTATTATTTTTCTTCAATTCATCAATTTTACAAAAGTAATAATAATTGTTATAGAAATTGTTAACAGAAAAATGTAAAAAATTGCTATTGTCATACATAAATTAAATATTTTGTTTTTACAAGAATATCAAAACAAAATTTGTCTTATATTCTATGCGCAAGAGAATCACATATGAATAAATTTTAAAATTTATTGAAATTATTCTGAGATGAAATGTGCTGAATTTCTAATTGGAAATATGCATAAACTTACTGTTAAGAAAATATAATTTGCTTAGCCTTTGAATGCTTTTTATACAGGATTACAAAGAGTATTGTTTGAAATATTCAAGAAATCATATAAAAATATGATTACTTGATATTTTCATTACTATATATCAATTTTTTGTGCATTTTCCTAAAATTCTGTGTGAATGTTACTGTAAATTGTTTACTAAATTCTTGAAAGTGTTTTTAACTGTATTAACTGGGTTTAAATCGATTTTCCCATTTGAAAAATTAAAAATTTTTATATATGAATAATAAGTACTGCATTATTTTCTTTTCATTATATATGTTTGTTTTTCCTTCAGGAAAAGAATGTGATTCTAGTTCTAGTACAGATCAAAAAGAAGTTCCTAAAGCTAATGATGCTTTGTCAATAGCTACTGTACGTCTAAATGTTAAGAAAACATTGAAGAATATATTGATGGATAGGTATATTATGTCTTTAAAATAAATGTGAAAATGTTTTAATTTATAATGGCATGGTTTTTTATTTAAATTATTGTGCTTCATTTTCAGTTTTAATAAAGATACTATTTGTTATTATTCCACTTAAAAATATTGTGAATCCTTGGTTAGTCATTGCTAGGGTAATTCGCCCTTATAGATAAGTTGTCAATTTTGTGTGAATCTTATTTTGTCTTAAATGACATTTAATTTCTTTGGGGATTTTTCCTACATAATATTTGCTAACTTAATTGAGAGAAAATTTAATTTGACAGGTAGGAGGTTGAAATCATTTGATGACATATCAAAGAATTCCAAAGAAAATTTTTAAAGAATTTTAATAAAATAGAATTTTAGAAATACTAAACAAGCGAATATTCTTCAAATGAATAATAGCTAGAGGATGATACTTTTAGAGAAAGCCTAAATTTTTAGAATTTTCTCTTCTCTAGAAGGCATAATTCCAAAACATTTTAAGCTGTATTTGCAAAATGAGAATACATAGTAAAGGTCCATAGAAGCAAATGCATAAATAAAATGATTGAAGTACCCATATTACATTTTGAGCACGTAATTTGCTTAAATGTGTAAAATTTAACATAATTAAAAATGTGCCAATTTTTTTGATGATTCTTGCTGAAAATTGCAACATTAATGATTATTGAAAATTTCGGTACTTAATTTAGTAGAATGTTTTAAATATATAGCTACATTTATCTTTAAACATGTATAGGCGGAAGCTATGTTAGAGTAAGGTGTTTAATGTGAAATAGGTAACACTGAGAAACTGTAAATAATGCTTACCAATTGTGCTAGTTTTTTATAATGTGAAATGAAATGTTAAATATTTTCTGATACATTATGATCCCATCATCAATTTAGGAAAAGCATATTTTCATGATATTTTCGAGTCAGGTGGAAGTTTGCTTTACTATGTATAAATATCTTTGCCATATTCATCCAAAAAATGTAAATACAATTGAAATTATCCTGTTTTTCTTTGTTGTCTCTTAATGTTTCTGCAACTCTTCAACCTCAAGACCAAGATGTTAGTCTAAATTTTAAATATTGCTATAAAAGTTATAATTAAAAAGTTGGCCAGAACTTTGAATTTAAAAAATTGCAATCTTTTTAGAATGAAAAAATTAATTCCCACCTTAGCTGAAATACTGTATTTGAAAATGCTGTGCTTGAGTATTGTGCTTGATAATAACATGCACTATGTGTTGTGGTGACTAAAAGATTTAACCCTTTTGGGATGGAGCATCTTTATCTAAGATCTGCCTGTGACACTAATGCAAAAGTGAAAAGATTTGCCCTGTAGGACTGGATTTTGCATTGCTGAATAGTCACAAAAATAGTTTGTGCTAATGATGTAATTTATTCTACCATTTTAGAATATCACACAAATGGTCATATATTAAAATTATGTCAATATTTTGCCTTTACTTTACTAATGTATATTTGTAAAAAGTATACATAAAAACTGTTTATTTTATATACATACATAAAATATATAAAATAAAGAAATTTTATGATACTCCAAAATTATTTCAAATTTTAAATGACAAAAACATTATTAAACTTTAAATTAATAAAAAAATAATGAAACTTTAATAATATAGGAAAAAGTAATTTAAAACAAAGATTGAGTCTAGAAGATTTTGAAACAGGAATTCCAATCGTAAAATGTGATTCTGTTGCATTTGTATGTAAAAATTAATATAACTACATTTTCTATGTGTTCAGAAAATAAACTCATCTCTTTAATCTATGCAACTAATTGATTCATTTAATACTCAAACACATTCAGTTTCTGTTAAATGTTTCCTTGCCATAATAATATTGAGTCAATGCTTTTCGAAATGCAAAAAATATTCAGTATATATTTTGTAGGAGCTTAAACAAGAGCAAAATTAATAGTGGGATGCTAAAAGATCTCTAATAGTGACAAAAATGAAATTGAAAAAGTATTCAGTGAACTACAGAAATGTAAATACTAATTTGGCATGAAATATTTGAGTAAATAAGATTATTTATGTAATGCTTTACCATCCCAACTTATGAATAAAATACTAGTAAAAAGAAGGAGGCAATATGGGAAGAAATTTGATGGCTTCACCTCCAAAACTAAGATGAGTTCAAATGCACTTGCAGGAAAAGGGCAGACTCATAAAATATAAAATAAAAGTGATAAAAGTTGGTTCACACAGAAATTCCATGTGTAAATAAATGTTATTTACAAAAACTTAATACATTTATAAAATGTGCAGTATAATCAGTAAAAAGTATGGCCACTTATTGATTATTCTCTATATTCAGTTGTCTCATACTATCAGTTATATGCTCTGAGATAAACTTGCTTAACAATTAGGTGGTGTCCTAAGCAATCATAGCCATATGGTCTGAAATATTATCCTCATTTGGTCCACACTGATCAACATTTTTTCGTCTTAAATTTTTTAAAAATAATCGGTATACTTCCTAAAGCATTTTGATTTAAGAATAATTCATAAGTTTAATTTCAGTTTCATGCTATTCTGAATAGTATTTTGCTTAAGTAATCAACAACATTCAACAAAACAAGCAGACATTGTTTTAAGGTGATAACTAAAATTTCTCTTATAAAATCTAAATAATTAAATTCTTCTTTAATGTTATAGGTTAATAAGCATACTAAATAGAACATTCAATATTTTTCATTTTTGATGTGGTAAATGTTTGTTTTCTAAATATAGACTAAAATGAATTTGTAGGGTTAGTTTTAAATGTGTAAAAATGAATTGCAACGACTGTTCAGGATCTTACAAAATATGTGTTCATTGAGAAACAAAGTTTTTATGTGAATTTAATTATTTAGTGCCGCAAATAAATTTGTACTTAAACAAATATAAAAACACTTATTTTTATTAAATATTTAATACATGAGTTGTTAGAATACTTTGTGTTCTGATATATTAAAAAAAGAAAAGAAACATTTTTTCTATTTTATTTTAAAGATGGTAAAAGTTTTTTTTTTTTTTTTATCATAAAAACTTATGAGGAATATAAATCAGAAGTTTATTACATCTGTGGTATAAATTCTGTGGCATTTCTTTGTGAGATTCTCAGAATTGTCATTCATAATCTTAATATTTTTATGCACAATGCATTGCAGCATATTCTTATGCCTACTGGGCTATAATTAATTTAAGATGTGTAAGAATTATTAATTTAAATTCATGACAACCAATTAGATCTCCCGTCATATTTCATTAAATTTTACTTTCTCTTCATGTATTAAATTTTTATCTTGACTTTTATAAATGTCTGAAGAAAAAATGCTTGTTACCATAAAAACAAGATTTTTCTTATTTAGTCTCAAAAAAGAATTGTAAATTACACTAAAGCTTGTCATTTGTTTGTTATAATTATATATGTTTGAAACAGTTGCTTATGTTCATATGGTTCAAGTTGAATTTTATGTTTAGGTTTATGATTATGGATATTTACTTGCATGCAGTTATGAGTTGTAAATTATAATTTGATGTCTTAAATCATTTAAAGTTTAAGGCCATAAGATTTTTTTTATACAGGTGTAAGAATTCTGGGGACATTTCTCTTCCTGAAGATGAAATTAAAAAAATAGCAGTTAAAATTGAAGAAGAACTTTTTGCTTTATTTAAGGATAACAATTTTAAGTACAGAACGAAATATAGGAGCCTTATGTTTAATATCAAAGACCCGCGCAATCAGGTATGAGTTGTAGTTAAGTGCTCTATGCATGTTACATCATAATATTTAAATTATATTGAATGTTTATTCAACGTAATTAAATCGAAACTATGTACCTGTTTCTTTCTACAAGCCAGAAATTTTTGAGATTCTTAAAATATATCCTTTAGAACATTTTAATGTAAAAATTGTGTCTTCATTTTTAAATTAAATAAATGAGAGATGTTTCAAAAGCTTGTTTAATGAGTTAAATAAATCTCTTTGTTGTACAAGTTAACTAACTCTGATGTTTGTGTTTTTTACTGAAATAATAATTTTAATGCTTGTTATTCAATGTGTGTATAAACAAATTGATTTCCATTTGAAAAATACTATAAAAAAATCTATTTTCATCTATTTTATGGTTTTAGTTGCAGGGTATACCTAAAACTCACACTTTATTGTATTCATTATTGATATATTGTACTAATGTTTGGTTTTAAATATTGCACATAGGTATAGCAATTGTATAGCAATAACAGCTCAGACTGATCAATGAATTGGAAATGAATGTATCTGTATAGGTATAACATGACATGAGTTATTTATTTCTTATTTGATATTAAAACTTAAAGAAGAGATACAGATATCAATCAAATCTTTCATTCTTTTTAATACTGACTTTTATAATTACCATTTGGTTAGAATTTATTCAGAATTTTATTACTTTATATTTTGTTGGTAAAAGACAATAAAACTATTATTTTGTCAAGAACTATATAATGCTCTGAATTTTTTTCTATATCAACAGAAATTAGCGCATACTAATGATTTTAGACACTTTTAGCAAACTTTTCTATTGGTACACTAACAATGGGAATTGTAGTTCTACTTATTACATCTATTATAATAAGTGCTTTGTGCTTTTTTTAGTTTTCCCATAGTGACATATAGTCTATGAAAATGAACAATTGTCTGAAAAATCCTTTGATAAGGCCAAAATTCAGTATATGTAGAAATAATATACTAAGCAGTCATCAATAAATTACGCATTCCTGTCCTTTCCCCTACAATTGTTTGGTTACTTTTCACTTTTTGCCATGTTTTCTCTCTCTCGCAGTATATGAATGAAATACTTAACAAAAATTTATAATGAGAAGGATCTATAAGTGTTCAAAGGGTTACCTTGAATTGTTTAATTATCTAGTACTGTCAAAATAGTTGTTTTGAAAGAATATAGTGGTTGAAGTTTTCTATGTAATATATGTAATCCTGGTAATCCTGCCTCTTATTGCATGCCTCGCATGTATGCCATGTTTACAGAAATGAGGTTATGGTCTAATGCCTCTTCTCAATGCACTTACCAGTGCATTGTAGTGATTAGTTGAATTAATTAGTTGATTTTTATAAACAGAACTTATTTATTGCACATTTCAATTTGCAATTACTTAATATCGTTTTATACAGATATTTTTTGATAAAATTTTTCATTTTAACTAGTTTCAATATTTACTGCTTATATTCATAAATTCATTACCATTACAAAATGTAGAATATTGGTAAGATTTCATGTTCAAGATTTCTTTAGTAATTTAATCAAATCCTGTCAGTGTTACTTTCAGTAAATTATTTGTTTCTAAGCAATTGATTCTTAATCCATCATTTTCATGTCCCATTTCTCATTGGATTTATATTTGTTATCACTTCATTGTGATTTGTAGTTGTGATATTTAAAATTTTTATTTATTAATCAATAAGGAAGTGTTAATATATTTTTATGAACTATGCAATGAATTGAATAAAATATGCACTGTAATAAATTTTCAAGAAAATATCAAAATGTAAAATATTTATTAATAACAAAGATTAAATGTGAAAAAAAATGTCTTATATATTTTTTGTTCAGTTATAGATTTCTGTTCTTAAGATTCATTACATCAGTTATAACTCTATTTTATGCTATTCTGAATAATTATGATAAGTTTTGTTAACTATACTACAGACCATATTACAAGGTTTTTAAATGGTTGCATGTAATAATTCAAATTATAAAGAATCATTTTTAAAGTTTCATTTCAGTATTTATTTTCTCCTATTGATTTGAATGACAAGTAAAATCAAATTTTATTTCTAATTGAATATAATCAAATAATTGAATTTTAGTAGAGGAACTGCATATATATGTTATTACCTTACTCTCACATGGGAAAGTTAAATAATTAAATAAATTTCCAGGTACTTTTGACCTGTAGTGACTACCTTTTTTTAAAAACTGATAAAAAAAAATCTCAATTGTGCTATAGAATTTTATTTATTTTTCTCTGTGCATCAATGTCTCAAGAAAGTATTTAAGTTTTTGAATCTTAAATTCAAATGGTTTTTGGGTGCTTTCAGTTGGAAAAAGAATTGTGGATTCTAACTTTCATTTTATTGATAAATCTACTTTAGTGCAATAAATTAGAATACATTTTACTTGGAATATTAATATTATAACTATAACCATTCAACAATTACATAACACATGCATGATCATGCATCATTGGAGTTAAAAGGTATGAAATTTGGTTGACAATGTAGAAAAAAATGTTTAATAAGAAGCATAGTCTCCATGCAGATATTCAGGTCTCATTGTAATTTCATACCAAAAATAAAATCGCCTATAAGTTTCTGTATCAGTTGGTTTTACAAAAGTTTTTTCAGGTAACATAAGTATTGATTGTGTCTGACATTCCCAACGTGCTCTAGATATGTTCCAGAGATTTGGCTTCTTTTCAATCTTAGAAATATCTACTTTTCATAAAACTCTTTACCAAATAAGTTGTATTTGGTTGCTTATTATCATCCATTAAAATGAGAGTCCAAGCCAACTGCATTTTTAAGAAAATGAGCATAGAGTTCCAAGGCTTAGTTCTTATTCATTAAATCATTTGTATTGCCTCCTTTTTAGTCAGGAAATGCAAAAATCCAACATGATATTAACCTAAATTACAAAATATCTGCTGGACAAAGGTAAGCAAGTATTGTGTTGCTAGTTCTTCCATATTAAAGTTTTGAAAATTAGTGGTTTGACTGAATCAGGGCTCATTTTGAAGAAAACAATTATTGATTTGTCTGTGCTACAGTCTCCAGTCTTTTCACCATACTATCTGGACTATATTATTTGCAGAAATAAGAATTATACAAACAGATGTTTTCCATGGAGTCCTTTAAAACAGTTGCCAGTATCTGCATATATGTCTTAAGAGTGCTGAAATGCAATAACATTCCTGTTGTGCCTTGTGAAAATAGACAAAGTGATCTTCTCTTTGATCATCAGGCTTCTTGAATGACTTTGTACAAGATTTTTAGTGATAGACCTGCCATTTTAAATTTGATTTTATAAATTGAAAAATACACTGGGTCTTACTTTGAAGTCTACAAATAGGGACTAAGGTTTGGTTTACTCTTCTAGCTTTCCCATAATTCATTGCTGCATTCTGATACCTAAATGTTAGTTACCATATTTTCCTGTATATAATCCGCAGTGGCGTACTATCCACAAGCCCCTTTATTTGAGCAAAAGCAAAAATTTATCCGCAGCAATTTTAAAAACGATTATTCGAAACTTTATACTGCTGATAATTTGGTGACAAATAAAATAAAAAATACATTAATTGTAATTAAAAATATAATAAATTCTACAGAGAAAAAAACATTTATATAGATCTGTGTAAATCCACCTGATTGCAAAGTGCTGAGGGAAGTGTAATTCACCTCAACTGAGATGAAAGCTCGATATCTATCAATGTCCGAGAAGATTCTAGTAAAACTTAATCAATTTTTAGATTTTAATTATTTTCAAAACAAGGTTTAGAAATATGTTTAAAATAAACTATATTTGTTTTGTTAATAGTTAAATGAAAGAAATGGATTACTGCACATGAAATAAATTTTTTTCTTTTGTACCACGCAGGTTTTGTTTTTCACCTTACATTACACATTTTTCGACATTTTTTCATTTGCCTTCTCTATAGCTCAATTTAAAATGTACTCTGTAAATTAATAATTTTCACTTCCTTTTGACAATATATATAATTTAAATGTTTTCAGAGCGAAACAGATCATGTCAAAACAGAATGCGAAATGACGTTAAGGAATTGCAACTTTAATAACCGTTCAGAACTAAATTCGTTCTTGAACGTAATTGAACAATCTTGATTATAGTTAAAATAATTCAACTGAATATTGGCGTCATCTGTTATTTATTTTATGAAACACATAAATGGCAGGGTTTTTTTTTTTTTCGAAACTTTATTGCAAACTTTCCTTATAAAAAAATAATTTTTTGTCTGATTACCCGCGGTGGCGTATAATATCACAATGAAATTCGGGGCTTTTTTAACACATTATACGCGGATTATATGCAGGAAAATATGGTATTCATTTTTCTCTCGCAATTAATTTAAATTTAAGACATTTGTGGAAAAAATGCTATGTTATTAGATCATGTGCAAACTATTGAAATACATATTTTTAAAACCTGTTTTTCTGCTAGCTCCATGACTTACATACTTTTTATAAATAAGATTTACAAATTTTGAGTAAATGCATTATGTTTACTTTTTATGACTACAAAATTTGTTTGTTAAATTGTTTTATGTTTTTTCTTAAGCTGTGCTAAATAAAAAATTTTTTGGATGACTTAGAATTATTACAATTTTGGAAAATATTTTGTTTAATTTTAAGAATATATTTTTATTTAATCCCTCATAATCAAAAAAAAATTTATTTATCTATAAAAGTATTTAAAATATCTGCATTTTAACTATGATAATTTGCAAAATTTTTTTAATAGGGCTTATTTCGTAAAATTTTGAAAGGGGATATTCCTCCTGAGCGTTTGGTTCAACTTTCACCTGATGAACTAGCATCAGCAGAATTAGCAAAATGGAGAGAACAAGAAAATCAACATGTATGAGATTTTGCAACTTTACATCATATATATAGCTGTTGTTTTTTTTCATTTAAATGCCTTTTATTATTCTTATTTTGCTGGTCCTTTTTTTATATATATTATGCTGCATTTTTTTTTATTTTATTATTTGTTAATTGTTGCTTTAAGTATTTTAAATTAACATTTTATTGCTTTTCAAAATGACAAATATGTTTTGACACATTTTGCAATATAAATTAACCAGTTATCCTGCATCTTAATCTTTCTATTGTATTTGATGACATCATTTTTAATTTGCATGCAAAATAAGCTAATGTTTTTCTTTAACTGAACTCAGAGCCATGACAGCCCCTATGGGGTCAAGGGCTACTTACTTTCTTGTCTTAGGGCCCTGAAGTGCAAATCAAATGTCCTAGTTGAGTGGTTAGCCTAAAGCAAAACTTCCATTACTTGATTACATAGCATATTTGGTACTCAATTTTATCAACCCTCTGAATACTGAATTTACCTTGCCCAGACTGAGGATCAATCATGAGACCGTGCCTTGGAAACATGAAGTGCTGCCACTATACCACAGGCTTTCTTACTATTTTTTAATGTATCCTTTCTTCTAAAAATTTAGCATGCATCAAAATCCAGTAAAATTGAATAAGACTGCCATGATTATATAATTTTATTAATCAATATAATCATGACAAAATCTGCCATGATTATATTAATTTAAAAATGGATTTTTTTCAATATAATTTTATTACATAAAATTTTTTTTAGTGACATTGCATCATTTTTAAGACAGTACAAAATTAAAATTAACATCACTTAGAGTTATGATTACCCAATATAAATTTTGTTGCTATTCCCCTTACCTAAAAGGAAAAGAAGTGCTATAGAAATACCCTTTCTTGTATAAGCATAGTTACTTTATCTTTGAGAATGACTAAAATCCTCTCTCTCTCTCTCACACACACACACACACAGACAGACAGTCAAGCCTTTTTAAATATTTATCAACAATGTTTTCTTAATGTTAGCTATTAACATTAAGACATCCAAACACGTTCAGAGCACTTTTTTTTAAATACACTGTATAAGCATAGTTACTTTATCTTTGAGAATGACTAAAATCCTCTCTCTCTCTCTCTCTCTCTCTCTCTCTCTCTCTCTCTCTCACACACACACACACACACAGACAGACAGACAGTCAAGCCTTTTTAAATATTTATCAACAATGTTTTCTTAATGTTAGCTATTAACATTAAGGCATCCAAACACGTTCAGAGCACTTTTTTTTAAATACACTGCCTACATACATTTTAACTATTTTTTCTTTTTTCACTTTAGAAAACATTAATATTGAGCTACTAAAATTTGATATATTCCAATATTATTCTTCAGAAATGTATGCAATTTTAAATATTTTTTAAAAAATGCTACATCAAAAACTATTAAACATATTTGAAAAAAATTAATACCAAATAATTTATATGTTATCTAGAACATGTACTAATATTTTAAGTTTTTGTTAAAAAATATAAAAAAAAAATTACAGTCAGATGAATACTTATACTGAAATTTTCGCCAAAATTTCTATGCCAATATTCGAATAACAGGCTATAATTTGGGAAATATTTTAGTGATTAAAATTCTTTTACTACATTCCCTAGAAAACAATATACAGATCACGTTCATGAAATTCCATAGTGATATAAAAATATTTTGAGTTATCGTTTTTAATGTGTGCAAATTATAGGTAAAAGCCAGTTCTGAGAAAATTTCATTTAAAGATTAAAGTGTTGTGTCTTTAATTAATAAAAAATTCTCATATTTGCTGATTAATTTTTTATTTGATTTTCTGATTGATTTCTGGAACAGTAATTATTTTATGTATCTTTTAAAATTTTACTAAATTTATATTTCAAAATTAAACTCTGTTTAAACTAATTTTTAACATCATTCTGGCCCTTTAAACACCCACTTCCGGTCCTTTAAATATGTACGCTTTTAGTTTCCTAATCTTTACGAAATCCCTTATATCTTGAAATCTAATTAACGTAGAGACAAAAACAAATCTGCTTTAGAAAGCTATTTAAATTCTTTATTTAACAAAAGAATAAAATAAATTTATCATATTTAGTCCAAATTGACATTTTTAATGTGTATAGGAACCATTAGCAAAAATTATTGATAAATATTGCAAAAATTAATAATAACCAGTGTTGTCATGATAAGAAACTCATTAAACTATTTATGTGTCGAGTTTCAAAATTTTGTTCTTCAATTCCATTTTTATAATTAGCAGCTTGATGTGTTTCTTACAATTTCCTCTACTTCTGTTATTTTCTTAAACAGTTTTATTTGTTTCTGCTTTCTTATAATTGTGTAATCCCTGATTCTGTCTCAAATCTTGACTTGTGACTAACATGATGTTAACAGTAATAACAATCCTTTTCATCCAAATGTCTGACTTACATCATTTTAATGTTCTCTTCTGAATTTGATATTCTATCACACAAATATGTGCTATTCTACTTCAAAGACCCATGTAGAACATTATTCTAATTGATGATTTTGACAATAATAATTGATGATTGATGATTTGATAATAATCAGGAGTTTAACAACTATAGCATTTAACACATTAATCTTGACTAGTTTAGGCATGTACTGTATATTGATTATACGGAAACATATTTTTTTTTTTTTAAAAAAGTACTGAATTGTTACAGGTTATGATTTTATAATTCTTGGATAATTTGCTGCTGTTCCATAGCCAACTTATTTGTTTGGGATTATTTCCATACTCAAGAAAATATTAAGAATGAGGAAAGGACATAAATAGATATCAGAATTCTATTGATTTTATAACTCTGCATATCTCCCTGTTCGCTATTGTTACATCTTCCATTCTTCTTTTTTCATATAAATATTCAAAGATTAATATACTGTAGTATCCTGTATATAATTCACAGCGGCGTATTATCCGCACGCCCCGTTTTTCGAGCAAAAGAAAGAAAACGTCACGTAATTCGTAGTGGCGTATAGACCACAGCAATTTTTCCGACGAATAAGAGAAAAATTTTACTGCTGATAATTTGATGCCAAATAAAACATAAAAAATACACATTATGATTAAAAATATATTAAATTCTATAGAAATTATATTTAAAAGGATTAAGATATGTGAATCCACCAAAACATAAAGTGCGATTATCTGAGATAAAAACTTGACATCGATCAATATACGAAAATATTCTAGTAAAATTTATCGATTTTTTGATTTTAATAATTTTTAAAACCAGGTTTTATTCATATTTAAGAAATAAACTTTGTTTCATTTGTATTTAAATGAAAGAAACAGATTATTTTTTAACTGCTTTTGGAATACATTTTTTTCTTTTGTACATAGTATGCTTTGTTATTCACCTTACATTACACGTTTGTCGACATTTTTTTCATTTGCCTTCCTTATAGCTTTCAGTTTAAAATTTACTTTGTAAATTTAATAATTTTCACTTTTCCATGACTAAAAATGAATTTGAATGTTTTCAGAGCAAAACAATTCAGATCTATACAGAATATGAAATGACATTAGCGAATTGCAACTTTAATATTATTCAGAGGAACTGAATTCGTTCTTAAACGTAATTGCACAATGCTGATATTCAGATAGTTAATCATAATATGCCATAACTGTAATTGCGTACTATTTTCTTAACTTGGCACTTTTTAGCAATTTCTATTTAAGTATACTTTAAAAATTGAACAATCTCTTCGGGCTTAATTTTTTGCATGTTTTATTTTAATTCTATATCATAATAAAAGATGTCAGTCATTTCATTTCTTAAAATGTTTATGTAATGTTGTCAAATAATTAGAATTATTTATAACATATCATTTACTCTCTTGCCTTTTTCTTGTTTTCACTTTTATTGTCCTGTGAGTCATAATTTACTGTAGTATTTTAATTAAAAGTAAATGCTCATTACTACGAAGGAAATCCTGAATTTTTATCACAGTGTAATTAAGGTATGTGTTGTTAACTTCAAAAAGTATTTAAAGTATACTATTGAAAATTATCACTAAAATAAATTTAATTTAATCCTTTGAAATGGTAAAGAAAAGTGTGAACTAAAAATATTTAAACAGTTGAACAAAGCATTATGTAAAATAATGCTATTGTGATTTAATAGCTGTGAATTGGAGTTTCAGGTTTTAATTATATGTTAAATAAACAATTTAAAAAAAATCATAGAAATTTAGTTAGGTATAATGAATTTACCTCTTGAATTAATTTATATTTTCAACATTTTTCATAGTTACCAAAAGTACATTTTGTCCATAATTCCACATGAATGTCTGTTTAAAACATTGAATTTCACTTATACCCCTTTCTCAATTATATATCTCTTTTAGTCACATTGTTTTATGAATAAGAAATTTCTTTGTTTAAATGTCTTATTTTTCCTTAAATAGCTAAATATTTTCTTATTAATGAAAAATTTATCATAGTTTTCTGAATACTTCTCTGTTTGCAGCATTTAGACATGATTAAGAGAGTTCAGCTTGAGCATCAAAAATTAGGAAGTAGCCTTCTTTTGAAAAAAACTCACAAAGGTGAAGTTGAAATAGAAGATGATTTTACAACCATTATTGAGGTTAAGTATCTTTTGGTGACTAACATTGTAATGAAGGAATTAAATTTTAAAGTCTTTCGTTTTAATTACTATTTCATTAATTATAAAGGTTACTGCAAATAACTCATTGATTAATAAAAAAGTTTTAAAAAATGCATAAATAAATTTAACTTTAATGATAAATGGTAAAAGCCATACATATATAAGTAAGCTAAATACTTACTGACAGAATAAGTCAAATTCTATTTTTTAATGGACATGTTTCGGAAATGAATCAAATTGCCATATTCTTAACCTTTTTTATTGCTATCTTTAACTGCTTTTACTGAGTGGTTGTAATGCAACTTCTCCTATAAACATAATTTTTCAGCTTTAATGTGTAAACAAAATACAATGAAATTTTGTACGTGTGTGCAGTTGTAATCCATACATAAACATGTCTACATTACTTGTTGATGCCATCAAGACAGCTGTTGGCCCACAGTCAGACATCAGAGTTAAGAGGCAGTAGTGCCCATACATTTTCTCAACTGACAGCCTATTTCTATACGCTATCCAAAAAGTACTCAGAAATATGAGCATTACTTCCCATAAAATGTCAGCCATACCCTTCCGCTGCTTGAAAGAAACAAGCCGTAGTGTCTCATTTACAGTCAGTTGAATTGGCCTTGGAATATTCTGGGGAGCAACAAGTCTCGTTTCAACCACAATGGGACTGTCAACACACTTAATTGCCGCATTTGGTCGAAGAAAAAGCCATTGATCCACACTGAAATTCATCTGCAGCTTCAAAGGTCACTATATGTTGTGGATTTATGGCAACATTCATACCTGGGTCTTTCTTCTTTGAGGAAATTAGTGTACACGGGCCTGTCACGTGTTCCATTATGGACTGTCAGTATTATGACATGCTGCAGGCATAGATGTTTGCAACTACAGCAAAAGTAGATCTTTATATAAACCATTTTAATGCATGATGGTGTATCCCCACATATCTATTGTTTCATGAAGGTGCTATTGTTCCAACACCACTTTACTGTGGAGCCTGTTATTAGTCGCTCCTTTTTTAATCCATTGTATTCTCTGTTCGCCATACCTAACTCCATGGGATTTTTCATTATGATGCTATTTAAAATGTGGTGTATCATAGAGGTATTGCAATATTGAATGACTTAAAAACTTCATGTTTGTCACACTGTCTGTCGACTTAAAATTTTGCAAATAAATGAAAGGTGATCACGTGGAGCATCTTCCCCTACATTGCACTGTACATGATTAGCAACTTCTCTTTTGCAATTTCACCCAATCTGTTTTGTTTCTGCCAACAAAACTCATTTGCCTTTTATTTAATGTGATTCGATGACAAGGTGAACAGAAACTAGTCAATAACTGGAAATAATTACTGTATTCATTTTATTAAATTTTATGTTTTTCTGGAATACTCTATTTTGGAATTAAATTCTGGAGCGCATTTTGTGTATTGCCCATGTACAAAATTTCATTGCATTCAATTTACCTGTTTATGCTGTAGAATGCCATTTATAAGGGAAGTCTAATTTTTCCACCTGCTTTATTTAATGAACAATTCTTTGCTCTATTGCTTTGTTACCAATACATATAAATTTTTGAAAAATATAAGAAATTAATATACATTAATTATATGGATTTTCTTGTGATAAAAATGAATAGATTTTATTTTCCAACTAAAAGGAAAAGAGGTTTGTAATTTAGTTTTCTATAATTATTTTACTCTAAATATATTTTTGTTTAATTTGGCATACCTAATATAGACTTTTATTAAAATAAATCAGTTTGATCAGTAATGTATCATATATTCTTTAACTTCCGCTAAATTTTAAGTAACTTGTATAATTTAAATCCAGATTTATTTATGGAATATTTTAATGTTTTAAAATTTGATTTGTTTCACTGTTGTTTTTCTTTTAAATATAAGTCTAATTAAATAAGTACATGAAAAAATCATATATTTTCATGTAAGAAAATAATTTGTTATTGATTTAATCTGTTTTAAATATTTGAAAAATTGTTCTTCAAACTGTTAACTTGTTTTCTGCCTAAGTATGTGCATTTTCCTCTCTTGTCAAAGAATTCACCTTGTATTTTAGTTTTTTCACTTGTAAAAATACAAGCTTTAAAATAAAACACATCTTGAATCGCAACTTGTAATCAATATCTTGTTATTGTTAAATATTTTGTCTATTTATTTGAACTGTGAACTGTTATTTTTTCAATTGTTGTGATGATGAAATTTAATTTATATTTAATCCAAATACTCCAAATCATGTAACTTATGTGATCTTTTATTATTCATGATTTTTGTACAGAAAATAATTCTGAATGATATAATTTGAATGTCTTTTAGAAATTATTTCAGTATTTCTTTATGAAGAGCAGTGAACACTGTCCTCCTCAAATTTTTTATTTTTCATCTTGTTTCTTAAATTTATTTAAAGTCATACAAAAATGAGAGATTTTCTATAAAAATGGAAGTTTTCAAATGACGCTTTAGAAAATAATTGTCATGAAACAAGTTTCTGCATGTTCTGCCAAGTTTTTTTTTCCTTCTTTCAAAGTTATAAAACTGATATCAAATGTGCCATGTTAGTTGTAGGTGTGCTTAAAGGATATACTCATTTCAAATCATTAAGTGACCTCAAAATTCTTCCATATAAGAAGAAGAGTTATATTAGATTAGATGGGGTTAAAGGGGTCAGACAATAATTTGTTGCATGTACAGATCAGATCATTGCCTATTCATGTACGAAAGCAAGATTCAAATGATTATGAAATGAAGCTTCATTGTGGTCCATAATTTAAAACTTATTAAAATAATTAAATTAAAATTACATATAATAAGAAATTTACATATAATACAAATTCATTAAATAAGAATTACTTAATATTTTTTTATTTATTTTAGAATTTGTAACAAAATGCCTGGAGGAATAACTGAAATCTTGATATTAAGGCTTTCTAAGGAAATAGATGTTTCCAGTTATTTCTTTTACTTCAAATGTGCACACTGCAAATTGTGCAATTTGCAGAGAATTTGGTATTTGAAATTATGGATTTGTCCAAATAAAAAGCTATAATAGTAAAAAACATAAATAAAATTCAAAATTCTACTTCTAAATTTTATAATGTATCCCTTTTTGATTCCATCAAAAGACTAAAAGCATTTCTGGTTTGACTGCTTTGGGAAGACACAAAAGCATATGTTTTGTGGGTCCATGCATGTTGTGCAAAGTAATTTTTCTTTTAAAATGTGCAATGGAACAAACAACTGATATTTTAAAGGCTTTGAAGATTTTAAAATTGCTATGGACATGCAGTTGAAGTTGAAAAAAAGGTATAAAAACAGTGGAAATTTCTTTTGATGAAATTGTCTCTATGCAGAAGAAAAAACAGTTAAATTTATGTGCCAAATGTTGGTTCGGGGGAAAACAAAATTTAATATTATCTTCGCAGTTTTTTTTTTTTTTTTTTTTTTTAAGTATACGCTTCTGCTGATAATATTCTAAAAGAATTGATAACTGTTGTTAATGAATATGAAATTTGTTTTAGTAAATTGTAAACTTTGTTAACAGGTAATCCATATGTTAACAAAAATGTTAAAAAAGTGAATGATCTTGTTGAAACAGAATCTGGTAATAAGATGTCTGAAGGAAGAATTTGCACTTTACATGCTATGCATAATTTTTTTCAGAAATTATTAGAAGAGTTAAATATGTATAAGCCTTCTTAAAAAACAGTCCAGCACGTCAAAAAGATTTAAAAAATGTCAGCACTGTTACTGATTTTGTAGGACAGAGGATGATAAAATATGTTTCTAATAGAATGACAACCAATGATATTATTGCTGAAAGAATTCCATAACATATTCCTAATTTAAAAGTTCTTCACTAAAGTTTTTCCTGTACAACAAAACTTCACTAAATACATCACTTGTATTGATGATTATAAAAGAAATTGAAATATTTGAAAAAATAAAAACTATTCCTTGCTATTTAAGTTTTATCATTTTTTTATCTAATATGTTCAAGAGATTGTTTTGAGAGTAGGTCTCCAATAATTCATAGACTATATACAGAATAATGAACTTTTAACAGAGTTATATATATGTCCACTTTTGTAAAGACTTGTTTTAAATATAAGAAGAGGGTGAGGAGTTATACATACTGGATGTCTGTGATGCATCAAATTTAAAATGTCTTCAAGAATTGGAAATTGGTTTGTCAACTCGTAGGTTACTTTTGGAAAACAAGTTTGATAATATTGAAAAAAAATTGTTCTTTAAAATGTGAAAATGGAACTAGCTGCTAATGTTAATTACTTGAGAGAAAATCTTCCATACATTAACATTAAACTGGCAGATTTTCAAATTCTTTTGCCAAATTGATTTCTCAGGTCAGGTGATATTAGTGGACTACATGTTATTGCATGCAGTTTTGAAAATAAAATTTGATGGCAAATTAAATATTTATATTTGTCAAAAGTAAGGAAATTAGCATTACCTTTATTGCATGTAAATGTAAACCAGGAACATGTCTTTTTTTTAAAAAAAAAATATATATATATATTGCTGTTTTAACAAAAGACAAATCAAAGCTGGGTGATTTCACAGTTAATGCAATAACAATGTTAAAGTCAGCCATTCATAATTTTGGTGGAATGGTGTTACATGTACATGTTACTAAGGATCTGTTGGATGCAGTTGCAAATGTATATAAAAAATTTTGCTAATAAAACTAGATTTTGGCTAATAAAACTAATTTATTCAGAAAGGAAAAAAAATTAAAGGCAGCGGAATTAAAGAGAAAAGAAGAGAAACAACATGGAAAAAACAAAATGAAATTAGATGATATTTTTAACCCGTATTTTAAAATTGGATTAAGATATTTCAGAATTAAAAGAAAGAAAAAACTTCTTTATCTGTGCTTCTTGAGGGAATCGATCTAAAGCAATAAAAAGAATAATAATCTTTAAATGATAGTAAGGTATAAAAACAGAGATAGCTTAGTGAAGAAACAACTTAAATTTAACTATTATATATATATATAACCTACATGCATTACCCTTTTCACTATATTCTCATTTATTTTTCAAGTTTACTGTAATTATTTTCTTTAAGCTATTTAATTATAGGTAAATTAAAGAATTTCACCAATTTTTGTTTCACTTTTAATTAATTTTTTAGAGTCAGTATTATTTGTCCATATTTATTATCTTCTCTAACATGAGATGTTACTCTTCCTATGTTATTAATAATTTAATTTACATTGCTTAATTTTAAATTTAAGTATTGTAAAATTAAGTAAATAAATTAAAGTATTATGTTCCTATTGTGTCTGGAATTAAAACTGAATGTTTGGAAAGTTGGATTTCTTTTTGTTTATATGAACTGTAATTGCAAATTAGTTGGAAATATGAAAAGTTTAATGTGTGAAAGTATAAATTCATTTTAATTATGAAAATATTTTCTGTTTTGATTCTAAAAGTGCTGATATTAGTGCTTTACAAAATCATGAACTGAAAAATAATTGATTTTGAATGCTATTTGATTCTTTTAATTTCTTAATTTTTTATTATAAAGATTTTTCAGCTACAGTGTTTAAACTATTTAATACACTAATATATTCTGCATTTATTATATTTAGAATTTATTAAGACTGATGTTATTCTTTTAAAATTGACCGTTCTCACAGTTAAATACCAGTTTTTTTTGCAGTTTTAATAAAAAAATACAATTTGACTCTCTTGAAGTCAGTTATAAAGATAATTATAAATATGAGTAGACCTTCATTAGAATTTATAAATATGAATTCTTGTAATTTGATATTTAATTATAGAATAAATAAATTACTGTTAAAAAAAACATTACAAACATGTATATTTATGTGATACCTTTGTATATTACTTCAGTGAATGAAAAATTCCATGAAAAGAAAATATAATTTTTACTATATTTTATTCACTTTATTCTTCATTGAAATTTATGTAATTTTGGTATAAATTAACTTTGTATTTTATAATAAAGGATGAAGTAACTAATTGCATTTGGTAAACCAGATATATATATATATATATATATATATATATATATATATATATATGATGATTTATTTCCTTAAATTATTAACCAGTCTATGAAAATGTATTTTTGTAGAAATAACTGGTTTTTTTTAAAACATTTTCTATAATTTTTATTTATTTATTTTTGAAATTCTTAAATTTCCTTCCTAAAATTTAATTTTTGAGTACTACTCACCCTGAAAGAGTGCGTTGCATTGTTATTATGAGTGGAAATCTGCAACTTATCAAATGTGACTGAAAAAATTATAATATAGCACAAATTAAATTTAAAATATATTATGCATAAAGTTGCATTTTACAAATCTGTGTGGTGTGCTTAATCTTAAAATATAGATAAAATTTAATATATTATTAATGTTCCTACAAATATCAAATCTGATGCAAATTTAAGAACTTGGATTATGCCATATTTGAAGAACTAAAATTAATTTATTGAAAATTGAATTGTTACTAAACAAAGTAACAGAAATATGTAGATGAGACCTAAATGTTTTATTTAGCCGTCTATAGTTTTCTTCACAGTTACGATTTGAAGCTTGTAAAGAACTATATCATAGTCACTATTTATTCTTAAATTATTAACATCTGAGTTTTTTTTATTTTATTTAAACAAGGATCGTTAATGAATAAATAAACTGTACTTTTTTCCCTTTTATAAAAAAGAGGCACTAAAGTATATTTTTATACATAATTTCAATGCTATGTATTATGATTTCTATTTACTTTTCTATGAACAAACTTTGTATGTAGAGTTCTGATTACTTGTAACATATTTCCTTAATTGTATACTTGGATTCTTTAAATTTGTCTATTTTTCTATTCACTACAGCATGATGTTCTGAAAAGTGTACCAAAAGGTGATACAGAAGATAACACAGATGTGGAAAGAGAAGAACAAGATTCCTCTAAAGATACAACTCAGCTCCATCGCTCCCATTTATTTGATTTAAATTGTAAAATTTGCACTGGAAAAGTTCCTCCTCCTTCTGATGAAAGTACTTCGAAGAAAGTTCGAATAGCCCATTCTATATCTGTTGATCTCAATTCTCCAAATGCTGTTGATGCTGCTGAAAAATCTTTATTGCAAAGAATTTCAGGAAAATCACCAATTTCCAGCATAGGGGAAGATTCTATGGACCAAGAACCTACTTCTACTGTTTCAATTGGGTAAACATGTTAAAATTTTTAAATGAAAAATATAAATCACAAATTAATTTACTGTATTTTTTTTGTATGTAATGTGCAGATTATTTCTTAAAAAAAGTGGGTATTATATGCTGCCTTACATAATATGAAAAGCATTTTTCATCAGAAAAGCTTATACTAGATTCAAAAGATTTATGTTTCCTGTTATAAATATTAGATGGTGCTGCCATTTCCTAACTGTTTTGTAAAATAAATTACAAAAAGCTTTCCTGACATTTCAGCTATAACCAGCAATAAATCTGATTACGTTCAAGAACAGAAGTCATTTCTTCAAAAGAATATTACACTTGTTTAGCGCCATTTAACATTTTGTTTTGGTCTGATGTGTTTCATTCTGAAAATATTCAAGTTCATATATCTTCATATGGAATCAAAAGCATATTAGTTACACTGCAGATTTTAAATTAAGAGGAAAGGTAAATAAAAGGCGACAAGCTTGCCAATGTACGGTGAAAGCATAGGATTCACATTTCAATAAATAAAATGGATCATACTAGCAGCTTGAAAATTCTTTTCTTTCTTTTAATTATTAACAAAACAAAAATATTTTATTTTTAAAACATCCTTTTAAAAGTCATCAAAAACTAAATAATGTTAAGTTATACTAGAATTATCCTCATAATTATAGCTCTTGGTGAGGTATTTTCACCTTAGTTTATCCCACTTGGCATTAAAGTGGATCCAAGTAGGATCCAACTAGATGTTTTTCATAAAAAATGTTTTTTCTACACAATTTATTATATTTTTTATCATATTTCGTAATTTTATTTTAAGTGCCATTGTATTATCAGGCCATATATTTTGGTTTATTTGCCAAAAAAAACTTCCTCGGCTTGTAAGCCATTATGGATTATGCATTGCTTTATTCTTTCACTTAAAAAAAGGCCTCACAAGTAAGACAGTGTTGTGAATTATCTATAGGAGAAATCTGTAATTGTTTTTAAGTTCAACTGATAAATATTAAAGTAGTTTATTTTAGTTTTGAATCTAATTGGCCTTGAATATGAAATTAAACATTACCAATAATATTGACTTTAATAACAGACTTGTAATTCATTCCTTGTTAATCTTTTTGTGAATGTCATTTATATCTTAAGAGTTCATAGAATTTTTCTTGATATATTTTTCTTTGTAGCTTATTTTCTCTAATTGAATTTCTTTCATTACCTTTTCAACTCAATTTCTTTTCCACTTGTTGTGTATTCTTGATTTCCTAGCAGATTGCGTAAATGGTTAATTTTTCTCTTGTTACATAATTTTCCTTTTTAAAAATTAGAAAACATACATGAAAAATCCCAGTTTGATTTAAGAAAAAATTTTTCTATCAAAAAAATTTTGTTGATAGTTTTGATTCATTATATTCTGTTTATTTTTTGGTTCAATATATTCTGTTTAATAATATTATTGTAAATTGTATTGAACCAATAAATGGGCAGAAATTTTTTGTTACATATAATTTTATTTTGCATATGTGATTGTTTCACGAACCTGTTGTTTCCAGGATCGTTCAGTAATACCAACATATCTTCTTTTTTACGACAAATTTATTACATATTAACAAACATAACATTAATTATAGACACAAACATAAATTTAGATGGTTCATTTTACATTATTCGAAATACATGTATTTTCCATCACCTGAAAGTGGTACCTCCGCTACCACTCATCTTTTCACACACCCATACCGTTCCTCTCGCTCCGACACACTCCCCCTGTGCCTCTTGAATCACTTACAACCGCACTTAAAGAAATCGAAAGTTCTCATTTGTTAAGTGTTTGATCTTTACACCTTCCCTCCAGTTTCCATTGCTGGACCTTGTCCCGCAAATGGAAACTACGAAGTATCCTAGAAAGTTACTTTTACCTTTCATCACCATTCCATCAAGAGCCAAATAATACCAAAATTCTAAATTTAACTTAATGCTTAACATGTTTTCTGACATGACATGCTTCAGTTTACACTTTTCTTTCATATTCTCTTTAAAGGAAAATATCCTATATTTCTGCTATATCCATTATATTGATAACAACACAATATTATAAAGTAAGAAAATAAGAATCAGTATTAACATAAAAAAAAGCAATTATGCAAATATTATTCACACAAACCTTATGAAAATTAACAACCAATAACAAATAGAAATAACTACATTATATTATATAAAGTTAAATATGAATATTTATGATATATCAGAAATTATTTTCTATTTCTTACAAGATTCATTATAAAAGAAAAATAATTAATCATCCTCATAAACCCTTGATAAGGTATCTGCGATAACATTATTACTACCGGGCTTATGAGCTATTGTAACCTGATAGCAAAAGAGAGCCAATTACCATCTCTGTAATCTGGCATTCTTCGGGATGCTTTCCGTAAGATATTTCAGATGATTGTGATCTGTGAATAAATTTATGGGAGTTCTGTAAGTCTATGCTTTATACTTACCAAGAGCCCATATCACAGCATATGCTTCTCTCTCAATGGTACTCCACTTAGTCTGCGCTGGAGTTAATTTCTGACTGGCAAAGCTTATAGGCTTAGGATTTTCATCTGTGTCTCTCTGCATTAAACATGCTCCAATGCCAGTAACCAAAGCATCTGTGTGCAGTTCAAATTGCTTATTTAATTTAAATAAGCAATTTCTGAATCATGGATTGACAGTGAGGTGACAGCACATAAACTATCTTTCAATGGGAATGAATGTCTTTTCGTTCTCTGCAGACCAAGGGATGTTGTTTAGTACAGATTTTCTGGTCAGGTCTGTTAATGGCTTAGCAATGTTAGCGTAATGAGGCACATATTCCCTATAATAGTTAAACAGTCCTAATATCGATCTTAAGGCTTTCTTTGTTCTTGGCGATTTTAAGTTTTTGATAGCTGCAATTTTATCCAGATCATGCCCATGCTCTCTTGATCCAACTACATGACCTAAGTATTTTACCTTCGATCGAGCAAAGGTACATTTTGCTAAATTTGCGGTAAAATTTTAATGTTTCCAAAACCACTCTTAGATGGTTCAAATGTTCTTCCCAACTAGATGAATAAATTATGATATCATCCTGAAAACTTTCAACAAAATCATTATGAGGTCTTAGGATCTGATTCATAATTTTCTGAAAAGTAACTGGAGCACCTGCAAGTTCAAATGGCATTGCTTTCCATTGATACTATCCCTTAGGTTAAATGAAACTTGTTAGTTCTCGACTATCTGGATCCAATGGAATTTCCCAATAACCTTTAAGGATGTCTAGATTGGATAGATACTTTGCCGCACCAGCTTTGAATCATAATTTTTCTGAATTTTGCCTTGGAAATGGAGCTATTTTAGACTCGGAATTCAATCCCCGATAATCGACACATAGTCAAATCGTTCCATCTTTCTTTGCGACACATACAAGAGGATAATCAATCTCTGCAGAAAATGATTCTATCAGATCAATGTTTAATAGTTCTTTTATTTGATTTTCCACCTGAGGTTTTAGTGATTCTGGTATTCAGTATATATGAGGCTGTTTCCTTACGATTCCAGGTTTTAATGTTACTTTATGATGTGGTACCTTAGTTTGTTTCAATTCACCATTAAATATGACTCTGTAGCCATTGAGAATTGTTAAAAGCCGAGTCTTTTGCTTCGGATATAGATTTGACAATTCTGTCTTTTCTTCTAGCTGTTTCCAACAGTCCTTTATTTCTCCAAGGCCTCCTAAAGGTACAGGTTGAACTTCCCCAAAATCTTCATCAGCTTCATATATTATGCCCACCGTATTCATCGGTTGGATATATTTCCTTAGCTTATTCTGATGCAGATGATGGATGCTTCCATCTGGTAGCTTAACTGCATAAGAATGTGGTGATTTCTGTTCTACAATTTCCCCTGGACCTTTCCACCTGGAACAAAATTTGTTTGTAGAGTCTGGAATCAGAACAATAACTTCATCACCAATAGATAATTCTTTTGATTTGGATCTTAAATTATGATAATGTACATAATTCTCCTGTTGATTTTTAATATGCTCATCAGCATGTTCTACAGCTTCCTGAAACCTATTTCGAACCTTCTGAAGATAATCAGTGACCAAAAAGACATCGCAATTCTTTTCTTGGTTTTTCTAGAGGCAAGATGTCCTCCTGTCAGTGTTTTGTGAGCCAATTTTAAAATTTCTTTTCTCCTGCAATCAGGAACTACAAGCTGTACATATTTCTGTCCTGCCACATTGCCTGTGTGGTACAGTAAATCTGACTCCAGCCAATAATTGTTCTTATGTTGTCTGGCATCTTCAAAACACTGATTTAATGTAGCACAGGACAACTGTTCTTTTCTAAATATCTTTGCTTGCGAAATTGGAGTTTTATTTTCTTTATCCTTAATAGCTATTATTTCTTCGTTTAACAAGTTACTTTCAACTGGAGCAGTTGAGACCTCTACTTCAGAATTTTCTAAATCAAGTGTTCCTTGATTTGCCTCTATTTCCTAGTGTACTTCTTTTTCCTTCCCTCCACATTGAAAGTATTTGAAACTATTTCTTTCCCATGGATATTTTATATTTCTTTTCCAAGATATTTTCTTCTTTGTTCTTTCAACAAACTGAAAACTCTAGGAGTGATCAAAGCTTGCTCATGCAATCCTTTCACAACCGCAGCATGCACCATGATATACGGCCTGATATCATCATCTGCTGACCAAAGGCTAAGTGGAACAGAAACAAGATTTCCTTCAACCGGAGATCCAATTGCAGACCTCAAGTAAATTTTCCCACTTGACTGCAACATTTCTTCTGGCACCACTGACTTCCGCAGTACTGTAATTTCTGCACCACTATCGATGATTCCTTGAAACTTATTATCTCCTATATTTAAATCAACTTGTAAAAGCTCACCATCCTTTTCACTGATTGCAATTTCCCAATCGAAACTTGCATAACCCATTTTAATGCAAAGTTCATTTAACCCTTTATTGCTTACTTCTTCAGTTTCATTTCTATTAGGAACCTTAAATATTGTATTCGCTTGCGGACAAAATTTCTTCAAATGACCCTCTTGACATTTGTAGCACTTTAATACCTTTTTACCTGGAGCGCAACTAGCGGTATTATTTCCCAAACGATTCTGTGCTCATCGATCTGGGTTCTTTTGATAATTATAATGTTCTTTCTTTTCAACAAAACTTTTATTTCTAACTTCAGCTGGAAAAGATTTCCTTATAATTTCGTTCTGTTTTGTTCCATGTGGGCCGGGAATAAATTTGGTATAGTTGTGGGTATTATTTGCTAAACTTTTTGGTATCGAAACTAAGAAATTATCAATTTCCCTTACCAAATCAGGGACAGGAAGCCAATTTTCGATCTCTTCCAAAAATATCTAAGATCTTACATGAGTAGGCAAAGTCTCTTTTATTTTGTCAGCTACAATAAGTTTTTTTAAATTTAGCAAATGTTTCTATATCTTTTGATTTTAAATACAGTTCTAATGCAGCTTCCACCTGGGACGCATACTGAGCATAACCTTCATTGTGTAATTTATAACAAGAATCGAAATTCTTTTTGTGCTGTAACGGAGTTATTCTATACTCCCTTAAAATGAAATTTTTGATTTTGTCATACTAATCTAAATCTTCTTTTGACAACATAGCATTTATTCCTGTAGCACGACCCTTTAAACATTGTAAAATAATTTTCCCTTCATACTGTTCGGGTTACTTCATAAAGCTTGAACATCCTTTCGGCATGATGGAAAAAGAAAGGCCATTCTTCTGCTCGTTCCGGGGGATCTAAAATTACTGCTTTCATTATATTTAAATAACCTAGAAAAGTGTTTCCTAATTTATCTCGCCCATATTCTACAGTGCTTTCCGAGTTGCACTCATCTTCCTCTTTTATTTCTAATTAACGCATTTTAATCTCATACTCACGTTCTCTTTGTTTCTCTTCTAATTCACGTTGCCTTTCTTCTACTTTGGCTTTCTCTCTCTCTCTATCCGATCAGAAATTATTGTATTTATTAATTCTCGAACAAATGACTCTTCAAAATTTTTAGATTGTGTAATCACATTTTTTAAATCTATTATTTTCGCCTCCAGAGGAATCTGTTCTCCTAACTCACTAGCCAATATTAACAGATCCTCCTTTCGAGCTTTACCCAAGAATGCGAAGGCCATTTTAACAACTAATGTTATCGCAAATTGCTAAACCTTAAATTATCAATTATTCAAAATAAAACACATTTAAATCACACAAATCACCTTTCATTTGTTTAATCAATAAAACATTTTCGTTTACTTAATGCACCAAAAGAAAAAGATTTAAATAATTTATTCTAATAATAAATTTAATAATTTATAGTTTCGATTTTCATTTCAACACATTGTAATATACTTAATACACACTGTAATATACTATCATATATATAAAACTTCAATTACATAATAGACATTAATGAATGAAAACAATTAAAAACAAACAAAAAATAATCATGCTTCCAGTTTAACGAATCATACTTCCAGTTTAAGCATTTCAAATTAAATAAATCCTTATCACAGAAGATCATTGAACATATAACCACCTAAATGAATAAAATGATAAAATCATTTTTAGTAATATGCATTTATATGTTTATCACTATTTATTTATATAATTTTACCTTAAAATAATATAAATCAGAGCTACCGAAACAACCAAAAACTATTATTCACCATTGCAAGCACAATTACTTTCGAAATATAAAATAATTCAAAATTTCCCCTCTCATAAATTTTTCACACTCTGGGTTTTGAATCAAAATTTAAAATCTTAACTTAGTTACTTTACATAAATATTAAATTCAATCATAGTAAATATTTAATATACGTTATAGCATTGAATAATTCTGAACACATAATTTAATAATGCAAAACAATAAACAATTAAAAAGCATTTAAAATTTTTTAAAAGTTTCTTATTTCCATAAACTTATATCATTTACATACTAAACAACAGAATGATAACGAAAATTCTAAGCAAAACATTTATATCCTACTATATCACATTAAACTAAAAGTATGTTTCAACAATTTACTATTCAATAATACAGAAGCTTTTAAATTGATGCACATAACTCAAGAAATTGACAATTAGCAACAACATTATTATTCGACATAAATTTGTTTTAATAAACAGATTATTCCAAAAATATTTTTTTCTTAATAAATCAAAATTATATATATATATATATATATATTTAGTAATATCACCAATTATAGAAAAATAAACTTTTCTAAATATTAATGAACAAATATCAGTAATATTTTGAAACCAGTATCGAAACTCAAATATTTTCTCAATTGAATTGAAAATTATACATATTTATTTTTATTTTGATACTTCAAATATTTAAACAATTTTTTAATTTATTCCATTTCCTCTTTAAACAAAAATCTATGAAGAAATTTTAGAAAATTCTAAAACTAAAGTTCCCTTAAATTATACATAATTAAAACAAATATTTGCTCTTAATGGAATGAGAAGCAATTAAAATATAGAAACTCACAACTTTGTAGATACTTTTCCATCATTAGCATCCCATCATTTTGTGTTAATCCGGAACACATCATGTCTACTTCGCCAATGTGATTGTTTCACGAACCTGTCGTTTCCAGGATCATTTAGTAATACCAACATATCTTCTTTTTTACGACAGATTTATTATGTATTAAGAAACATAACATTAATTATAGACACAAATATAAATTTAGATGGTTCATTTTACATTATTCGAAATACGTGTATTTTCCATCGGCTGGAAGCAGTACCTCTGCTGTCACTCATCTTTTCACACACCCATACCATTCCTCTTGCTCTGACACACTCCCCCTGTGCCTCTTGAATCACTTACAACCGCACTTAAAGAAATCGAAAGTTCTCGTCTGTTAAGTGTTTGATTTTCACAGCATAGTTCACTTGGAAAATTTACCTTTATCTATTCTATTTTCTTGCAATTAAAATGTTCTTATTTTTCTTTAGCTTAAACTTAAAAATTCTCTCATATAAATAAGTTAAAATTAACCTTAATTTAAAAGAATTTAATGGAATAAAGAATTTGAGAATCAGGATTATGCTTATTTCTTAATAAATTTTAAAGTTTAAAAATTTTGTTTGAAAAATTTTGGCAAAATATTTAGAGAATTGATATATTTTCTTAATAATTTTATTTTATGTGACAAAATAAAAAGTTTTTAAAAAACAACTATCTCATTGCTAAAATATTGATCTGGTTAGTTAACTTATGAGTATTATATATTTAACATAAAAACTTTATCTTTCAAATGGATCAAATCTTTCAAAGTAACAAAAGTGAAACTAATTGCTTTGTATTTATAATATAATTGAATGAATACTTAAATTAGATTGGTTGTAATAATTTAAAAATTTGAATTCAACAAATCTTGAATTTTAATGAAAAATGTAAGTTGTGTATAGTGAAAATATATAAGTTGAATATCAATGGACTATTTTTTTTCATGCTGAATAGCATTTGAACAAATTTGTCAATTCATCAGAATCTACTAAATACATATTTAAAAGTATTTTGTAATACTTTGATATGCATATTTGAAAAAACCATCTTTAAGCCCTTATTTCTATATTATAATATATTATTACTTATATTTATGGATTTGCTATTTATTGTTAATTTTGTTATATTTCATTAAATATAATAAATCCTATTTTGATTCAAGAGGATATATTTGAATCTTCTTTTATATTTATTGTGTACTATTTATTAATATACTAACCATGGTATAAGTCATTTCCTTATTGAACGAAACAGAGTGCCTCGATTTTTTATTGATACAAAGCTTATTTATATAAATTTATATAATTAATATTTTTTAATATGATTTTCAGTATTTTACAATATACACTTTTGGTCATTTGTTATTGTTTTACAAAAAGTCATCTGTTGCTTACAGATTCTGTGTAGAATATAAAATTTTGAGATTGTTTTAATTCTATATTGACTGTAACTGTATAATAGAATAAATACCCTAATTAACTTCTAACAGCTTTTCAATAGATTAATAAGATGTAGTTAGTTTCTTGTGCTAATTAATGGTTGAAAGGTGAATTTATGCTTTTTTTTTTAAAAAAAAATCAAAATCCAGTTATACTAAGAGTTTGAACCAACTATATTGTGTTTCTTGTAGTCAGCAAAATTTTGCTAAACTTAGAATGTGATAAATCATAAAAAAAGCCATTCAAACAACTTGATTTAATCAATTACTATAGTTTTATTTCCTTGTTTAATTTTGTGGCTTTATATAGAAATTAATAATTTATGTTAGATATTTTGTGTATGAAACTGTTTTTAGTTGCAAATGAAATAGGAGTGCTACTTGTACAGTTTATTATTAACTATTTGTTGGCAGATTAATTGGGTAGTGTGTGGTATCCGATAGTATATATTTTACTCTTAAAAATGAAAGTATAATGCTGTGTGTGAAATTTGCAACACTCATTTGGATTTCATTTTTTAAAATGCTTTACGAAGTTTGATCAAATTAATCAGTTATGAATATAGCTTGATAATTGTGTAAAAGACATTTAACTTTAATTAGTAATATTTTATTAACAGAGCTTCAAATATTGCTGGTTTGTTCAGTATTCGGGTGTGGCAAATTTATTATTGTGTTTATATTCTTAACTATTTGTATTATCAAAAAATATTTTTCTGAAATGATATATGTATTGAAATAGTAATCTAATAAAATATCTTAATATAGAACACAGGAAAGTTTTTATTAAGGAGTTTTGCAGACCAAATTAAAACTGACTGATTAGATAACTCATGATGAAATCTAATTAAAAAAGTTTTCATTTGACCCCTATTCTTGAGAACAGTGATTAATTTAGACTGTTTACTCAAACTGTGGTGTGTGAAAAAGATGTATATATTGTTTCATATGTTTTTATTGGAAAAATCAATCCAAAATATTAAAAAGCTCAAGTATTATAGAAGAATAAATATAGTAAAAGGAACAAACATTTAAATTAATAACCATAACAAATTAACAGTAATATTTTACATTACTGCTATTTTTGGAATTAAAAAGTAACCCTTTTTTAAAAAATGTTTAACATCGTCAGAAATGAAGTATAAACAGACTTTACTTATGTTTTTATATTATGGAAAATTGAAAATTTCTATGTAACCAAGTAATATCCTGAACTTACAATTCATTTGTGAAAATTTTCTTCATATTGTAATGAATAAAATACATATTGCAAGGAAAATAAATTTCTTTTGAATCTGAACTAAATGCAATTTTTAATTGTTTTTAATTTGTTTTGAAAGTAAAAATATAAGCTTATAATATCTAGTTATACATGTAGAATCAAGATTTTTTAATTGTCAGTTGGGAGTATTTAAAAATTTATTGAGAAACAAAAAATAATATTTGTAAGTAGAAATATTATCAAATTAACAAATGCTGAATGGAATTTGCATGTACCCAATTTCTGGTACATTTTATTTTTTTTTACCAACTAACTGTCTGATACTAATTCTGCGTTGCAAAAAATAATACTCAAGAATTTGATGAAAAGTTTTTTTAGAAAATGAAGGAAAACTGCATATAGGTATGAAAATAAGAATGTAGTGAATATTATGTGAAATAATAATTTTAGTTAAAAAATTATTTTTATTATTTTAGTTTAACAAAGTAACTACCCATTTATAATTTTATGTGTAGTATAAATAATAAATATTTTAGCCAAAAATATCACTTGTAATGAAATATTTATCATGTATATGTGTATATACATCTTAAATATTTCTATGTGTATTTCTAAATATTTAAAAATTGTATTTAATATTAAAATTTAACTTTGAAATAAGCAAAATAACTAATATATATGCATTAAATTATTTGTGATCTCCTAGTCATATATTTAATTAAATTTTTAATTCAGTTCATCTCATTTTATGTGTAATGTTATAATTAACTGTTATTGCCGACCGCCCTGTCTAGTGGTCAGAGTGCCTGACTGCAGATAGGGATGTCCTGGGTTTGAATCCCAGTATGGGCATGGATGTACTCTCTCTCTCTATTTTGTCTTTGTCTTTTTTGTGTATGAATGAAGTGTGAATTGTTACCTACCCTATAAACAGGTCCCTATGGTATGTGTGTATTGAAGCAGTCAAACCACACCAAATATTGTTCAGTATGAAAAATGGAGCAGCGCACCCCATATTGTCTACCTGACACAAGACAAAATAAAATTGTATTTTTTCTCAAAAATATTGAAAACCATTTCTCTAACATTCAATTATTTGATAGAAAATATAAATGTATGGCATATATTTAACTTATTTTTATGTGCTATTTTAATTCCATTTTCTTACTTCATTTGAGTATGCTTATGAAACTTCTCATGTTTATAAAATTAATTTTTTCTATATATACAAAAAAAAAAATTATTCTGAGATTTTCTTAAATTTGTCTTTGTTTTTGTTTTTCATGCTAGTATTATTTTATTGAGTTTTTAAATAAAGTTTCGTCTCAGCACTCAGTGATATTGCTCTTGCTTTTAAATAATCACTTAAAATTGTTTTTTAACTATCTAAAAAAAATTCTGTTGAATTTTAAATTTAATACCTTTTGAAAAACTGAGTAATAAGGACATATTATTAATAGTCAAACTAAAATGATAACTGTTTTGTTATTATACCATAAAGTATAGAATCATGACGTTTTTAATGCTTCTTTAATTAAGTATTTTCTTAAAATTCTCCCTTAATGCAAATTATACTATTTCTAATCCCTTGTAATGTCTTATTATAAGCAAGAAAAAGAAATATTAAAAAAGTATAAAATATCCATTTTATTATAGTTAATTTTTGTTTCTACATTGTAGAAATTTCTTGATGAAATTTTCGTAAACATTTTGTTTTATTTATATTAATCAAAACATTTCTTTCTCTAGATCTCCTGATACTAATGAAAACACCTCTGCTTCAGAAAGTGGATTTAAGATTACTTCATCTGTATGGAAAGGTTTCATATTTATGCAGGACATAGCTAAGTTTGTAACTAGTGCTTATAAAGTTTCAGGTCAAACTGATCGACTTCATACTGTAAGATTTATTTTAATTAAATAAGTATACTACCAGAACATATTATATATTTTGTGATTAATTTAATCTTTTACGTGATATAACTTCTGTAATCACATATGATTATTTTTCTATATTTATTTATTTTGCTAGTTTTGCGAATGGAAATCCAGTTTAAAATAGTTTTGTTATTTCAAGTGTATTTTCTTGCTGTATTAAATATTAGACTTATTTTAATTTAATATTAAACAATTACCAGTATCTGTGTAAGTGTTATGTTTATCAAAAATTTATTCAAAAATTTTGCTTATGAATTTTATTAGGATTTGCCAGATACTATTCAAGTTTGTGGAAGGATTATACCTGATCAAGTATGGGACTATTTGGGCAAAATCAAGCAATCTGGAAACAAGGTATATTATGAGTTCATAAAAATAGTTCTTATATATATATATATATATAGATAGATATCGATATATATATCATAGAATCTCATTTGTTCACACTTGATGCAATCAAAAATTGTTGAGTATGCTTTAAATGTATACTTTTCAAATTAAATGTATGGGGTAGGTTACCTCAAATCAGAAAATTTGAATTTATTGAAAAAATATGTGCTTTTCAGCTTTAATTTTATTTGATAATATTTAAGGTAAAGTACTTCATATTTAAATAGTTATATATATATATATATAAAAATTATTGATTATTTTATCTAAAAGGGATTTAAATTCTAGCAGGTTTCTGTATATTTACAAAATGAGAAATAAAAGTTCAATTTAATGTATTAGTTTATGATATTCTAATATACATTTGTAGTTCTAAATTTTTAAATGTTGTACTTACATATTGGAACTAAGAAATGCATTGTATAAAAACAAGAAAAATTTAAATTTAAATTAAGAAACAGAATTTTCTTAATTATAAAACCATGCAACTTATTTTCTAAATTTAATGCAAGGCTTTGTAATCTTTTTAATAAAAATTTTGACTTGTATTTGTTTTAATAATATCTAAGTTGATAATGAAGTATAATTTGAGACTATTTAGCAAATTTAAAAATATTTACTAAATGTTCTTTTATTTTCATTTAATCCAACAGCAGTTTTTCACCATTATTTTATGTTTCTACTAACATAATATCTATTTTTTAAATTTTATTTTTAATTTAAATTTTTTTAACAAATTTCATGTGAATTTGTAATTTCTTTTAGGAATTAATTATAATTCAGTTTCAAGCTGCTAATGAAGAAGAAGCTATTACTTATCATTCATTTTATTCATATCTAAATAGTAGAAAACGCTATGGTGTTGTTTCTAACTATTCAAAAAAGATAAAGGATTTTTACATAGTGCCACTAGCAGCAACGAGTCCAGTACCAACAGTTTTAATGCCATTTGATGGACCAGGTATTTACCAAACTTATTAAAATAAGTTTTTAAGTTATACTAAACTTTAAATCTATTCTATCCATAAATATATTCCAAAATTATTTTTAATTTGCTCTGAAATTTCCTAAAAAATAGATTATGTTGAGAAATGACTTAATGTAAATTTTTTTTAATAGAAGTTTCATGATGTTAAAAAATTTGTTATTTTTAAATATTATGTCTAGTGATTTATATGCCAATAAATTAGTTGATACTAGTGTTAATTAATTACCAAATCATGATATATTTTAATCTTTTGAAATAAAAAATTAGAAATCATTACATAGCTTTTCTTTAACTTGAAATAAATTGTTTGCCAAACATCATACATTCTACCACTATGAAATGTGTATAATATAATTTCTGTACCATTTACTTATATAATTATAAAACTATAATTACTGTATCACATATGATATTTTAGACAGAATTGATCAAATACAAACTTTTTAATAACATTTTCTCTTGTAATATATATTTTTAAAAAATTAATTCTAAAAGTGGAACTGTAAAGATCTTGTACTATATTTCTGGAAAGCAATCTTAAAGAGATAATTTCATTTCTGTTGAAGCAACATTTTATTTATAATAGTGGATTTTTTGTAATAAATAATAAATGAGGTGAAAATAAATTCATGTTAGTATATTAAATCCGAGAAATATGATTTAAAGATGTAAATAAAGCTAAACCAGAAAAATTATTTTTTATTATGTGCATTCAAAATAAGAATACAAAAAAAATTTCCCAATTCTTATTTCATTTATAATTTTACTTATGTAAAAGTTATGAACTGATCCCCTGTTTTGCCATTGATATGAAATCTATTTCACCATTTTTTTTTTCCAAAATAGTATTCCTGTAAGATTAAGAGAGTTTTAAGATTAGTTTAAGTTTTTTCTTCCAGTGTTTCTTTAAATTAATACTTTATACTTTTTAATAAAAATTCTATAATTCATTCCAATGTGTTCAAAATTTCATAAATATTTTTAAAAAGGGCTTTATCAAATTTTATATTATACGGTTTTGGTTTTTATTTTTATGTGCCTGAGAAGTAACATACTTTTGATATAAGAAAACACTGCTTATAAAAAACTGAAGAAAGTCGAGGAAAGTCTAAAAACATATCCAATATTAATATTAAAATGCAAATTAAAAGATTCTGTTACTGTAAATATTTCATCATTGTATTTCCATAAAATAGTGTAAGGTTGTATTTTGATTAAACTGAACTAAAATTATGTTTGGTGTAACTTAATTTCTATATTTTACTTTAGTAAAATTGTCTTAAAATTGAAGAATTATAAATATATTTGAATGGTTTAATTATTTTTTCTTAGGTTTACCATCACCCAGACCACACTTATTGTTAGGAGTCATAGTGAGACACAGAGTAAAGCAAACATCTTCATCTGATATGCCAAAACAATTGTAAGTCAAAACCTCTTGACTTTCATAATTTCTGAACGTTAAAGGGTTAGCTCTCTGGGCATTAGTTGAACAATTCATACGTTCAAGCTCCACATTAGGCTTTGATGTTGTTAGTTGTTTGGACTCTATTTAAAAATGTAGGTCCTGGTCTTGCTAGTTCTTATGTGCAAAAAATGACCACAAAATGACAAGGAAACAAATTTATAATTTGAAAAATTTAATGAAATTAGTGATTTTACGAATAACATTTTGCGTTATTTTGGTAATTTTAGTAAAAAATTTCAAGTATCTATAATTAAGCTGTCAAAATAAGTTATTTAATTAAAAAAATTTTAAATACCTCTTTTTTTGTCTTTGGACATAATACGGTATCGAAAATTGCGGAAATTTTTTGAAATATTTATGTCTTTCAACTTGTGTGTATATTATACATTGATATTTCTCTTAAATACAAATGTTTATGTATTAACGCAAAGGAAATTTAACTTTGAATTTAAGTAAAAGCACCAAATTAAAATGTCTGTTGCAAAAGTTACACTTTTTGTCTAGAAAGCAAACACAATTTATAATGAATGCTGATGTATAATGATTAAAGAGATCTAGCCAATTACAGTTATTGTTTTGAGAACCAATGAAATGTCAATAACCAAATTACAATAGGTTTTTTTTTGTATAAAAGTGCAATTTTATTGGAATGAATTTTGCAGAAGGATACATAATAATTTCACTTAAATATGTTTTTTTTATTTTTATAATCCTTTTCTTAATGCATATACTTTAAAACAGTGGCATTAATTACAAAAATTGGTTGGACTTTTGTCAAAAGGAGAAGAATTCAGAGCACATTAAGCTAAAATTGCAAAGCAAGAAGATAGATTTAGGATTTTCTGTTGTTTGAAAGTTGTGCTTATGTTATTATAAAACAAAATCAGTGAAAAAATAAGGCGAAATTAGGCAGAAAAAAATGCAATTGCTTCTGATGATAGAATTGTAAAAAAAAAAAACATGCCTCAAAAATAAAAAATAATTTACAAGCTGTTAGATGCAAAACAATTATTGCTGTTAATTCAAGAACAATAAGGAATTTATCAACTTTTGACAATAAATGTAGAATTTCAAGGAAAACACTGTATTTATATCTAAATTTTAATGCAAGAAATCAACTTAGTAAACAAAAAGTACATTAAATGTTTATAGAGACAGTGAAATCAAATAAGCTCGAGTAATTATAGTAAAAATCTCTCTTTGGTGGTAATGGTTGAAAATATGAAAATTGTGAAATCAGGCAAAAGCTACATCTTGTTTGTGGTGAAACGTCTTCAAAAAATCCAACAAGTTATCATGATTTGAATATATGTATATGCAAATGGTGTGGGGGCATATTCAATAAATTTATCAAAGTGTAAAAAATAATATGTTGATACTTTTCTGGAGCCCTAATTATATTTTTCAACAAGAATTTAACCCATTAAAAAACTTTTATCTTTCTGTAGGATTCATCTTTATGCCATAAAAATATGCTAAGAAGAACTTAAGACAGGCATTTATTACCCTGGATATTAAACATCCCTGATTTAAATAGTATTAAAAATTTAGGGCGATGTTTGTGAAAGTCCTTGTTCGAAAAATATGTCCAACAAATAAAACAACTTCTAGTCTGGTTCTATAATTGCTTCGTTGTATCATGTGATTAAAAACGAACTCTCAATGAAAACTGGTTGTGAAGCTATTAAAAATAATAGTTATCTGACTGTAGGATTCATCTTTATGCCATAAAAATATGCTGACTAATAGTAATAAAACTTCATAGTGTAACTTTAAAATAATATGAAATCTAATATATATCATATTAAAAGTAACTTTTTGTAATATAAATATTTTAATTTTGTTTTATTAGTTGAACTTCCGTTAATATATATATACACACACACCACACACACATTTATATTTAATGAAATTTTTGTCTGTAAAATATGTTAACTGTAAAATAATTTAATTATTTAAAATAACACATGCCTGAAATATGGAAAAAAAATATATTTTAAATATGATACTCTTTCTTAAAGTATGAACATTTATTATTGTATTTAATGTTGAAATTATTCAGTATAATTTTTATTTGATATGAGCCTCTCTTCGTATTTTTTTTAAAAAAAAATTAATGTCGATTTTCATCTAAATTTAAAAGTAATAAGAACACTTTCTTAAATAACGATGATAAGCTATATGTTCCTGAACATAATTCTCTTAATATGCAAGCAGAATGGGAAAGTTAAACAGTTGTTATGAGAGCTTTATGATTTTTGTATTTAAATTATTAATTTTACCTAGCATTTATATTTTATAATTGTACATAAAATGTGTTTATTATCATTAATATTAAAATATTAATAACTTCATTTAGAAGTAAATTACTGTATTTTATAATTTTTTATTTTCAGGACAAAAATGGAAGTTGAAACTATGGATGGATCATACACTCCCCCCTTTGAAGTTCGTTCTTATACCCCTCCTCTGCCTACACAATCAGAAGACTATCATACAGCTGCAGAAGTACAATTAGAATCAAACTGCATTTCATCCATCGACCTGAAAAGCGACATTTCAGAAAATAAATCTGTTTATGTGCCCTTGGAGAACAAAATAAATGATAACTTACTTTCTGATCCTTCTTATAGTCCTTCTTTAGAAAAAGATTCTGAGCTAGAGACATTGTCTGATGACAAAGATGATGATAAGCCATATGATCCTGAACAAGATGTCCTGAATATATCTTCAAGAAAAATAGAAAACAAATTAAGTGAAATTAGGAAAACTGATAAAAAACATGATACCTCTGAAAATTTGAATGAACACAAGAAAATTTTGGATGCTCTAACTAAACAAGTTGAAGAAAAAGATCGTGAAGTAAATGCTTTGAAAAGTTTTGTTTCAAGTCCTAAAATTATTAATTCAGGTACAGAGTCACAAGCTCAAAATTCTCAACCAATCGATTTGAATTCTGTACCGGAAACAGGTATGACTTCATTTTTTGATTTGCCTGAAAATTTACAAGAGATTTTAAATTCTGTTCGTTTAAAATCATTGAATAAAAATATTACATGTAATCCTTCTCTTGATGTTGACATGAGACTTAATTGTAAATCAGAAAACCAAGATAATATACATAAAAATAATGAATCTCATTTTACTGTCAATGTATCAAAAGACAATGCAACTGACAATATTGAAATAACTTCTAAAGATAAATCCTCTTCACACGTTGCTACTCTACCATTTGAAGATGAAATTCTTTCAACTGACTATCATACAGATACTAGAATGAAGGTAAAAACAGATTTTCAAGACACAAATTTTAAATCAGATCAGCCAGAAGGTACTCAAAATAAAATTCCAGTTATAGATTCTGCAACATCTAAAAAACAACTTAAGTATAGTGAACACTTAGAGGCTCATTCTACCAAGAAGAAACAACCTGAACATTATTTATCTTCAGTTCCAGGGAGGTTACTTCCTGTGAATTGGAATCAATTTAGAGAACCACCACCTCCTGGTATTGAGCCTTCAGAATTATCTGCAGATAGTATGTATTCCACTAAAGTCATATCATCTGTAAATCCATCTGATAACTCTACACTCCCACCTCCACCCCCTCCACTTCCACCTCCACATCCTCATTACACTTCTTCATTAGTTCAAGATACTTGTGGCACTGTTAGTGCTGGTTTTCCACCTCCAACAATATCATTTCAAACACATTTACCCCCAGTATTTCCTGTTCACACCCCCCCTCCTGCTATTAAAACATTTCAACCTTCATTTCCCCCACCTCCACTACCTATTCATACCATTCCATCTGGCAGTAATGAAACTGTAATTCATGATCAGTGGTCAACAATACAGTCATCTGGATATCAAACAGAAAATACTGAATGGCATGAAAGTGTTACTCACTGGAATGATAATTATTCTTCTGAAGCCCCTAGCAATTATCAACATGAACAAACTTTCAAAAGAGAAAGTTCTTCCAATAGTCAATGGGATAGATCCCACAAATATAGAAGAGGTCCATGGCACAAACGTTTGGATAGAGGCCATAAATTTGAAGCCAGAAGAGGGAAGAGAAGTTATCCTTACAGAAAAAATCACAGGAACTGAATTTTTATATGTTTACAGTGATAAAATATTCAGATTTTATCTGTCGAAATATATTTAATATATACACAGGGAGTCATATTTTCATCAACGTATCACTAGTTACATATTTATCAAAAATTGTCAGACTACTCTGATGTGGATAAAAAATCTTGATTTCACAATTTCCCCAAAAATTGCTTAAATTTCTTGTAACATGTGTCATTATAAATTATGCATGAAAACACTTGATGCAAATATTATGTTCTTTAACATTGTGATAGTCAATAAGTAGATTTTTCATAAGAGAACATAGTAAATCTGTTAAAACAGCATATTTCATGTGAATTTTTCAATCATTTGATTTTAGTTAACTAAGTGAGGAAGATGACTAAGAGTAAACTGATTATAATTTTAAGTTTTATACTATAATAGTTGCTGATTCCATGTTATTTTTTAAAAACAAACTGTCATTTAATGTCTAATAATTTCATTTGTATTAGATTTGGTTGAAAATTGTGCATCAAGTAATTGCTTGCTTTAATTTCTTTTATAGTCATACATTTAGCATTTTGGTTTTTCAAATTCTTTTATTTTTATATATTTGTTTAAGTTTGAAGTATTGTATTTCTTAAATATATTTTGTTTGAATATGCTACAAGAAAGCACATTTATTTTATTTTAATAATAATAATAATAATAATATATATATATATATATATATATATATATATTTTTTACTTCTAAATTGAAGCATAAAATTTAAGTAGTTGAACTCCACGAAATAAATCTTTTGAATTTTTTTACTAATATAAAAATGCTTTCTCTGTAAAAGTTAATGATTTATTTTAAGGATTCAATTAAATTAGAAAACTAACCTAAGTTTTGTAATTCTTAAATGAATTATGATAATTTCTTGAATAAGCTACAATAAATGTTTTTGTGTAATAAAAGCGTTTCTTGAGAAGAGGTTTCGAAAAACGATTTTTCTAAGAAATAAATTGTCATTTTATGAGTAACGATAATTGATTTAAATGTCTATGTATAATCTTACTCATTTATTTCCATTATCAGTGTGTAATATAAAACTATTAGTACTTATTTCCGTAACAGCAGTGTTAAAATTTTATTGATATATTAACCTTTAATTATTATTTTGCATAAACTGATTTTGTGAACAAGTGTATTGAATTGTTAAGATGAGGGAAAAGAATATACTTATCGCATACAGAAGTTTATTAATCAGTTTAATTCATAGCATTTCAAGAAGTAAGAAATTCATTAAATTTAAAAATATGAATGAAGTTATGGAAAATAAAAAATATTATTTAAATAATTCAAAGATTTTGAATTAAAGCTGAATTATAAAATTCTCTTTCCAAGATATCCGTTCAATGTTAACAAACATAGCATATTCAGTGTCTAAATTTTGCATTGCATAAAATATATTTGCCAAACAATATATACTGTATTATGTTTTAAATGTAATTCATTATTTTACATGGGAGATAAAGTTGATTTTCGTTTTGTATTTGTATGAAATACATTTTATTTTGATTGAGGTGTAATGTAAGTTTTTCACAATTTGCTTAAATTTTTTAGTTCTTTTGGTGAAATCATTTGAGACCATCTCTGTTATTATAGGTTCTGTGATATATCTTTCGCCAAATGTTTGAATATGTTTATTGTTTTAAAGAGTTTGTAGTGAAGTTCCTTTAGTAATTTTGTAATTAAATTAATAAAAAGAAATTAATTTAACTGTGTATTATTTAATTTAGAAAATAAATAATTTATTTATTTTTAATTGCAATAAATGCTAGTAGCAACAAGTATATTATGTATATTTTACTCACATCTTAGTATGTAAATTTTACTACCAGAGCTCCTTAATAATTAAAAAATTTCCAACCATTAAAATCGCCCTTAACTTATATACAAGAATAAAATATATGATCTGAATATTAGAGATGTTATTTGAGACCCTAAAATTATAAAGGTATATTTTAATTTATCTGTATTTATTTTCTCTCACTGTTTTCTTAAACATTTTTACACTATGCAATAAATATTTTCTTCTCTTATGATTCTATTTGGTTTTTATCTATTTCAAGGAAAGTTTGCACATTGATTTCTCAAAATTTATTGAATTTGTGCAAATCTTGCAAACATAAAGATGTAAAATGTAGTCTAAATATGAACTGAACCTGATTAACTAAAAACTCCAAAATGTAATATATATTTGAAATTTGTGTAAAAAAAAACACAGCTGTAGCTTGTGTTACAGTAAATCAAACAATAGATTAATTTTAAGTAAGTAGTGAATTTGAAACTTACGTATCATGTAAGATTTTTTAGTAAAATTATATATATATGTATATATATATAATGTTTATATATTTTAAATAAATTACAAAAAATTTTCTTACTTCATATCTAAAATTCTTTAATGAAACAAAACGAGTTACTTGTAGTAACATTTTTGTATAGGTCTGTCTACTAAGTTGTTTTTTCAAAATTAATTTTCAAAGGAAAAAATAAGCTGTACAATTATTTATTTATTGTTGTTGTGTGTGCAATATTTTGTTATAGGAAGATTTGAAGTTTGCAAACTAAAAAGAAGTTGGAAGAAAAAGGATTGTATATTAAAAATTATTTAAATGTTTAAAAGTGTAAGTAATCTTAAAGTGAAAAAGAATCTGTGCTTTAATTGTATCCTATTTCCTACCTTCTGCTTCATTAAATTATATCCACATACTTCCATCAAGGTAAAAAATGTGATAACAATATAATTAATCTTGACTTTTAAAAATTCTGTAAAAAATTATTGCTTACTATAATTACTCGTGCAAATGTTTCCTTATCAAACAATTAATTGTAATATACTTGATTTTCAATTTTCCTTACCTATTGCGAAATCTCTCCATAGCAACCTAGCTATGATATACACGTATTGAAAAAACATTCTTCAATTTTTATATTTCATAAAAACTTAAAATCCTTTTCTTTACATTTTTGTATGCTCTACTTAAATTCAAGAATGCAGCTATATCTTTGCGTACATTAGTAAACTATTATTAATTATATTCAAAACTGATGTAAAATCTTGTGAAATAATAAAATGTTAACAATGGTGCTTGCACGTTTCATTTTTTAAAATCCTAAATTTTCAATTTTGAACTTTATGCAGTTTTAATTAAAATATTTTTTTATTGTAAATACTGATTCATTAGAAATTTGCGTAGAAAAAATAAATATGTAGTGTAAAACATTAGCTTTATATGTTTTAACTTTTAATATAATATTGAAAATGTTCAAAAAAATAACTGACATTGTTGACATAAGAATTGAAGTGCTATTTATGAATGATATTTAATAAAAATTTTATAACAGAATACTATTTCTGCTGAGGTGCCAGAGTTTTAAATTTTGTCTTTTTGGGAGATATATAATTTTAAATTTTAAGTAAAATTTTCAATTTATAAGATGGTGAATATTTTTCTTAGTAGAATGGTATTCATAAAAATAGCCCTCATTATGTGTACCATTTCCACCTCATATTTCATTGATTCATTACCAATTTCTCTTATTTTGTTTCTGCCTAAATTGTTTGATTTATCTGAAATTTTCAATAGTGAAAAAAAAAATTGTCTGTCAAGATGTTTGAGTATTTACTCTTATTATATATATGTGCTGCAATATTTATTCTTCAGATAGCAATAGCTATCAGAATTGAAGAAAGTTACTGATTTTATTGAGCATTTTTTGAGTTATTTGTTTCATTTGTACATTTAAAATTCTACATTTGTAAAATGTAGAAGATGTAAAAAAGTTCGTTTTGTAGGTCTATTATAATCTATAGCTTATAAATGTGTTTTTGTACTTAAACTCTTGAATATTTGTTTTTGCCATTACCATATGTTGAAAACACAGTCAAGAAATTAATTTTATTTTTGACTCCATTTAGAATTAAAAATTAATAACACTGGTTTTCTTTGTAAACTTTCCTATATTTTTCTATATTCTTATTGAAAATATAATGACATTCATTTAAACTGCTAAATGTGATAAACTCATTACAAATTATATAAAAATAAGTTAAAAAATTATACATCTTAAAAAAAATATGCTATCAATTATAGAATGTCATTTATATCATTTTAATAATTAAACATTGTTTCAATTTATTTTAAATCTAATGTATCTTAACACTTTATATTGAGGAATATGGTTAAGTTTCTTGCACTGTTGTTTAAAGTTTCTGTTCAACGAGTAACAAAAATATGCAAAATATCATCTAGAAGAAAAAAATATATCAATAAATATTTTTCTTAAATTTTATACTTTAACTGTGTATGGTACAATTGTGTCTAAGTTGAAGATGTATTTTTGCTCAAAAGAAAGATTAAAAAAAGAAAAAAAAACTGTTAAGACTAGCCATGAAAATGTATGGGGTAAATTTATAGCATTTCTTTCATGAAAAATTTAAAGTGCAGAAAACATCTCTTTGATAAAAAATAAAAAAAAAAAGTCTTGCATGTCCATAAAATAATTTTTTTTAATATTTTGTGGTATTATATATTTGCTATTATTTTATCTAACAATATGAAACATTGTTTATAATTTTATGAAAAATTTTGATGTTTACATATTAAATCTTTTATAATGATTTTTTTTCACATGTTAACTGTCCTTGTAGCTTTCAAATTTTTATTCAAAAAAATCTTTTTATACATATTAGTATATGAAAAATTTTAGAAACATTTTGTTTTTCATCTTATTAAAGTTCTGATTAGCTAACTGTTCTGATTATGTTTAAGTCTCCTTATAAAATAAAATTATATTTCCATGATATTGTATTTTCATTGAGTGAAGGAAATCTATAAAGTTTTTATTTTATGAATTTTTTTTTTTTCTATATTAAATCTTTCATATTGAATGATTTTCATATCAATAAACTATCAGTTTTTTTATGTATAATTTATTCAGATTTAGACAAATGACTTTCATGAATAAGTAATTTTCTATAGATATTATAATGCATATTTGTGTTTTATGAAAATTTTATAGATACAGAACAGCAGAACAGAGTTCTATAGAAAAAGTTTCATTTTCAGATAATAGATTTTCATTATCAAAGAGATGTTTTTACATAATTTACTTGTACTGTTAAAATTATTTTTCTCAAAAATAAATCCAATTCTTACACTTGACTAAATTTTAATTATGTATATTTTTAATATTAAAATTATTTCAAAGCTCTTAAGTTGGTACTTGCATAGTTTTGTATGTTATTTCCATAAACAGTCACTGATTCATAAAACTTATGGTCTAGTCAAAAATAATTCTAATAAGGCAATACATTTTGAGAGTTTTAAAAGTATTTGTACATAGCTTGCATTTCATTATTTTTAAATATGTATAATTTTCAAGCTGTTGTGCATTCAAATGTATAAAAATTTGTATATTTGTTACATCATATATAATTTTGTGTTTTATTAATCGTGTAAACTATTAATGTGCTTATTTCGCCCTGAATATGTAGTTAAAGCTTTTGTTATGTGTATTTTTGAGCTATATTCATGCCATTTTTACTCATGTTAATAGTAATTTGTGTACCTTTCATGTTATTATTACGTTTTTTGAAAGATTCTGTATGACAGTTCTATTAACCATTGTTTGTTTCATGTTTCCCTTTTGTAAACTGATGAAAATAAATTTTTCAGCTGTTAAATTTTCAGGTGTACTTTTTAGAACTTTGACTATCAGTTGGTAACGTGATTCATTTTCACAGTACATTATAAAAGTTTGGTAACAAAAAAGATTTTAAAAAAAATGAACTATGTTTTCTAAACAGTATTTAATCATTTAAAATATACTAACGGGTTTTTTTAAAAAAAAGGGGGGGGACTGGAGAATTTTACAAAAGAGTATATTGAGCTGTTTACATCTTCAAATTTAGACTCATCATTTTTGATATAAAACAAGAAAAAAATTGGAAAATTGTTTAATCTTTGTAAACTTTTAAATAATATCAGATTTAAAAATTAATGTGTATAAAAATGTTTTCATTTTAATTTGATACGAAAAGTGCACAATTCTAATAAATTGCAAACTTTAATAAATTAAACAATTTTAAAATTCTGCAAAACATTTTGTGACTGGTTTTAATCTGTATTGATACATAAATGCAGTTAATGGATATTTCATGGAAATATGAGTAACTTTATGATTTCTGGTTAAAAATGTCACCATTTTTGCGCTTATAAAATAGAATAAGATCTTTCATAAGTTTTGGAATTCCTTTAGTTTATATATAGCCAGTAAGGAACTTTAAGAATCAATGAAGCATGAATCTTAATTTATGATTTAAAAAAAATTGTTTATATGTTTTGAAAATAAATTGATATGCAAAACTTAAAAAACAGGTGTTTATTTTTTATTCATTTTTTTCCATGATTCCAGGAGAAATTATCTGAGTGACATGAAATTCACAAATGAGATACCATTTTCTACGTAAACAATAACGAAAGCATGGTTGCCCAGAAGTGAATACAATGCATGCATGCAGTATGGATTAAAAAAGTCTTTATTCAGCTGGATTTTGTTACCCGTGATTGTCAAAGAGGAAGAACAACGAGCAATTCCTTTGCATGGGATATGCCTTTCCATACTGAAATTTTTTGCTTCCATACTCGGCATCAGACTGTCCAAAAGTTTTTTAGTTGAATGCCCATTCCTCAATCGGCATTTGTTTTAGTTGCTTAGGTATTCCACGGAGTATGTTTTAGTACTACAATTCGTCTCCCCAAAGCATCCCAAGCATGTTCTATAGAATTTCCATTAGCGAAGTACGCTTACCAATCCATTCGATGATTCCCTTTTCAGGTGCTTTGGCTTTCAGAAAATCTATTTAAAAATAACTATTTTCTGAAATCTAAGTTTCGGCGTAGTGTATCCTTTTTCGGACTTGCGTCACAAAAAACAACCAATCAATCTTCTCTTTTTAGTAGCTGATGAACTGCAGGTGTCCGTTGTGGCTATGCATTGTTATTCATGCAAATGATATCTGTTTCAATGGCACCTCGGAATAGACGCACATGAGAAAGACAAAATTCTTTCAATTTGATGTATCTAGAGGAATTTACATTTTTTAAAAAAAATTACTACAAATGAACTCGCTGATAGGCTTAGTTTCTCAGCTATAATTATTAAAGTGTATATTATTTATATTTTTTTAATAATTTTTGAATGAATTTGTATTAAAATATCAAATTGTACACTTTAAAATTGCATTATGATAATTAAAATCAGTTAAGGAGAACGCATCAATAGTTATATAGCATTATTTAACATGCTCATGATCTAATTGTTATATTTTTTAAAAAAAATTTATTCGAAATTTAAAAACAAATTTCAACCATGAATTTGAGTCCAAAACCGCTGGTCACAATCTGAAAATCTTTGTAAAAACTCCAGAAGCTCACAGGGAGTTAACCAAGCTATTCGATGATCGGTCCATTGAGTATATACTCATTAAAAATAAAAATCAGAAGTCCAAAAAATATGTAATTCGGGGTCTCCCCATCACAACTAAAATTCACGACATTGAAAATAACCTAAATCCAAAGTCGCTAAAGTGAGTCAAATTCCAAAAATAGCAAACGCATGCCCTTATTTTTGGTAAACATCTTTTCTGAGCCCGAAGGGGCATCTTTGTATATGATATCTAAACACTGCCGTATTTCTGGAGTGACAGTGGAGTACTACAGAGGAGCCAAGTCAGTGATGCAGTGCTTTAACTGTCAGCAATTCTACCACTCGGCTGATATGTGTCATTTAAAATCTAAATGTGTTAAGTGTGCTGGCGCACATAACACGAAAGATTGTCTTCACGATAATGTGGAAACACCAAAATGTTCAAACTGCCAGGGTAATCACCCTGCCAATTATAAAGATGGACTTAATTTCCCAGGCCAAAGCTAGCCAAATTCATAAAATTTAATACCGGCATGAAAACCCAACAAAAATCCAATATAGTGAGACCAGGAGTTTTGCATGCGAGAGTTACCTCCCCACCCACACCCCTGATGCAGATGCTACATCCTCTGATAGTTTCTTCAGAATTACCTGGAGATTTTTCAGACTTAATTATTCTAATTAATGAAATAAAAGCTATTTTTAAGCATTCCCATTAAGAAATTAAGTCCCCTATGGACAAGCTATTCAAATTAACCCAATACTTTCAAGATAAAGAAAAATAAATCTAACTTATGCAATTACACCTAAACATTAAATATACACATATTTCCTTATCATTAAATTTAATTAAAATTCTGTATATTTTTAATCAATATTTTACTTAAAAATAACACTTAAACTCAAGCAATTTACTCAACTTCAATTTTTGCTAAGCTCCTCCCACTCAAGTTCTTAACCAATGATATTCCAGTCAGTTTCAGTTATAGCTTACTAATTCATTTCCAGTTCCAGTAGAGGGAGAGATCCCATGGTACCTCGAGAAAACAGGCGCTGCCAGCCGAAAATTCTCACTATATTTAAAAAAAATGATATAAATCCGCAAATATTTTTAAATTATTTCAATTCGAATTTATTAAGTAAGTTTTATAACAAGCCATAATATGTAATTTGTCACGATTTTTCCTTTCTTTTTTTATAAAGTAAGTAGAACAGTTTTTTACGATTAAAGAGCACTGATATTATTGAACATAAGTGATAAATGTTTTCAAAATTTAAATGTTATCTAGAGAAATCTTAAAATATTTTACTGAAAAGCCTATTTTCTTAAAAAAAAAAAAAAAAAAAAAAGAAAAAAAAAATATATATATATATATATAAACTGATTATTTTCATAGGTGTGTTTACAATGAAATAACATATTTAAGAAAAAGTATTAAAGCCAAATATCACAAAAAATAGAAGCTTAAATATTGCACACTGTCTACCAATAAGTATTTGTGATAAGAAATATATATACTTGTGATAATAAATACACAAAATTTATTCATATTCAATAATTGGTAGCTCATCCCAGAAGTGTTTTATGAGATATATGTCTGAATTCTGGGTAAGCCAGTATAAACGATTCACCCCTCATTCTCAGTATACAAATGTATGATAGACGTTGCAACATGTCAAGTGGGAAACATACTGGAAGTAACTATGATCCAACCCGTAAAGCTCTTTGCAAAAGGCATACACCAAACCCAGACTCTTCCATCTGATTGGTAGAGCTTAAGCTAAATCCATTACTCCAAAGAACCCGTTTCCACTCACCTACGGTTCAATTTCGACAACCTCAACTGAACACCGTGGTTAGATTTTGCAGTCAGAAGTTTATGAGCGGCCACACGACCATGGAGATCAAGCAAATATGTCTCCTTGAGGATGGTATTTATCGAAGCAACTATCCCGAATGATTTTTGGAACTTCTGAAGTATGTGTTCTATCGGTTTAGTGCAATTTTTCCAAATTTCTTTTGACAGCGCTCATCAATCTTCCGAGTTTTATGGGTTGAAGCTCTTTCCGACAATCACTCCTCACCTATAACTTCTAATTAATCACAAAAGCCATTATCGATTTTGGAATGTTTAACTCAATATGTATGTCCCTTAAAGATCGGCTATTTCTATGTTATCCGACAAATACGCCTTTCTCGCAGCTAGATGGCTTAGAATTTAATGACTTCTTGTATATACTAATGCCAAAGCTGTTTCCTTCACGATATACGAAGGTTACACTGAAATTTTTGAGATACGTGCAGACGAGAATTTATAAAATAAAAATAACGGTTTAATTTTAAAATGCAAAGTATTTTAACACAGAAGATGATTTTATAATGACTTACTTCAGCTTGTTTAGCGTAGAATAAATTTTAAACAGAAGAGAAAATGGAGTTGACGCGAGAACATTTTCGCGCTATGATTTTCTACGATTTTAAAGCAGGATTAAATCAAGAAAAATGCGTTCAACGGTTGCAATTAGCATTTGGTGATGAATCTCCGGCTCATGCTACTGTATTCAGATGGTTTAGAGAATTCAAAAAAGGTCGCAATTTTCTTCAGGATGAAGAACACACAGGAAGGCCGACGTCGGCAGTAATCGCGGATATTGTGTTTGCCATACGAAAAACGTTAATTGATGATAATCGCTGTACCTATCAAATGATACAGAAGGAACTTAGCATTGGATCCGCAGCCATACACAAAATCATTCATGAAGAATTGCATATGAAAAAAGTAGTTTGTCGTTGGGTTCCCCAAAATCTAACTGAGCACCAAAAAGAGGAGCGTGTCAGAATCAGTAAAGAAACTCTTAAATTGCTAAATGATGGTTGACACCACATCATTTCTAAAATTGTAATAGGTGATGAAACGTACTTACCGTTTTTTGATGTTCCAACACGTCAAGAAAGCAAAGTATGGGTCTTTGAAGATGATCCCACGCAGACAATGGTGAAAAAACAACGCGCATTGAAAAAAGTGATGTATGCCGTTTTCTTCAGAAGTACGGGATTGGTCAAAGCCATCAAGCTGGAAGGACAGAAGACAGTGACAGCGAACTAAAAGAACTGAATGTTAGGTGACTAATACTTCACAATGACAATGCATTTTCACATACAGCCGGATTAACAGTTGAGTTTCTTAAGAAAAAACAAATTAAAGTTATCAAACATCCGCTGTATTCACCTGATCTAGCTATGTGCGATTTTTGGTTATTCTTTAATCTAAAAAAGAACTTACGTGGACGTCGTTTTCATTCAGAAGAAGAGATTGATGTGGCTATAAATGCATTTTTTTCGTCAATTCAAAGAAATGAATGGCTTGAGGCATTTAATCTGTGGAAAATTCGTCTACAAAAGTTTATTGATGCCAGAGGAGACTATACTTTGTACACACTTAAAATTTTGTAAGTATAACTTTAAATACCTAGTTGCATCTCAAAAATTTCAGAGTGACCCTCGTATATGTACAGAATGCGTCAGGACCGCAGATGTCATCTTTGGCATAGGTGTCCAATTATTTATTGGAAAGTATAACATACAAATTTAGCAGATATTTGACTCTAAACCTAAACGAAAACTGATATTGATAATTTCTTCATTTCAATTTGTAACGAACTTGTATAAAATATTTTGATATGAATGTTAGAGACATTTGTATATATCACATTATAATCTAGTGTATCCCTAGTTGTATTCATAATATTAAAAAGTATGCCTACTTTAAACCAGTATTACTAATTGACTTTTAATTATTTCTAGAGAAAAGACAATAATTGTCTGTTAAGTTGCAATATAAAATCGCGATCTGGAAAATATAGGTTGAACATTGTTTTTCCTAAATATTAATCTAACAATTATTAATAAAAAAACATATAGTCTTGTCTATATTAATTTTTTAACCGCTAATACAATTGTGATAACATTTTTCTCAAATCCCCCCAAAAAAAGGTTGAAAAATAATCAATTTCACATATTTGTTATTAATAAAAAAAAATATTTAACTCTATTATGTCTGTCTTATTCAAGCACATTTAAAAATAAACGTTTCATTGTGATAGTATAAACTTAAAAATTCTCTTATTTTATTTTTAGGTAAAATAGTCGATCATGATGTTGTATCATGTATTTTACATACATGGGAAACATAGCCATGGAATCATAGCATTAGCGGAAAAAATTAAGAGAAAATGATGTATTTTTGTGGAGGTAGGAGGGAGAATGTAATAGTTGGTGAATTATATCGCTTAAAAATCTCTGTAAAGAGTTACCTAGAAAAGTTTACTATGGCCTAGAGGTAGGAGGCCACGTTTCAGAGTAAAAGATCCCGGATTAAATTCCAGAATAAAAAAAATGAATGTTTCACTTCTACCTTTTGCATGACGTCTGTTGGGGGTTTTCAGGTCTGTGAAAGTTTTCAGGTTTTCTCTCTTGCAATACATGAATACCACCCAACAATCTGGGAGAAGTCTTCCCAGAGGTAATTTACCCGGTGAACATTAAACTGTCTTACGACAGCCGTAGACCATTAGGATGTCAGCTACCTGGGTCAAAGTATTCATCTAATTTCTTGCTTACTTTTTGAATATAACCATCAATTTTCTATTTGTTGCTTTAATTTTGGAAAAATCAATGTATGCATGAAAATGGGATTGACATGTCTTGCATCAATAATATAAATTTATATACTTTGATTTGAAATATTTTTGAAAAACAGTTGGATGCAGTTATATGCATATCTCTTTTGAATACGAATTTTTAGTAGTTTAGAAGGTGATGATTTAATCTACCTAGACTCATTATTCCTTAAAAATTTATTTTGAGAATTGATACAAAATTTATCATTAATTATTTTAATAGTTATTATGAGTTTAGTAAAAATATATTGCATGGAAATGTACTAAAATTTTGGAACACATTCTAATGTAAATTGTTCCCAGAAAATTTCCTCTTAAAATTTTTTAATTAAATTTGAAGGTATTACTCGATTTACTATCTGATGGGAATTAATAGAAGCTACTCTTTTTTGATTATTATTCAGTTCGTTTGATTGAATCTAATGTCAAAGTACAAGTTAAGTTCATATCCAAAGATCTTTAGTAAAGAGAATTTAATAAAGCGCTTACTGTTTGTTTTTTGAAAGTGTGGTTTGAAACAAAAAAATATATTAAATACACTTTGTAAATTGGGTGAAATTTTGTATAAACTTAACAATTTTGTAGTGATGAAAAATTAGTAAAATATATATTTAAAATATTGTACAAAGATGATTATAAATATAGTTGTGTGGCCCTTCTCTGAAATAAGTAATAAATCAGAAAGAAATATAAAATTATTTTCCCCATATCAATTTTTGTGACATTGCATAGCTTATATGAAGCAACTCTTCTAAACATTTTGAACATCTATTACACACCATTTACTGGCAGAATTTTTCATAGATAAAAGAAAATATTAATATGTCATAAGGATGCTGAGTGGAAAACTTTCAAGCACGCACCGAAAAATGTACATGCAAGAAGTAGTAGCGCAACTTTTGTGTTTAAACATAGTCGGAATCGAATTTGGGAAATTCTAATCTAACGATCCGCATCTTACGAAAACTACAATAAATATACTTTTTGTTTATTTAGTCTACTGAGGAATATTCTATTTAATAAAAGCATATTATAATGTTGTGTAGCCAATTTTATTTTCTTACCCTATTTTTGCATTATTAATTTACCAATTTATAGTTATGTTCGTTTTTCAAAATTTCTTACTGAAAAATGTTTTACATATTTTTCCAAAAAATAGCATTATATTTCCAATTTAGCGTTAAAATGTTGACACACTAATAATAAAAAAATTTTATATCTTCAATTAATAATCATAATTTATATATATACCTTAGAAATTATGTATGTATGTATTAAAATACAATTCTCTCTCTCTCTCTCTCTCTCTCTCTCTTACAGTTAAAAGAATTTATAAAATTCAATTATAATTCATTTGGTTTAACTTTTTAGATTTCATATCGCATTAGTAAAGCCCAAATGTTAATAACTTCAAACGAACTATAGTATTAATAGCGGTCTTTAACTCCTCACACAGCTTTTTTTTTTTGTGTATAAATACATACTTATTCAATTTTTAATTATTTGCATTTTATAGTCAATCAAAATCAGTATAAATCAAAAGATTCTTGCAGGATTAAATTCGTTAAAAGATATCCAATTTAGAAATTTCTTCTGTGATCTTGGTATACACTGAACTTTCATCATTTTATATCTTCTCATACATTACATCCAAATGATGACTAAAATTTTTATAAAATTTTGATAAAATCCAATCACTGCAAATTGGTGTGGCTTCCATTACTCTTACTTTTGTTAAAAGTATATTTTTGCTTTATTTTGATAAAATATTAATAAAAAAATCTCAGGCAATTTCATATCAGCAATTATTTTACATCCGAAAGATGCGTATTTCTCATTTTTGAATCAAAAATTAGATTGTACCTGAGTTCAAAACGTGGATTTTTATATTTCATATTATCTCTTGAACTCATAAACTGAGTAATGATAGTCATTTTTTTAGAGCTAGCTTTCAATTGATGAGAAAGTATATCCTTTTATGTGTCGGAAATTTTAGCAAAAGTAAGAAATGACTCTTGAACTTTTTCCTTTAAAAAAAAAATTGCCTACATTTCCTTTTTATCAGGTTGAAAACATCATTCAAGTATTTCTTTGTAGAAGATTAAAACCTGCTATTAAGGACATATCTATTTGATTAAGCATTCAATAATAAATATTTGCTTATAAGAGAACTAATAAGCAACTGGTCTTAGCTTATTATCTTATATATATATATATATATATATATATATATATATATATATGTGTGTGTGTGTGTGTGTGTGTGTATTATATATATATTATTTTTGTAAACTAAAAAGATTTTTTTAGTTGAAAAAAATTATACTAAATTGATTCGAATGAACTTAGTATGGATAAAGTAAGTGTACCCTTCAGTTGAAATATGTATATATTTGAATGCCAAATTGAATCAAATATATATGAACTTTTCATATAGTGAGAAAAAAATAATTAATAAATATTTTTTGTAGAGAGAAAAGATGAAAAAATGAAATGAAATTTTCTAAGACATCTTGAATTTTCTAAATAAATAATAATAAGTGAATAAATAAATGCAATGAGAAATCAGTAAAATAAATTGTCCATTATTCCATTAAAAATTAATTGAGTTTTAATATTTTGCAGAATGATTCATAAGAAAACTTGATATTCACTTAACATTGTTCACGTGATTCTGGACTTAGTGTAATGAAGCATAAAGTGATCCATAAAATGCCAGTTTTGTAAATAATCAAAGTAAAATGAGAGTCTTGAGGGTATGCTAAATATTTGTTTCTTCAAGGTTAAAGATTCTCTCAGAATTTGTTTCACTGATTGCCTACTTGTAAGCTATTGATTTGTAAATTAATATGACTCTAAAGTATACTGTTTATTACTCAAGAAAAAGAAACTTTCTGCTGGAAGAGAAATTGTAAAACTTTTATGTGCATATCTAAATAAGTTTGAATTTAAAGGTGGAGTTCAAATAATTTTGTATACAATTTTAAAATGTAATAACATGCTTGCTTGCATGTTGTGATAATAAAATAATAATCAGATTATTGATCTGTGAGTAGCATCAAAAATTCTTGGTTAAATGTAGTCATTGCAATGTTAATGAAAACCGCCAGACGCCGTGATACGAAGATGCAAATTGAATGAAACTTGTTGGCAATGAAAAGCAGGTTAGGATACTAAAATGAATGTTACGAAGTGATCACGAATTCCTGAACTAAGTAAATTATTAGGTTGTCCTAAATTTAATTAGCTCTGAAATTTGAAATTTATGATGTACACTTATTTTTGAAATGAAAAATGTATCTTTGGTATAAATCAATTAAAATTTTCATATTAATTGCTACATCAAGGTGACGCAACCCATGTAAAATTTGCAAGAAGATGCTGTGAAGATTAGAAGAGATGCTGAAATATGGAAATGATAGCTTGACTAAGCATTTATGTAATATGGTTAAATGAATAAATTTTTCAACAGGTTTCTCGCACGCAATTGTCATTTAACCTCTGTTTTTACAAGAATATTTTTGTGATGTCTCGTGTGAGAAAAAGAAATTTTTACTAACATGTATCTGAATTTGACAGAGGTTGAATCAAAGCCCATCGAGATTATAGTTTATCATATCGCAGTATTGATGATTGCATCGATCCAGATTTCATTACTGTTTGCGAAATATGAAACTAATGAATTTAAGAGGGTCATATGGAGAGTTGTGCTGAATCACTATCTATGATTAACAACTGAGAAGACAGAGACATATTATTCATAGCAGCATGAACTGTTAGGACCTCGGTTTCAGCTACACTTGATTTAATCTCACTGACAGAACATGCTGAAGTCAACGAGGAAGTTAGTTGCTGGAATGGCATGGGAATATGTTTTCAGGCGAATTCTGGTTATGTTTATAATGTCATGTTTGCCACCATCGTAATTTATGAACATTCTCTCTGTATATTTGACATAATCATGCTGATATATTGTGTAATGTTATGGTATGTAATGCTATATTGGACACATATCTTGGTCCCTTCTTTTTCATACTGACAGCTCTTTGAGCACTTCCCCATTGGATTATTTGTGTTAAAGACTAGGGTTTACTATTTACGAAATATTAGGCTTTAAAAGGAAAATGCACAATGCTTGTTACTTGTATTGTACAGACTTTCTTTGATTAATAAAATGCTTAGATGCTACCTTGATCAATATGCTCTCCAAGTCTATTGCCGAGATTGCTGCGAGCCTATCTTGTCACAGTATGCTATTCTTAGGGCTCAATGAACTGTGGTAATGTGATGAAGCTGCGTGAGCTACTGTTACTGTACATGCTATTTAATCCCTGATTCATAACAGGAATTGAGTCAAACAAAATAGTTTGCTGCTACAATAGTTGGTTTAGGTTGAATTTTCTGGAATAATTCTTTCATATTTTCTGATAATTTAACTACTTGATATTTCCAATATAATTTATTTGACCAATAAGTGATATCTTTTAGCTATTTGCTTTTATTCCAGATGTGACAGTTTTAATGCCTAGTGCATACAACTTTGTCATGGGATACCAAGAGCTCTCATTGCGTCTCATTTTTTCATTCGTGCCTTGACATAGCATTGGACCATCTCTACTTTCATGCCATTGTATGCCCTTATGTTTTGTCATCGTTTGTTGTGCTATCGTTTGCGTGTTAATTATTCTTATGCGAGATTATTGAGCTTTTTAATCCTGAACAACCTTTGCATCTTATCGGTTATAATAGGCTTACCACTCGACCTATTTAAGATGCTAATTGAAAAACTGGGAATTAGTATGATATCCCTCCCCATTGGTGACCATTGCGACTTTTTCGTCTCCAAGTTAAGCGCACGTATTTTGACGCGGAAATTTTCCTCAAGTTCCAAAAATACGTACATCTTAGGTAATTTTAAATCACACATAATAAAATACAAAATCTAAAAAAGTATTACTAAGCAAATGAATAAAAACTTTTTTGTTGGGTTTGCCTTCTCTTCAAAACAACCGGTAAAAGTAATAAGTAAATAAAAATGATTTACTTGATATGACGTCAAGTTCACATGTCGAATATGCTTGGTGATATTATGGAAAAATATATAAGAAAAATATAATAACATATTAACAAAAATATATAAGAAAAAGATAATAATAAATAAACAAAAAGAAATTGGAAAAAAAGAACAGTTTACGATGTTTCGATGTTGGCGACAACGAAACACAACAAACATAGATCAAAATGTTCGAATTGAAAGTAAAAAGAATACTTCAAATGCTGTTGCCTGTGAAAAGAACCATATATATGACGTAAAAATGACGTAAAACACGAGAAAAACCAAATCTGGCAACAAAAAAATCTCAAAAATAACAAAAACTTAAATGTGCAACAGGATAATGAAAACAAAGGACATTAGATTTGGCGAAAATCACTTGGGGGGGATATCATACTTACATCAAAATTGTTCCCTTCAATGGGTACTGCCAACACCCCCTAGATACAAGGCCTGCTGGCTGATTTTGTGACGTCACTGTAGCAGTTGAGTCGAAAAACGAAACCAGCTTACAACCGATACATTCAGTGATAGTGTGAAGAGAACTTTGTAAAATATATTTTAACTCTGAGAATATTAATTAAAGATTCTTCATATATCATGTCTAAATTTTGTTTCATGTATTAGATTTTAATTAAAAGAAATATGTTATTTATAGATAAATGTATATATATAACTTATGTTTTCTAACATAAATGTTTCATATCAATGCTACTATTATTAGCTATCTATTATACTACATCATTTAATTGTAATATGTGCAACCCGTTAGAGTAAAAAATGTACCCTTTTAATGATTTATAATAACTTTTAAACATTCTAAAATTCATGAAACTATTTTAGTTCTTGTTTTATAGAAATGAGGAATATGATAGATAAAATGGTTTCAATAATTTTTATTATACATGTATAATTAACTTTTCAATATAATATTCCCTAAGAACAAATTATATAATTTTGGTTTTAATATATAATATATTAAGAAGTTTTAAATATAATACTTGCACTAGAGTGTAAAAATACAAAATAATTTAATTAAATTTATTTGAAAAGTTGTGAAAAACCATGGAATGAAAAAATGAAAACAACACAGGTGAAGAAAATACTTTTATTAATCAATATATACACATAAAAAAATAGAAAAGCAATTTATTAAATTTTTTTTTAAAACTTTATTGAAGCTGTGGACAAAAATTTATTTATTAACATGCTGTTAATATACAAACACAAAGTATCAATATTCTCTTTTAAAAAGTAATAAAAGATCTTTTAGTTTTGGTATATGAAAGAAAATAAACATAATAAAAATTGCAATACTAATTACACATGGAAAAAATATAAATTTTAAAACTAAATAATAAATTGCTACACATTTATATTTTGTATGGTAATTTATATGAAAAAATAATCAAATACATTAATTGAAAGCTTTACCTCACCTGATAAAAATCTTCATTGATATTTAAAGCCATTTATTCAATAATATTGGTGTGAAGTAATTCTTATATTAATTATAAGGTTATTTGAATTTAAGCTTTGGTTGAAGAAAATGAAATTGCCAAAACTAATCAAAAAATGAATCAAAACTTAAGGGTGATAATGCCAGATTTTTTAAAGCATTTATACATTTATTTACATATATCATATATTATACATATAGCATAGATTTTTTGAAGCATTAGCATACCATCATTATACTAGTTGTGTTATACTTTTTATAAATAATATATAATATGAACATATAACCACAAACATTGCCTTGCTAGGATTTTAACCTCAACGCAGAGGGGTGATATATATAATTCCAAATTTTCTTTTATTATTACAGAATATAAAACTTGTGGTACATCATCATCAGAAAACATAAGAAAAATAATCTTATTACTTACTTTACCAAGGTTAATCCACTGTTCTGGCATTTGATGAATTGATAGGATGTTTATCAGTTCCGACAAATTACCAAAATTGTGTTCCTAATCATATTTTTTAGCAGAAAGCTTATTTACTTCATATGCCTGAGCAAGCATTTTAACTTCCAAATTTTTTTCTTTTCGCAGATGGACTTTCTCGCTCAGGCACATTCCTACTGTAGTATGAGGGACAATTTGGAAAAATTGTGGGAACTGCAGTTGGTACTAACCTTGGTCTCAAAAAAGAGCTGATGATGGTTTTGCCAGTTTTAGAGTCAAAAACACTCTCCTCTCTAATGATATCTGAAGCCTTAAAATGAACTTCACAAACCTAAAAATTTAAATAAATATATGTATATATATATATTGCAAACATCATACTTATCTTCATTTAACATTTCAGTTCAATGTTAGCAGTTAGACTTACCCTAGAGTTATCAGTTATTTTTAAATTCTTTCTTGGAATGGCTTGAGCCCATTTTTCTCGGAGCACCAGATCCTGAGGAAACTTAAAAACAGATTTCTAGTTTTCAGGAGTGTAGTTTCCACGGCAATTTGGAACACAGCAAGAATAGGGCATATATAAGTAAAAAAATAAACATAAATAAATAAAATTATTAGTTTTTAAGTAAATATTATTATACTTTATTAATGCATTAGAATTAGGAATTAATTAATTTATACTTCAAGCTTATACATTTTTCATAAAATATATTTTTACAGTTTCTAAGTAAAGTAATGAGTTAGATAATTGAGGTTTACAAACACACAAGTTAATGAACAATAAAAATAAATCCTCAAGAATGATTTTAAATGTAGGACTTAATACTAATATTTATATTTAATAAAATGAAGTTTATATTATGCTCAGTTATTCATTGGATCATAAAGTAAAAATTAAAATCTAAAGATAATCTAAATGATTTAGCTTTAAATTAAATATTTTTGAATCATTATTTACGGATTATTGTAAAATTTAAATATATTAGTTCATCAAAAACAATTTGAAGTTTACATGCTATTTGTATAGTATCATCATTACATTTATATTAACTGATCGTAAGCCATCACGACCAGATCATACAGAATACAAAAGTATACATGTCAAAAAATACAGTTAAATAGTAGGAATTTTTAAGTGATAACAATTTTCCACATAAATGATCAGTTAATTAGCACAATCAACATTCATTTTAAAACATATATAAGTAATGAGAATGATCAACTTACTTTTATTTATTGGATTAATCCTATTATCAACACAAAAAGCACAGTATAACAGGTTGTTTTCCTAGTAGAGTAATGGCGATCGCCGGTTTTCTCTTCACAACCGCTCAACTACTAGAGTGACGTCACGACCCTTTTTCTTTTCAGCCAGCAGGCCTTGTATCTAGGGGGTGTTGGTACTGCCCCAATCTGAAAAATAACAATGGATGGGTTGTTTTTTTATTATACAAGGGGAACGCCTTCTATGTACTTAGTTTCACTTAGGACGAATATCTGGAGTTTATATCGGAGGTTCTATTTGATACCATGAGTGAACTCATTTCTCCAAGTTATATTTAATCATCTGTTATTTCTTGTTAATATGTTTGTATTTGAATAGTAATTACTGCATTGTAAAAGTTAGAGGGGATGAGGTCCCACCTTTACAACAACGCATTTTCAGAACTGTATTTCAGCAAGAAAGTATGCCCTTCTCATATTTCTTGGAATATATATCTTCATAGAGTACAGTAGATTTCGCTTCTATATAGTATGTATAGTTTTCGGAGTTGTTATCTCTTTGTCTGTCAGTGAACATATCTTGAGTTTCATAAGTCAGTTATTTATTGATATAACTTTCCCCTAAGCAATTTAAGCAAATAGTACCAATGAATTTAGGCATTAAAGGATGACAATCCTCAAAATGACACTGAATTTCGTCATAATTCGATAATAACTTGTGTGCTCTCTTACAACTTCTAGGGGAAGCTTCACCCATTAAATGTGGTAGACAGAGCAGTAAAGTATACGTGTGCGAATTCGATTTTGTTAGTAATCTTAAATCAGATCTGTTTTTATGGAGTGGTGGGATATATATTCCGAAATGATGGAATATATATTATTTATGGAATATACGATAAGATATATTCTGGAATAATGGAAAGCATGTCAACTGTCAGCTATCTATTTCTTCACCTGGCATTGACTGAATATTATTGTAATTTAAATACCTTATGAATAGTTTCCTTACTCTCTCGTCATTAGGATATTGAGTAGCTACAACTTAATGTAAAAATGCGAATGCTCTCACCAAAAAGATTTTCTGAATCTTAAACTGTGTATTTTATTACTATTTATTTTGATTATGGGACTACTTAAAATTGAATAATATAAAATAATTTTCCTATAACTCCCTATATAACAGCCTTACCAGATGTATTTTAGATAAGGTTATTTAGAATTATATATAATTACATAATACCTTGTCACTCAAAATATTTATTACAATTCAAAAGCTAACTTTGTCAATCAACATTCGATGTGTTGCTCTGATTTTATTGAAGGATAAATCAAACATTAAAATTGAGAGGCACATTTAGAATAATAGTAGGATTACTAAGTAATAATTTATTAGGAGTAATGAGCTCATGTTTTTGATTTTGCCGGAAGAAAAAGAATAGGAAGTGATATTGTATTATTTTAATGATACCGTTAGAATCTGCTTTTGTTAAGACCTTTGATATATAGACTTGTAAATACCTTTGATGCCATATTAACACTAATGATATTTTCCAAATTTGTATGCATCATTTCGGGGTAGCATCTGTCAGATAAAGCAAGAGTTACGATGAGAAAGCAAAATTAGAGAATTCTCCTATCATTCCAATAAAACCAAGAAGAATATAATCGAGAATTTTTTTTCCATGTATTTCTTTAATGGCGATGAGAGTTTAATGGTTAAAAGAAGTAGATAAAGGTCAGTTTTGTGTTAAAATATTTTTTTTTAAATTATATATATGTATATATTTATGATATTCAAAATTTTTAATATAAGCTCAAATATATTAATTGAATAAGAAATTCCGATAGTTAAAGTAATTCTTTAAAATATTGCCAGGGACTTAAATTTAAAAAACGAAAATTTTGTTATATACCTATGTACATTTACATAGTATGTACATTAGGTTTATTATTGGGTAAACAGAATTTTTATTTACTGTATTGTTTAATTGAAGTGAGAAATATAATTTTTTATTACTTCATTTAATAAATTAAAAATTTTTCTAAGAAATTTTTTAGCTTAAATGTCAGAATGGAGGCTATACTGCATAAGAATTTGAAAACTGGTGTTCCAAAAGTAAGAAGAAAATAAATACTTGAATTTTTTATTTTGAATTATTCGTTTTTTAAAGTAACTCTAATTTGGATGGTGTTGGAACTGTTGGATAGAATCTATTATATTTGTGATGATCTAGGACAATATAATAAGAGAGTATGTTTTGTAGTTGAAAGTTACAAGATGTTTCCAAGCATTTCCTCTTGGTGTTCCAAAAGTAGAAGTAAAGTGATTGATATTAGTTTCCTGATTGTGTGTGAATATCCCGCCATATCCTCATCTAAATCGCCTAATATGCAGATCCAGGAATAATGGATAAATGAAATGATGTCATCTGTACTCTATGGTTATAATTGAAAAAAAATAATTTACCCCTAAACTTTGTAGAATAAAAAAAAAAGAAAGAAAAGAAAAGCTAAAAATAAGGAACCTAATTTTATTAATGATATCCCATCTCTTTCAATTTTAAAGAAACAGATTTTTTTTAATGTAATGCTTAGTTAAGCTTAAATAAATTTATTTGCTAGTTACTTTTTTCAGGTTTCAACGAACTGAGTATTTTTAACTTAACAGCTCTTTTGTAAAAGCTTTTCATGTATCTAAGGTAGGCGCTTATATTTTATCAACATTATGATTTGAAAATAAACGTCATTCAAAAATTTCTAAAATTTTTAAAATCATATATCGAGTTCGAACACAAAAGAAAAAGTGAAAGAGCTATTCCTATAATGCCTATGAAAAATAACGAATGTTCTTCAAATAAATGCTTAAGAACATTTCGAAATACAAGAAAATCCTGATAAATCTCTAATGATATAGAACAAGGTTTTTTTTTGTAGCATTCTCTTCCAAAAATGCACTTTAGAGGCGTGAGATATTCAGGACGTGAAAAATAGAAATCAATTCTCTTATATTGAGTAAGATATGTTTAGCCAGTTTGGGACTAGAGAGATTGTTGAAGAAATAAGTATTTTTTTAAATTTCAAAATACTTCTAATTTGCAAAAATATTTTTTTTTGATACAAGCTATGTGAAAATGCTAATAAATCTACAATATTTTGAGAATATTTATTTAAATTTAAATATTTACATTTAAATATTTACATTTAAAATTTAAATTGATAATTTTACATTAAATTGTTTAGTTAAAAATTCAATTTAGGCTAGTTAAATTTTATGAAAGAAATAATGTGTATTTTAAAATTATAAATATATAAATATTCAGTTAGATTAAATGGCTTTTAACAATCGCGTCTCTGGAAAATATTTTCTTAATTCTGTCATTAATATTTTATAAAATACAGTTTGCAACCAGTTCTTATATTTTGTTAAAGAATTGCAATATTTTATATAAAAGAAAAATTTAATTTCAAGCTTTCATTTAATTTTGTTAGAAAAATTCAAGAATAGAATAATTATTAAATAACAGAAAATTTGAATTGTAATTCACGAGATTATTTGCTTACAAATTTAATGGTAATTTCTCTTTTTGTTTAAAAACTAAAAACTTATGAAGACTGGAGAAAGGCCAAAGAATGTTTTGGATTGAGAACAATAAAGTTTTTTCTTAAAATTAAAATATATGCATGCCGTAACTACTTCAAGAATTTGTTTCCAAATTGCTCACAAAAATTCGACTAATGGTGTACATTTCTGGAAAAGGGAATATGCTTTTTCGTTTATAAAAATTAAAAAAATCTTCGAAAAATAGACTGAAAAGTCTATTGTAAATATCCATAAAAGTCTATTTTGAGTAATCTTTATTCCTAATCTCAGTAATTATTATTAAGTTGACGTTTCCGATATAGTTATTGTGAGTAAAGCAACAAATATTGTAGGATGATGAATAAGCACATATGATTTTCCCTAAAGAGAACAAAAATGCTAAAGTCTTCCGTTGTGTTTCAAAATCATGATGACATTAACTGAAGCATAGAATAGTATATTCTTCTAGATTGTAAAACAGAAAAATGGTACTCTAGTTTGTTGCAATTTTGTGGAAAAACAATTTGATCTCTTTTTTATATGTTGTCAAAACCATATCGTGTACATTCCACAATTAGAACTTTGTCCAAAGTATGTACGAGTCCAAAGCATGTATGAGAATAAGCAGATATTTCTGTAAAATGAAACTTCTATTCATGGTACTCATGAAGCAAAACAACTGTTAATTCTGGGTAATAAAAATATATGACGATTTTATGTTCCAAATTTAATAACGATGACGATTTTATGTTCCAAATTTAATTACTTTGTCAGGACTACAGTACAACATTTTTTAAAAATAAATTTGTAGACTTTCTTCCCTATTTCCATTTAATGTAATCATTTCTGTAAGAACTTGTTCTTTAATCGATAAATGCCCTTTTTTAAAGTTATGCGAGGAAAACTGGAGCTCCGGTAACATGATTAGTAAAAATGTCGTTCTTGTGATTGAGTAGCAGGAGATTTGATTTTGAATTAGTTTTATGCCACGTTATTTACAGCGCAGATGAATGCTAGTTTCTCGTGTTTTGAAGTCTCTCTATGTATTGTGAAAAAGTAAAAAAAAACTACAATTTCCTAAAGGGATTTAAACAATTGACAGTAATTTAAAATTTCGAATCATTATCACTCGGAGAATCTTAAGGTGTATACTACCATGTCATTAATAGACCCTTGTGTATGTTAGCGTGACTTAATTACACAAAAGAATAAAAATGTATCGAACTCAGGTGTAATCAAACTAGATTAAATGCTAGGAACATAAAAATTATTACCTTTATTAAAATCTTGTAGAAAACCCTCAATAAATGGGGAATTAACGGCAGTTTTATAGTAATATAAATCTATATTCAATATTTTAATGCAAGAAAAATATTTTTAAATAATATTAATGAACAAAGTTTTATCAGATATCTACAGAAGAAATTATTTTCTCAGTTGGACCTAATGAGTAATTAATTAACACTTTAAAAATAATATATTAAGTTCTATATTTTTATTATTGAAATACACTGAATTTTTCAAATATTTGTGTGACATCACATTGATAAAGTTATGAATTTAATATTAGTGACTGTGTAAATTTCATATTCCCTGTAATGAAAAACTAGAGAATTTGACATTTATTTTACTGGAAGTTTAATAATTAATAAAAGAATAAGTGTGAAACCATGAATAATCATATAATTTATAAAAGGATTACTTCCCACTGTTTTAAACTGAAGAGGTTTTACCTTCAAACGGTAAACTTATTTGGCAGAAAATGTATTAGGACTTTTTAATTTAGTTAAAATATACCTATATTAATCTAGTTTGAATATAATAGTTTATAAATTCATTTTACTATTTAAAATTAGAATTGAGATTACATTTTATTCATTTCAATAACTTTCATCCTATTAATGTCTCCATTTCAAAAGAATAATTAAAAAAAAATGTTAAAATAATTATTAGCCTTGAAAAATTTAATGATTGAGAAAAGCAGTTTATTGTAAATATTAATTAAATAAGATCGACAAATGTGATTTATTATTCGTCTTTTTAATATTATAAAAACGTGAATAATAGAAATTAAGAATACCTTTCCTTCTAAATTAGGCAAAAAAATATGGAGAAGGAAAAGGATCGATACGTCGTAAATTCAAACTGTAAATATATATATATATATATATATATATATATATATATATATATATATGTATATATATATTAAAAAACATATTCAAGTTATCTAAATTTGAACATTCTCCTTATGTACATATTGTTTGTTAAACATCGTATAATATGTAATATGTCATTTCTTTATTTTCCTGACCTAATAATAATTGTCTATTTTTTAACTAGATAAACTAATTATTTTTAAAACGTTACACATTTCTTGGAAAATTAGTGTTGTAGTAAGGAAATCTATTGTCTTTTTGGAAATAAATATTATTAGAAGAGTATCCATAAAAACGTATTTGCATAAGCAACTTTATCATATAAAATTCTACCGTGAAATCTCTAAATCATGTATGCTGTGATGTTCATTTAGCACTGGACATGATTTTATTCAAAGGTGAATTTCATTTGGACGTGTTTTCCATTCAAGAATAAAAGCACACCATAAAAATGTGAACAACAAAAAAATAAATGTGTGTTTATGTACTATTGTGTATTGTGCTATTTTTTATTTTTTTTCTTTAGTTGTTGTCTTATATAAAGTCAAGCATATATTTATAATATTGGCTTTGTAGAGGATCATGTTTTGAATTACAGCGTTAAATAAATATTACTGGTAGTTATTCAGAATTTTTAGGAATAATTATAATTACGGATATTGTACATTGTGAAGAATGATGCTCTCAGAGTATTAAAAATATTAATTAAGATTTGTCTTTTTTGCCTAAATTTTGATTATCCTTTAAAAAATAAAAATTTTAATGATTATAGTTATACCATTATATAACACATAGTAATTGAAATCATTGGCGGTCTTGAGAATGCTAGAGCTCAAATTCCTTGATAATGCAGACTCTCTTTTTTAAAAATTACGAAAACATTTTAATTTTATTTTCTAACTTGATAAAAATTTCAACAGCTCTTATAAAAGAAGATAATTTATATAAATTTTTCTTCAAATTTTGATTTCTGCAACTGAAATTATTTTTCATGCATTAAATTATATTGTTAAGCAATATTAGAGAACTCTCTTTTTTGAAAGAGTTGCTAATTTCGAACAATCAGTTGACTGTATCACTTCTGAAAACACTTGACTTCAACTTTGTATGAATGATTCGAATGAAGTAAAATTAACACTCATGTGAATAATATCATAAATATGGCAACCGTATTAAATAAGTCATATTTCATGGCCTCAGGCTTTCAAAGTGCATCATTGGATTTATAAATTAATACTTCACAGCTTATGTTTAATATAAGCAAGAAAATTTGTTAAATGAAATCTCTTCATATTAATACTAAAAAAAAAAAAAAAAAAAAAAAAAAAACAATATCTTGTTCTCAATAATAGAATCCATTTGTGCCTAATATCTTACAAATTTTATCAAGGAAAATTTAGAGATATTTTCACCTGAAGAACCTCAGAGAAAAATCACCTGGTCTGGTGTCAAAAGTGTTGTTGAGTCAATTTTTAAGTACATCTTTGTTATCGAAGGTAACGCCCTTCATATGATTTGACAGGGAGCGGAAAAGATGGTATAATCGATGGGTGCAAGGTCCGGAAAATATGGCGGATTCTAAAGGACCTCCCATTCGAGCTCTTGGAGTATGGCTTTGAATTCTTGTGCAACATGGGGCCTGGCGTTTTCATGAAGGAGTTTGGTTTAACCAAGTCGATCAGGCCTTTTCAGTCGAATAGCCTCATTCACGCGGTATAGCTGGGCAATGTAGAGTTTCTTATTGACTGTGGCATTCTTTTCAAGCATTTCCCAGTGCACCAAGAGTTCCTTAAAAACTGGTGCCACAACTTTGACATCAGAACAGGCAATTTTTGGCGGAACGGCATCAGCAAATCGGTCGAGAGGTGGGAAGTAGTTGTAAACAACAATGGTGAATATATAATTGATTAACTTATTGATACATTTATTGTTTTTCGTTTAAATAAAAGTCTTTGGTAAAAGCGCTACGAACTTATTCCCCAACCTAATATAATTTGAAGAATTCTTTTCCCAGTGATATGATTTCAAGGGCAGAGTGTAATTATACAAATTCAATTACGAGCTAAAACCCGAAATCTAAAATGGTCCAAATTTTGATGGAGCATAAGCATCTTATAATAACTGTTTTCTATTTAGCCCTAGTTTTATATGGACGATAGGAATTAAACATAATGTATATGCATTCAATTAAGCGAAATTAATTATCATTCCCCATAAAGTTTTAAAAGCAGTTTTATCCTGTATGCTGAATTTTTTACTTTAAATCACACATCTATTTAAAAGTATTTGAATAATAATCTGCGTATTTTGTGATTATTTTTAAAAAATGCATTTTTTTAGCTATGTATTAGTGTGAATTCTGTACTTTTTAATTCAATTTTCCTGTGAAATTATAATTTATTCAAGATGACAAACGGAATAGTAAGAACATTTTTAGATTTTAATTAAATTAATTTAACAAATACATATATATTTTAAAAATTATTTTTTTTAAATAATTACGAACCCTCTGCTTCATCAGTTGCTTTTAATTGTAAGGATACTATGTTTTGAAAAATAAAAAATTAAAGTAATGCTTTCGGTAAAAAATATTTTTAGTAAATAAAATTTTTTTGATATATTTTCTTTTATTCTGTAGTATCTAAATGAATCACAATAAAGTATATATAATTGCTAATATGAAAAGAGCATATTGCAAAGAATCATATGCATACTCTTAACTGGATAGTTAAGCTCAGCCTTTGAAATATAATGTGATTTTCTCCACAAATGAACAAATGGGAAAAGCAGATATTAATTTTTATGGAAGAATCTTCATTATTTTTAAAAATAGTATAACTTATCATATGGTAAACGAAGTATAAAGTGTTATTCACTGCTCCAACTACAGATTTAAGCAGTACTATTATTGATTATTTGTATTGACCTCTAAAATGTCCTTGAATCAAAGAGAATATTTTTATAAAAAGTATTACAAAAAATATGATTGATTATTTCTGTAAAAAATATTCTCACTCAAAACTTCTTTTTTTCAAGTATATTTTTTATTTTTATTAATTAATTTACTTTTAAGTGATTTTAGTATAAGTGTGTAAAAAATTAGATTAATAAATGTTCAATGGAAATAAAATAATATCAATGCAAGTGATTTTTTAATTTTTAAGTATTTGTAAGATTGATAACATTTAAATGTAGTCTGGGAACTATTCATTACTATTTATATGTTATTTTAATTATTCTTTATGATCCAGTTCCATAAAATCTGTTAAATTTAATTTGTATGCAAATGGGGTTTTGGGGAACTTCTATTTTCAAATAAATTTTTCAAACAGGTGAAATTATTCTTAAATGCATAGGAAACAAAATTAGAAAAATTTTTAAATTTCCTCAGTAAAAAATATAAAGATTGAAAATAATATCTACTTTAAAAGTATTTTGTGTGCATTGATACAAACAAAACATCGTAATAGAAAATTGATAATTTTCTATTAAAATGTTTTGTTAAAAATGATATAAAAATTGATCTACGTCTTGCTTTTTTCTATATCATTTATTGTACAGAAAAATAGTTTTATTACAAATTATTTGCTTTCACAAATTTTTTATATTTTAGTTTTTTACACGTAAATATTTTTTCATTAATTATCTGTTCAAAACATTTAGAAATTTGAAAAATTTAGAAATAATTACAACAGTTGAAAAATTAAAATTTTTTTGAAATAATTTTAATTGAAAATGCATTTAAATTTCTTATAAATGAGATTAAAATGTTAATTTGCTCAAATGTCTGTGTCTCATATTCATTCTAATTATTTTATTTTAAAATTGAAGAACAAATCAAAGCTACATATAACTATTAAATTGATATATTTTTAAATCTTATTTAAGAAAAAATAAGTTTTCAAAGCATAAGTATTTTATTCCAACACACAATTTATCACAACGATTATTAAAAATATTGAAAAAATTTTTTAATATCAAATGCTTAAAATATTTTTGAAGAAAATATAATAAGAGTAAAATTTTATATTAAAACTGTTTCCCAATAATTAACAAACAATGTCACATTTATTTGGCAGTTAATTAAGTAAATGTTTGCGGAACAAAATATAATTCCTAAGTGGAGAATATATGTAAGAATTACTGCTAAGATATAAACTCTTGCAAAACATTTTTCAAATAATTTTTCACTTTAATTTATAATTCTATAATATTTTCAAAGTTAACTGTTTGTTTTCGAATTTAATTATGTTTTTAAATTTTACTTCTCAGCTTAAAATTTAAAAATAGATATTCAAGCAACCATATTTGCAAATGATCTTTAACTTATTCATAACTTTAGAATAAATTCAGAGGATATTTTTTTTAAAAAAAACTACTTTTAAATTTGTTTCTTCTGAGATAAAAATTTCAATTTCACTTCAATGAATAACTTTTATTGTTTATTAAGTTAAATATTAAATTTCATCTATTTCTTATTTTAAATATTTTCAAATACCATATTTGGATGATACGTGGTATTAATGACTTCTTCAAGATTCAAAAAATTGCAGTAATTTTTACAAGAATTTATTTTATAATTAATATAAATCTTGGATAACTTCATTTATGACAATAAAAACGGAATTCTATAGTATTTTACGCTCTAAATCCTAACTTTGTATGTATCTCTGCTATGAATAATCATTTCATATTATGTAAGTGCATACGATCACTGTGATCCAGCTGAACTCAGAGTGAAAGAAGGGAAGAGAGAAGAGAGAATAGAGTGAATGGAGACGCCTGGTCTTTCACGCGATGAATCCATAACGTCCATGATTCCCCGCGCGACCTTCTCTGCTGTCTTTTCTGCAGTACTCACTTGGCCATTCCAACATGTTTTCCCTGTGGTACTTAGCATACATTGTCAAAGAGTAAGTGTTCTACGTTTTACATCCATTTCCCTTATTCTGTAAGTTTAAAATATGTTTTATAGTCGATCGATTCTTAGTTTTTTTTCCCTGTATTTTTTCCTCATTGTTTAGGGGGGATGGTGCGCCAAAAACGGAATGGCTTTCGTCAGCCCCGGCACGAGACACACGTGCTGGTTCTCCGGAGTCTTGCTCTCGTGTGTATATATTTAGCGATTGTTAAAGGGTCCTTTTTTATTTCGTTTGATACACCTTCCCTCTGCTGACGTAATGCATTTAAGAAGCCAAACTCGAAACCAATGATTATCAGAAATTTAATCAAAGGATTATTAATTAAGGAAAATTAAAAAGTATAATTAATAATTTGTAGGGTGTTTCCTTATTTAAATACTCAAGGGGAATATTAATAACCCTATGAGTAAGTAGAAGAGCTAAAACAAAAAAGAAGTAATTTTCTTTGTCTCATTCTTTTTTAGTCTCCTGGCAGGCTTTCGCCCTTTTATCTATAGAAGTCATTTCACGAAATTATCGTTGATAAGCAGTACTTTTTCCTTCCTCAATTTCAGCTACTTCTATTCGATTACTCCTTCACAGTTCTGAGAGTGAGATTAATTCAGTCTTCATAGTTGTATAGGAAGTTTGTCTTTTTTATTTTGGAGGAGCGTAGACTTAACAAAATTAGTTTGTTTATTTGCCTGAGAGATGGAGAATCGGTCGATAGCTGTTGTACTTAGCGCTGTAATCGCAAGTTTTGCGATGCTTTACTTTCACTGGACCAAAAAGTAAGTGATTGCTTTTGTTTAGAATAGTATTTAAAAAAATTACAATATATAAAATTAAACATAATTCTATGAATAAAATTTACAATTTATGTAGCAATTTCATTTTTATGAAGGAAGTATGTAATTAATAAGCTATTATAAATTCAGAGCAACTAAAGTGATAAAAAGTGTAAAAGTAATAAAACAAATAAAGTAATAAATAAATTAGTGTAAGGAGAGATAATTATATTTTTTTCTCTTATTTTAAATTCTACTTATTAGTTCCGTGTGATTATGATGTTTGTTTAAAATGACAGTTTAATTAAAATATATTCAAAGACAAACTGCTTTATATAATAATTTATTCTTTCACTCATTTATAGATTGTTTATTCATTACATATAATTGCGATTTGTCTGAATATTGTATGAAATAAAAACTTTATAACACTGTCAAAGAGAAAAATAAGCCATGTTATCAGAACTATAGCAGAAAAACTGGAAATAAAGTTAATAAAACTCACATATGTAAAAATATGCAATAAAAAGTATTTCATATTACCATTTAAATTTTGAAACATATGAAATATATTTTTCATGTGATGCATATATTATTTCAAATACAAATTCCTTGTTTCCGAAGTAACTTAAAAAGTTTTTACATGTTTCCTATAATATATTTTATTAAATATAATTCTTTATATGTATATTTTTACTTAATGAAGCATTTTAAAATTGTTATTGTAAGAGAGTGAGAAATAAATGTACACACAAAAATTGACAAATAGCTTTCTTACGCCTTAAGAACTTTCACCTTAACATGTAAAACATTTACTTCTATATTATGCGAGAAGAAATAGGTACTGTATATTGAATCGATGTCTTTTAAGTCATTTTTAGCTATTCAGTATTTTGTGTGAACAGTTGTCTGGTCTACGACAGTTACATGTTTGTATTTTAACAGCCATCTATTTTGTAAATTTCATTATATGTTTGCTTCTACACCATAAGTCATTAAAACACTTTCTAAGCCTTATGTACGGGAGAAATACTTTTTTCCAGAATTGTTTTCTGTTCCTTTTGATTTCATTGAGGCTAGTATATATGGCTTTATCTTGATACAATTTTGGGGAATTTCACATCCTAATAGAATTTTAGATTTCACAAAATAAATTCCAAGAAGATAAAGGGGCCTTTATTTGTTATTGTGTAAAATATTTATAATATTAGGAAAAGATGATTCGCATAAAATTTTTACATGAGTTATACAATTATATAGGTATTTTGCCTTTCTATAAATTTGTGGTTGAGATTAATAAATATTCTATTATTAAATAAATTTGTTAATTTCTAAATATTTCATTCAAATATGATTCTCTGATAATTGTTTACTTGTTTTTATTAAAACATCAACCTGTTAAAAGAAAGTTTCTTTTTTATTGCTGTTACTCAAAAATATTACTCTTGCTTGAATAAAATCTGCACAATATCATTTTTTATAAATGTATTTTTACTACTAATCACTATCATATTCCTCTGATAGACACTCAAAATATTTCAAATTAATCATCTGCTCATATTACTGTTAAAATATGAATATGCTCTGGTGTATTATCTTATTGATGATGTTAAAAGAAAATTTAATCAATTTTAAATTTAAATTATGCATTATAATTTTAATTTCAACGAATTGGTTTTTGTTTTATAAATTTAAATTAATCAACAAAATATTCTCCTTAAAAGTTGTTAATCCTTAAAAAAATGATACGAATTTTTTTTCAATAATTTATTCCTATTTTAATTGAAAAGTGAGAAGTTGTTGATATAGATTCTCTTATTGATATTGCTAAAAGAAGTATTTAATTCACGTATAATTTTTTCGTACGCGTTATAAAATTGTGGCTATAATAACCATTTCTAGGATGAGAAAATGATTTTCACTATTTCATATTATATCAAATTTTTACTACAGGAAACAGATTTCAATATATTTATTCAATCCGTTGCAAGCAACGAGCCAATCAATCCTTGAATGAAGTAAAAAAGGTCAAATAAGCAATGATTTTTCAGTTTTCACGTATGATCTTCGAAGAATATCGATCTGGAGAGCACGAAATAATCTAGCCGAATGATAATTGAATATAATTCAATTTGGGTTATGATTTGGTGATCGATATTTTCATACGAAAGAAATTAAATTTGGTTGCTATTTTACTCTATCAAAATTATTTGTTACATTTTTACACAGATTTCATTTAACTAGTTAAGTTCAATACCCTCTACACTAAATTTTCGGGTCAAATTAGTCCTTATAAATCAAAAGTGACCCTAATACAGTAAAAAAAAATCCTTGCAATTTTATCAACAAAATATTTAAACTGAAATAAATTGAAAGGGATTAAAGCACTGAAGCTTTTTGTAAATAACAAACTGCATTTTATTTAAAGATGTATTTAATTTTGTTCTTAGAAATGCTTATAGTTCCAATTTGTGTTTTAAGATACTGAATTAATATAGAATTATTTCACTATACGAATCCTATTGTTTGCAACATGTTTCACTAACATCTATATAAATAAGAGGATCGTTATAAAACTTATTACAAATGCTTAGAAACAATGCAATCTATACATTAATCAAAAGTATTTTTAATGCTGCATTTATCATTTCTTTAAATAAAATGATTTTCTTTTATTGGAAAATTGAGTTCAGCTTCTATTTATTACATATACAATTGACCAGTTTAATTGATAATGATCCCTTACCATAAGTTCGTTTTAAAGATAAAGTATAATAAAATATAATTATTCGAGGCATATATCATTATATCTATTATTTTTTTTCATTCTAAGTAAATGTTACTAGTGTATTCCATGTTGTTTTACATAAAATATTGAATTTTTTACGAATTAACGTCAAACTGACGCCTCCTCACTCATTTATTAGTGTTAAATAACTGTGCATCTTAATAAATACAATATTTGGAAGTAATATTATGAAATTTCGAACCATTGTGTCAAGTGATGAGGTCAATACAGGAGCTGGAAATTTTTTTCTGTCCCAAAATGAATTGCAATGGATGGTTACTCATCGTTAATTTATGCGGTAAATTGTTATCCATAATGTTAGTGTTGCATTTATCAACAAAATTAACTCTCAGTACACAATCATTAGCGTATAAATTCAATTTTCATTTGGTTGCACTGGGAGAGTTTCTAGAATATTCCATTTTAATAAATTTTTCACTCATAATATGTGTGGTAAAGACATGATGAGGCGTAACATACATTTGAAAGTTATTTGAGTAACCAAAGCGTTTAGCTATCCGGGAAGGGCTTCATAAATAGTAAACCATATACTTGAATCATAAGGAGAATATGAATCATATTCTTGTATCGACGCGTCTAGCTATCCGGGAGAAGCTTCGTAAATAGTGAACCATATTCTTGTATCATAAGGAAGAAAACTCACAGGCATCCATGTTGACAGATGTAGATACCAAAAGCAGAAACGCTGCATCAATCACTCATTGAATTATAATGACTGAGATGGAGCCCACATCTCTAGCTCTAAAGAGAACCTATTCGTGAGATTCTGTGAGATACTACCCTATATTCTTGTCAGTGGAAGTTATTTTTCCGCTATGGAAACGCTTATTGACTACTTCAATTTTCACCCTTTAAGGCTCCATTGTAATATTGTATAGAAGGAGCATAGTAAGCTTTAAAAGAGAACATTTAAGGGAACATTGTAAGTAATTTTTTGCACATTTCTATCTGGTTTTTTGGCACTAATATTTTATGCTATTGCCAACAAATTTATGATTTTTCTATCTAAGTAATAATGCCCGCAAAACAATACGATCATAAAAATTAATTTCTAATCTTTGAATGGTATTATGATTAGTAATGGCATAAATATATTTCATATTGATTATCTTAAAGCCATGCCACCATTTATTACACGAAACATCAACATCATGAAATTTCAAGAAATTTTCTTGAATTAAAAGGGAAAAAATTTAAGTCATTGAATAATATCTATTCATTATTTTTAACTATAAATAAATGCTGGTAAGAACATAATTAAATAGATAAGAATTTAAACTGGTTTTCTTTATACAATATAAATGTCTTATATATGTGTGTGTGTGTGATATTTTATTAAATACTGCATAACTTGTAAATCAATTAGCTCTCATTTGCAAATAATTTACAAGCTAATGCAAATAAGTTCTAGCAATTCAATTAGGACTCAAAAATTTTAAATTTTAAGTACAACTTTGAACAGCAATAATTTAGTGACTTTTCGTAAATCACGAATAAGTATCTTAGTATCACATACTAACACGAAAGGAAATGCTTGTAAATAAATGATAGATAATAAGTATCTGAGAACCACAAAACAATTATTTTTCTATTTCTCTTAAAAATATATTTTCTGACCTAAATTAGGTTTCAAATAAAAATAAGTGTAATTTAACAGATTTTCTTATTGAAAGTATGTATTTATGGCAATTAAAACTGACTGTATTAATGACAACTGATAATTAAAAAATATTCTTATTTCATGACTTCTCTTTTTAAAGTCTATTCAAAATGCTTCTGTTGCCTTGAAACTGATAATGATCATTTGTAATTATAATCAAAATTAACAATAAGCAATAAATTTGTTGCTGTAATAATATTTTTGAGGGTTATGTAAGGACTGAAACTTATGCTGCCTGCAATAATGGATTATGTGAGAAATTCCTGCTCCCCCTAAATATGCAATACAAATATAAAGCTTAATCTCTCCCTCCCATCTATATATTTGATTGACAAAAGATTATTAAAATAAGTATTTTTATAAAACCTTGACATGCAAAACTATATTATGATAGATATAAATAATTTTCATAAATTATTTTAACGATAACTACTCCTTAAAATATTGTTTTACTTAACCGGTTTAATATTATGATAAAATCTTATATACTTCTGGCCACCTAAAATGAAACACCAAAGAAGGAAAAAAATCACAAAATTTATTTGGCAGATAATATATCATACAAAGATTAAATGAAAATGATTGAAATTACAGCTTCATGTGAAGTATGGATGATGCCAAAATTATAAGTTAGTGTAGCCGCAATTGTTGGCTATAACCGCTGCAACGCGCAGGATCAAAAAAGCTTTGGATACATCCTTGGGATGCAACTGTCTACGTGGCTTCTACATACATCAAAAGTTTATCTTGTGTTTCAGCGGGTGGAGTATCTTGAGCAAATTGTACGTAAAACATGGACCTTACATTTTCGATGGGTGATAAGATCGGGAGAACAAGTTGGCCTAGAAGCAATTCAATCCGATTTGTAAAGAGCTCTTGAACATATGTGCCCCGGGAGTTATCATCTTATCCTGTTGGAATAAGACTGATGACAGGCGTTGAAGTTATGGATGGGCTCCAACACTTTGGAGATGTAGCACTGGCTGTTCATGTACTGAAAATGCATACTAGAAAGAACCGAGAGTGAAATGCATCCCACACAATGGTACTGGATAAACGATTAGTAGGACAATGCATAAATCAACTATTCAGCAGTTTCCCACCTTGCTTGTTCTAGATTTGAATGCGATCATCGAAGTCGTAGGTTGATGTGAGGTTTATCAGTAAAGACAATGACATTTCATTCAGTTGTCCATGTTCGTATTTCTTCACACCAGTGGCGGCGAAAACGAACTGTAGATTAGAATCAAAGGCAAATTTAACAATGGCACTCGGCAGACATTCCACTCAGCTGCAAGCAACGTCGAATGGTACGAGAGGCAACTGAATGAGCACAATAAGCTGCATTTATTGTGCTGTTGTTCATGATATAGTTAAGCGTGATAAGTCAATGCCATGAGCACAATATGTCTGGTAGCATGTGCAGTAGTGAAATGATGGGGGAAGGGAGGGTCTCGTATGTCGTTTCCTTCTGGATATAGAGATTATAGATCCACATCACAATTGCTTGATTTCGACTAACATGTTCACCGATTTTTCTGATGTATAATCTTCAATCTCTATAGACTACTATTCTTCTCCGGTTAAACTCAGAAACGTGCTTGAAAGACAAGTAATTAAACAGCTTACGAAAGAAAACATTGCTTTATTCTCTTTATATAGCGCTTGTAGGTAGCGAAACAGTCTCTCGTTATGTACGCATGCTCTACAATGTTTTCCATATCTCATCGATGTAAACGTGTGATGTAAATTTTACATGATTTACATGCTTCGTTCAGGGTGTTGTATTTTGAATAGTCAGCAGTGCATTATAGAAAAATAGCATAAAGACCAAGAAAAAATGCGACATTATGTTGCTCTAATTGACAGTATTTTTTACAACATTATAATATTTTCTATAAATGTTCAATAGTTGGAAATATGAAAGTGCCAGCTCGGTAGTCAACTTCATGATGCGTTTATTATTTTGGACTGTTCCATGTGTTGACTCTTAAATTTGACTGTTTAAACGATAATTTATTGTGTTATAGTATAACAAAGCACATATACTGAATAAAAGATATACGTGCTTGTGAAGTCTGCGTAATCGAAAGTCATGTTGTTGTTATTTGAGCAGTTACCAAAGGTGTAATGGTCTGGAGTAAATTTCCTACCCCTCCAGACCAAAGCAAAAATTGAAGGAGAGGATCCTTTGTTAGTGCCATCTATCGGAAGAGTTTAGAGCAAAGTCGTACTTTCAACTACGTGGTGCTCTGAATAAATGAATGGCACAACCTACTGACTGAAATTCGCATAGCCAACGGCATAGCGAGTTTGGCTTGTCCAAGTATCATAAGTAACACACACACACAACAACAACAATACCTAAATAAAATAAGCTTTTCAAGAAATATAATTTAGATTTTTTGTTAGCAATGAGATAAATGCAAAATAATCGAAAAATATTTCATAATAAACATCAGGTTGATTCCCTCTCTTAGATAAATGTGAAGGAACGTGATTTTAATATTTAAATTTAATAAATCAGTTTTAAAAGATACATTTTTTTGTGTTGGTGGTACAACATCATTTAAATTACTCAATTATTTTTTTTTTGTAAATAGAGGAATAAATCCATCATATATATTTCCTTATGTTTTATGCATGAATTTCTCCGTATATCATTATTATGATTTCGTTCTAAAGTTAAAAGCAAATGTAGTGATAAATAAGAAAGAATTGTGTCTAATACATAAGAAATTACGTAAATTGATATTATTCTATAATTTACATAGGAAATGAGAATTTTTAATCACTTTTCACTAAGAAGTATCCATTATATATATAAAAAAAATTGTGTCATTAACATTACAATAATATAATTCTAATTTCTGTAAAAACCTAATTAAGACTAATTAAAGAGTGTATACATACAAAAGACTGTATAAAAATATATTTAAAAGGAACCTTCTCTCTCATCAAATTTCGTATACACAAAACAAATAACAAACAAAAATGTGCAATAAAAACATATTTGTTGCACATCATACAAACATTTAACTGACCACAATTTAATGATGACAAGATATATGTTTATGTAAATATAGTTAAGTGAGTAAACAGTGCATTAGGGATAATGCAAATAAACTTTATACTGTATTTTCTGACAAAAAATATAATTTAAAATCCCAATTAAAATATATATAAGTATAATAGATGCGTGTTAATAGTTTAATATGTAAAAATGTTGCATGTTTAGTTTTTTCCCAACAATATATTTTACACAAAAATGCGTTAATTAAAATTTTAAATTTCTTTTATAAAGTATGGTTTTAGTAAATTTTGGGAAAAAATAATTAAAAAATTGCTTTTTTTACATGAAGCACTTTTAATTATTTATAACTTTTTTAATTTACTAAAAATAGAAGCTATAAATGCAAAATATGTTTGTAGTTATCTGTGAGCTATTCATAAGATCTTCTTAAGACTATAATTCGTATATTCTGTTATGAGAAAACCATCGAAGTAATAGTTGCGCCATCTATCGAAGCCCATTACAATAACACGAAATTGAGCAAAATTTTTGAAATAGATAACTAATCTCTGGTATGTATGTCAGTCTTTCTGATATACATTTTTGAGGTGACATAAGTTAAAAATATAAATGTATTAAATTTTTAGAATAAAATTCAAAACCATGGAAGAAAAAACACGCAAAATCAACGAATATTCTTGTTATAGCCACTTTTATCTCATAAATTCCTATTGCCTATGCTGTACAGAAGTTGGGATATTTATATTTTATCCGGTGGTACTAATCTCTGTAAGATCAGTATTTAATAGGAAAAATTTTCCGATGGGTTTGAATTAAAATCTCATAGAAAGTGTTAACTGATACTACTTTCGACAATAATTCAAAATTTCCTTCGTGCGTGTTTTTCATTAATTTTGTCTAAGAGAATACTTAAAGCGAATTTCCTATTGTGAAATTTCATATGCTATACAAATACATTATTTTCCATATGTTTGCACAGAAATTAAAAGCATCAAAATTGTACTCGATAAAAAAGCATACCTAATAAAAGCATTTCTATTTTGTAATATAACAGAAATTATATAAAAAGTTAAAGGATGTGTTTTTTCCCTAAATATTATATGATAAAACATAAACAACAACAATGATTAGTTTAAATATTTTATATTCATTGAGTCTAATTTTGTATAATATTGATCGAATTTATTACAAGAATTACATTGATGATAGTTTAATAGACGTACGATAGAAAAATTGTTTGATATATTTCTCATTATTATATTAATGACATAATTAAAAGTTGCAGTAATGAATCAATATATATATATATATATATATATATATATATATATATATATATATATATATATATTACGTATACTACAATATATCCTTTTGAAACAAATTTAACATCGATACAATAATTTAAATATTTTAAAATGATATTTGTTTAATATGTTCAATGAGGAATCTTCGACTAGGACTTTGCTTAAGGCATTGCTGCACAGAATTTCTTTACAATGGAATCCAGCTCATACGTGGAGTTATGGGCAGTAATGCTTTGGTTAAAAAAAGAACTTTGATAAAGTAACTCATTGATCAACTACTTTAATTTCAACTATTCGTTGACGTGACACTTAAGGAAATTCTTAAATAAGATATGGCTCAACATGCTGTAGATAAGAAATGAGGGATTGCAGGGTAAGCGAAAACATTTCCAGTTTTCCTAGAAAGGCAACGATGGCGCTAGTTAGACATCTGATTGGACATGACTGTTTGCGAGACTACTATAGAATTGATGTCTGGGATTCCTCAAATAGTATTGTGTATGACTCTAATTGGCATATGACTTTTGAGTATTTAAATATCTGTATTGCATTTTCTCGGTGTAAGGATATTGTTAAAAAATATTGGAGGACCCATGAATTAATAGCTTAGTCGTGAATGCTTGACATTTGTAAAATGAATAAAATAAAATAAATATTTTCACTGAGAGTATTGACAAAATGTAATAGAAAAGTTGTATGACTTAAAATTATACTGTCTCAATCATGAATAAGAATTGCGTTCGTTTTTTTATTCTATTTTTTAAAAAATCTGCATTTATTACCTGTAGTAATTTTAGTTAGATGTATGCTCATTAATGGAAAAGTAATTATTGAACATTATTGAAGTCGAATCATATTTGACAGTAAATTTACACTTTATTGAGGAAATCCTTGCAACTGGAGATTGTCGAAAGGCTCCTAAACATTAAATTTATACTGACTGGAAGATATTTCGAAAATCATTGATCACCTTCACGTGTAGAGAGGAATAATTCGTTAAAGCTCGCAATCTTCGAACCTGACAAAAGCTAGAAACACAATATCTATCCCCGATTATTCGAGAATTGCTGAAGTTGACCTGTTTAGGTCAAATTGAAATCTTCCACTCTGAAGGGAGTGGTTCTATTACACCTCTGATGATCACGGTGATCCATTTGAAATTGAATGTAATCAGCTTTAACTGACAAAAAAATCAATCCCAAAATTAATAACGAGACAAACCATTCATCATATTATAAGATGATAAGAAGTTTCAAATTATACATAAAATAATTAGTTTAACACTTCAGTGTCGTTCTTTCGGGTAAGGATAATTGATTTATGACCCACATAAGAGCATTACAGCATATAAATGTTTTTCTGTAATAGGGAATAAATTCCTAAATTTATTATAAGTAAAAAATTGGAAACAATATATCAGTCATTGCAAAATTTTATTCCTTGAACAGGAACAGGAACTGAACTACAGGCAGATTTTTTGAATTTATTATAAATAGCCAGTGAGTTATAAATAAAAATAAATATTTTCATTTAAAAAACATATTATATACAACAAACACAAAATCTAGCATATACAATGACTTTTAATTTCCATGTTTGTAGGTAAATATTTAGATTTTTTTGGATGCTGAAGATTATTCAGAACTCAAAGACTCAAAGAAGAAACTTCACATCAGGAAGTATTTCTGATAACAAAAATTTTAGGACTGGACAAGGAGCTTTCAATGCCTTTTCTATGCAGCATGTAAAAATTTAATAAGCACTTTCTTAGGTAGATATTTTACTACATCTCAGGAATACATTAATAACCATCTGTTATGTAAAACTAGTAGGCTTGGCAGACTTTCCATTTTGAATTATAAAAATTATCTTCATATCTACTTTTAACTCCTTTTAATTAAATTGTCTTTATAATTACACTAGCTAATTTCTTCATCAAGTGTTCCTAAATCCCAAGTAGTAAATAGTCAAAGAACTTGAGTATTTTGGTGTAATTTTAAAATTTCTTTATATTATAGGAATATGTTATGAAGAAATCTTTGATACATCTACAAGAATAATTCTATATAATATAAAAAATACTGATTTTTAGAAAAATGAAACTTTAGGAAAGTTTTTATCCAAAAAATTAACAGGGATGCTTTCAACTGATTAAATCAATTTATCAAAAACGTAAGAATGCTAGAAATATAGAAATAAAATAAGATAAGAGTAGCATCTTACTCAAAACTACAAGGAAATAAAAATTTTAAGTAAAAATTTAAAACGCGCGTGCTTGAAATATCATATTCTGTTACTTAATGAATATATGCAAAACTAAATGGTTAAAGTTCTGGTTTTCAATTAAAAAAATGTTTCTGTTTTCAACTCTCATCTAAGATGAAACATTTTGTTGTAGTCCATAATCTGTCTTAAATTGAAGATTCATGACGAATTTGTCGTCCTAAGGAAAAAGTGATCGTTATTAGTTAGCAAAGCTCGTCGTGCACGAATTAGAATGAAGTGGATAATCAAGAAAGTAATTAGATTAACTGCAAAAAAGTCAAGCGACTTGGTAATTAATTTCTAATTAATAAAATATTGTCATTAATAAATATCTTTCTCATCAAAGTAGTTTCTTTTAGATGACATTGATTAGATTTCAATGATTTTTCACTATTAGTATTGCTACAAAGTGTAATTATCAAAATAGAAATACACAAAATTACTTTGAAAACATGTTTATGATTTCAAAAATAAACAATGAAAGTTATAATGAAATTATAAGTACATTATTGCTGAATGCTGTAATTTATAAAGGAGTCATAATTGATTTTATTGTTTATGGATAAAAATGTTAATTTTTTTTTTACCAAAAAGATAGCAAATGTTTTGCTCATTGGGGAACTTTATGAGTTTATTGCTGGTAGGCTGCAAATTTACTGCTGAATGCTGTAATTTATAAAGGAGTTGCTGAATGCTGTAATTTATAACTGCTGAATGCTTGTAATTTATAACTGCTGAATGCTGTAATTTATAAAGGAGTCATAATTGATTTCATTGTTTATGGATAAAAATGTTAATTTTTTTTTTTACAAAGAAGATAGCAAATGGTTAGCTCATTCGGGAACTTTATGAGTTTATTACTGGTAGGCTGCCTCAAAATAAGAAACATATAAAATCATCAAGTAAAATTTTATTGTAGATAAAGGAATGTAAAATAGAAATAAATGAATGTCATCTATCTACTTTGTACAATCACGCGCTATTGAAAATTGGTGAAAAAATTATATAGTAATGAGGCTTATATTTTAGAAACTCTTTGTTTAGTTATGCAACTTTTTTTAAATTAGTAAAATTATTAGCTAGATTATTTTAAATAGCTATGATTTCGATTTTTATTCATGTGTACAAAATAAATAATAGGTCCTATTACATTATCGAATGGAATGCCTTAACTTTAATTTTATGCTTGTACATATCATTTTGATGCTTATTGTTCATTATATTATATAAAAATTCTCAATATGCGTTAGAAACAACCTTTTGATTACTAGATTAAAAATTTCTTCCTCAATTTTTTAGTAAAATATGAAATGCATACATTCTCACAACATGTTTTTCATAAAATTATTGTATGGTAAAACTTAACTCTCAGGTCCTTAAAAAATGTTCAATGAAAATTTTTGTTTTTTTTTTCGAGAAATAACTTGAAGTAAGAAAAAATGTATTTATTTGTTAGTCCTGATATTAATTTCAAAGAATTTCAATACCATATGAAAATAATGGAAATAGAGAAATGTTATTGAAAGAAACTAATAGGTAAAAGATTTTCCATAATGTAATATATATGCATATCATTAAAAGTGAATCGGCAAATTTAGCTTTATGACACATTTTTATGTAACTGTAAAACTCAATTATATTATTGTTTAAAATAGTGTCTTTTATCATATGAATTTTAACAAGAAGTGGCTGCAATATTTGAATGGATGAAATAAAGAAGGTAAAAAATTTGCTCCACAAAATTGTTGCGACAGCCCTTTTTTGTCAATATTTTACTGGAAAAAGAAACGTAATTTAATCTCAAGATAATGATAAATATCTTAAGCTGAAGATTAAATTATGAAGATTTATTAACATATATTTAAATGAAAATTTATTAACATAAATTTAAAGAATAATTCCAGCATTTAATGTATCGCATGTCTGCATAAAATATCAGTTATGAGATTGTAGAAAATGTTAAAATTGTGCATAAAAGTAGCTTAATACGAAAACTATTTTTTGTTATTAGAAAATATTTTAGAGAATATTGTTATAAATATTGTGTTAAGTTGATCTTTTTTTTTTTTTACTGTAATAAATTTCATTATTTTTAACGATTGTATTTGCTTATTTATTTCATACTGGAGTTGCGCAATGAATAGTTGGCGATAACTGAAAGTTATCCTTTGATACAGCTGGTAACATTGTCCCGTAAATTTGAGTCAAATCAAATGGCGAAGTCGACATCTGATTTGGCAGCACTTTCTCATATTTTCACAACATATGAGCAGAGGTATATGAAGCCCACGAATTTTTTAATGTGTATATGCACTAATCAATTCCAGTGTTATCTTGTCATAAATTTGACTTCAGTTGATTGAGGCTCTAATTTATGTTAGGCCTTAATCTTCATTACTTTACTTGCTTGTTAGTTTAATACTTTTATATTATTTTACTTGTCAATAATAGGTTTAAAATTATTAATTTAAATTCTTGATCTCATGGAAACTATACAAGATACCTCACTGAATAATATTTTTTAGTTATAGAAGTTCACTGAAGAGAATATTAGTTCATATGTTGACCTTGAGTTTTGGATGTGTTTTAGGATATACCCCAAACCATAATCAAGAGTCAATTATGCAACTATTTTGAGAAACTTTTTTATAAATATTAAAGCACGTTGGTATTTCTTTCAAAATATTAGTTCTATAGTTGTATTCTCATCAACTGCCTTTTGACCATCTTAGTATCTTCAAATATTAATGTTGAATATTTCGAATTTTGACTAGTACGTCAGTATTTTCAGTTATTTATTTGCTATATTAAAACAATTTTAAATGATTAGTTATTTTATAGAAATATACTAATTTTTTCCCATCAATTTTCCATAAATATAGTAGAAAATCAATCAGTTTTCCAAGGAATACAAACTGAACTCCGTATTAAATTTGATAAATGTTCCTAAAAACGTAATTCAATACTTTCATTTTATTCTTGTGAAAAATAATGCAATGAAAGTAAAATCCTAATTAAACTATCGCAATAAAGTTAACAAATAGGCTTGTCGGGGGTCAATAGTTATTAGGTTGCGAGGAGGAGGAAATATTAAGTGGATGGTATCACAAAAGAGAACTTGTGTAAGCCATTTATCTTCAAAACAGGTAATATAATTAATGTGGAAGGAACGTAAAGGCAAAATTCATACCTACACTTAAATTAATTCAGCAGCGTGAATTATTCACTAATGGGATGGACTGAGAAATACTTTGAAATAGTTTTGTCATAAATGAATTTCATTATGATCATTCAGCCCTTACTTTTATAACATTTTTCAAATAAATAGCTGCTTTACATTCACGTCAAAGATTATATTTAAATACAAGATCGCACATATTATCATTTTATTTTATGATTTTCAAGCATAAAATATATAGTTTGAAATTATTTTAAACTATTTTTTTGAGTGCTTATTCTTGTTTATGTGCAATAAATAAATCGTATATAGAAAGAGATACGTATATTAAAACAAAATGTTAATTCAAAAACCATAAAAAAAGAAATCTCAATTTTATTATTAAAAAATAATTTAAATTACTTTGACCAAAAAGGAATGAATGATAACATGTATTTACTCTCAAATGTGGAATAAAAGATTAACTTATAGTAAAAATAAAAATCGAGCGCGCGCGCTAAAAGAATGAATAATGTAAGAAAACCTTCGATTGGTGAATCAGAGAAACTACAGACCAATAAGAATAGCTTTAATTGAAAAGTAAAAGAAAAATTCAATTCAACTGCAAATAAAATATGGAAAAGCTTATTATCTAATCACAAGAAAATAAACAAACTATTTAACACAGTTTAAAAGCAATAATGAGAGTTAAAGTTTCTTTTAAGGATTCCTCTGAAAATTGAAAAACTTTTCTTTTGTCTAATGTAAACCAAATAATGGAAATATATATTAAACATTAAAACTTAACATTAATCAAAAAATTAAAACATTTTCTCATAATTCTTTTTGCTTGTACCATTTATTCTGAACAAAATAAATAATAAAATAAAAACTGTTGACATAAACATGTAATCTTTAAAACAGATTTCAAGCTAATGTAAACCTAAACTCCTGCAGTTTGTATCGAGCCTACTAACTAACATATAAAGTGCTAACTAAATTCCCACACTAGCTCAATAATTGACCAAGTAAAAATTTTTTAAAAGTTTCTCGTTTAAATTTCAGGTACTAATCTTTCCTGAACTTGCAATATTAGGGTCAAAATAATTGTATCACACTTAACGTCTTTAAGAAATAAAATTAAATTTATATATATATGATAGAAATATTTATTAATAATAGTTGATTTGAAAAGCAGCTGATGAGAATACTTTTTAAAAAACAAAGTTTGCATTTAAAAAATATATAAAAATTATTCTTCGATACTCTGTTCATTGATTCTAAAGTTTAAAATTTAAAAATTTGTTCTATACTTTTTAATGCTGAAATTCACATGGCAACTATAAATAAATGAAAATCATTTATATTGAGAAAGTAAAGATGCACTGTTTGTGTGTGAATGTAATTTATCAAAAGAAATAAAATTAAAAATTAAAATGTTTTGAGTTTTTTTTAATATATATATATATATATATATATATATTTATGTAATATATATATATATATATATATAATATATATATATTGTATAATATATATATATATATATATATATATATATATATATATATATATATATATATATATATATATATATATATATTTATGTAATATATATATATTTATATATAATATATATATTTTCTAATATATATATATATATATATATATATATATGCATACAACAATTGTTGACAAAGGAATTATTATTAATTCAGCCTCTTTTTTAAATTTTTTACAGTTATGCTGATATCAGACCTTAAATTATTTCCATACATGTAAGCAATTTACTTCTATATAAATTTTAAAAAATTAAGGAAATCCACTCTATACATATGTAAATATTGTGTGTGTGAACTATTACATAGTAAAATATATTTATATAAAATATAATACATTTTATAAAGTGATAGTAATAAAACTATGAAAGAAAAATCTCATTATACGAGAAATCCCACACTTTAACAGCTTATGAGTGTTACAATTTATCTTTCAATATGCTCTCTTACATTCGTATTTTAACATTCTATTTTAAGAATATATAATAAAATTTGATTTATGATATAGATCGAATGATGGATTAGACACATAGGTATCAAATTTTTTTTTAAACTTCAGCTTTATAATTCCTACATTCCTTTTAAAAAGGGAATAAATCAAAAATTTTCATCCACCGCTATAAATCTATCGATAGGTTATTTCTTTTCAAACTTACGAAATAGTTACTTTTACAAATTATAGCCATACCAATACAATATTTCCTGAAGGAAAATAAGATGGACCTGAATTATGAGGAAGAATTTTACAATTGGTAGTATGAGGAAAAAGATATTTTTTATAACCTTATGATTTATCATTCACCACTCTCAATAAGGTTCGGTGAATTGTTTCTTTTATTTTTCTTACTGTTTATCAGAGGGACTTGTTGAAAGATTAGTTTTTGATTGCCAGTATATTTCTGTAATCGACTTTGAACTTTTTTACATTTTGGTTATTTCATTGGGCAGTAAAATATTTGAGAATAACTCTAACAATATATGTTTATTTATTCATTTTTCGAATTCGAGTTAATTAAAAAGCTTAAAAATTAAATGTGATATTATTGTAAAATGCCATTAAATATTTTTATTTATAATTACGATTTTAATTTAAATCTGAAAAATAATGATTTCAGAAAGTCTCTTGATTCCATTCTAGAATTTTAATAAATATTTTTACAAAACAATTAATTCTCGATATTTTACAAAAAAAGTTTCAAAGTTTATTAAGAATTTGAAAGTTATTTTTTAACGAGAAATCCTTAACATACGAAATCCTTATTTAAGAAAATGACAGCAAATGTTATACTTTAATAGCACGTAAGCACAAAATATTTTAGTAATAAAATGACACACTTGTTCGTGTTAACTAATAATTTTAACTTATTTCAGGAAAATAAATGAATTGAAGTCATTTGCCAATCTGTGATCTTCTAATTTTTAATGGATTATATAAGTCTTTCCCCCTTTATTTTACATCTTTTTATCTTCAACATTTGTTTCAAAGAATATCTTAATTAATGCGATAAAATATTATAAAAACATTTTTCTATAATTCTTTATATTACTGATGAAAAATTAATTACTTCTGATAAATTAGAATAAAAATATTTTAAAAAGAAGTTTAATTTCAAACACAAATAAAGAAACATTAAAGCATTTTCCTTGAAAATTTTTATTATTCACTTAAATTGATTTGTTATGAAATCCTAATTTTTTTTTTATTTGAAGGATTTGGAAACACAAGAAATCACATGAAGTCAGTTTGACTGATGAAAACAATAAAAACCAGTCGATATTTTGAACAAAATATTTTTTCACATGTTTTTGCCTTGTTTATATAAAATTTAAACATGAGTGTACAAAGTCAGAAAAATTAAGAGCCACTTATAAATTTTCTGAATCATCATGTGTAGAATCATATTTGTGATAGTAAAAATGCTTCAAATTAGGCATATTTTAATCTGATATAAATGTTAAAATGGAAAAATTTTATTTGAAGCATTTTTTTAAAATTATCAACAAGAACTTTTGTGTGTATATCTAAGAAAAAATTTTTTTATTTATAAGAATATGCGATAAAAAATTATTTTTTTCTTTCGCAATATTAACATTGTTGTGAGACATTAATCAACTTAAATGTCATTTCTATACCTGTCAGTTTAGTTGTTTTTTGTTCATTGACATTTAGGTAACAGATGTGAAATTTTAAAGATGCAAAATAATTCTTTTGAATTTGATCAAAAATTCAAAACATTTTAAAAAAGTGTTAACATTTCAAACACATCTATCAGATCTGTATTAAAATTTTTAAATAATCTTATAAAAATTATGATAAATTTGGAAGTTTTTTAATCATTCTAACAAAGATTTTTGTAAATTGTTTTTTCTGATGTGCGTCGAATTTCTGATATTGTGTTAAATTATGCATAAACAAATTCCTATTTTTTTTATAAGTTCCAATATTCTGTGTGTTTATATTTCTTAAGGCCTTAGAGGAAAACGTTTTGAATTATAATAATTTAGTCAATAATAAAAATTTTTTGCTAGTTTTACTAATATAGACAAGGGGTAACAAACTGAATTTAAAACTATAAAAATAAAAACATTTTATATGAAGTTCCTTTAATTTTATATTTTATTTCGATAGTAATATATATACGAACATACATATGCATGCATATTTGTGATAATACACACGTATGTGTATTATCACAAATAAATGAGACTTAAAAAGGATAAAAAAAAGTTACATGCAGTTATATTACAGAAATCTTGTCAATTCTTTCTCCTGTTTCTTGAAAATAATTGAAAAATGTGCATAAGTGTTATAAGTTCTGCAGGCATTCTGATTCCTTCGCCAAATTTATGAAAACGCCCATAAATATTCTTTACAACTCCAATAGTTTTGACGTGATTTTATGATACTTGTTGTACAGTAAAATTAAATTTTTGTTTATACATTTATAATAAAATGTTTTACTATTATTTATGTAAAACTTATGTAAGTATATCCTAGTTAAAATTGACAAAATTTTAAATTAAAAATACTTTGTTGGTTTTTTTAAGTTATTCCTTTGAAATCCTATTTTTTTATAAATAAGTATTAATTTGTCTTCGAAAAATATTTACACTCTTCAAAGTTGAAATTGCAACAACATTTGGAAGAGTTGAGGAAAAATATGGGAGTTAAGAAAATTAAAGTAGTTAAACAAATGTCTAATTTAAGTAGAATTTTAAACATAAATATAACCTAATTAAGTGATCAATTAATTGCTAAACATTCACAAATGAATTAATAATTCTAGATTTTGTTTTAATCTTGCATCTTTGTTCACTGAAATTTTGAGGCATTACTACTTACAAAAGATTCAAATGGACTTTAAAAGGGTCATATATGCAGAAAGTCCAACTCAGTTTCCAAGGATCTCTTTAAAAGTTCAATCACAGCTAAAATCTTGCACCCATAATAGTCTTGGATTTACTTTAACTTATTACAATCATTCCTATGAAACCCTTTCTGAATACAATTAAACCTCACATCCTTGAAAAATAGCTCCTGAAAATTATTTCCTTTCATAACGTTTTATTTCTTCATTTGACTATTCAGTTATTTTTAACATAGTGATTGTTTCTTATTAATATTTACGTACCATTTTATAGATAGTTAGCTTTGAAGTTAAATATGCAGAAAAATGATTTTGAAAGTAATATTCTCCATTTTATAAATAATTTAGCACTTTCATGATATAATGTGGGAACATGGATATAATCGGGATAAAAACTGGACTTCTCACGATATTATTCTCTTTTCCATATTTTTATATTGTAAATTTAAAAAAAAGGTCTATCCTTGTCTGACAAACAGGAAGCTCAAGATCTTTAAAAGATGCCGTCATATTGACCCCAACAAAGTATTACTCATTTACCAACCTAACCGTTTGTCATTATTTTCCCATTTGCGTTTAAAAGAAGCAAAAAGAAAATACAAAAATAGTTTTTCCATCAGAAAATCGATGATGAAAACTCTTTTGTCATTTGTATTTTTTTTTTAAATAAAGGTTTCGGAACTATTCAAAAGACAGTATGCTTGCGTCATTTAAAAATAGTTTTTAACTTCGGATTTCATTTCTGTTAATGTTTTTTTATAACTGTCGGTAAATTTAAGAAATATTTCCTGTTCACTTCATCTATATTCTTAGCTCTGAACTATATGTATAGACATTAATTTCCTAGCTGATGGAAAATACATTTTCCTTAAAAGTATTGCACACATTGTGATTAATTTAATAATGATTAACTTTATATTTTTAAAACACTTCACAATATCTATTCAAGTTTCGATGATTTTTAAATTTATACGTATTTACAACATTGCCTTTATATTTATTTCATCTCATTTAGATATTTTATTTTCCTCTTTATACACGCAATATTTAGAGAATTACTAGAATTGAATTAAATTAAAATAGATCTTGTATATGAGACTTTAATAAACAAAACAAGCTTAATTTAATAAAAAAACTTTTCATAAATACCACCTTTTAAAATAATTCCCACTTCTATTCACTATGATCAATGATATTCATTGGAATTTTAGAAGAATATAAATTTTCTTTATTTACATTTGAAAAGTTATTGCAATAACAACAAGCTTAACTTAAATTTAAGTAATATAATTCAAGTAGACAAGTGCTGTTAATTGCTTATTTATTCTACTTGAGAAAAACAGATTTTAGCCTCTGAAAAAATACTCGAGGGAATTTCAGATGCAGTGACAGCAATTTTATTGATACAAAGTCAACAATAGCATATTTAAACATTTTTGACTAATCTTAGCAGTAATCATGATTAGTTAACAATGAAAGCTTATTTATATTTACTTTTTTACAAACATGTTTTGATGACAGTTTGATACTAATGTATAAGTTTCATGAGCAATGGGTTTGAGTTTGAACTAGAACCAGAAATTGATCACATCTTAGTTCATGGTATTGAAACGTCTTACGTACAGATTTCAGATTGTATCTCTGAACATCAGATTGTATCTTTAAACTTAGCAGATAACTTTTCAGATACTAAAATAAAAAAAAAAGTTAGAAATCTCTGCAGTTATTTATTCTTCTTCTTGTAAGCTAATGGTTTAGATATGTTCTTAAAATAAAACCCCCATTCCTAATTTTATTTTATTAATCTTTGTACTGAAGAATGTTTTTTAAAAATGTAAATAATAAATATATAATTTTGTAATAAATATATAGTTAAAACGGAAATATATAATTTTGTAAAAATAAAATTTTATAATTTTATTTTTACAAAATTATATATTTCCGTTTGCATTGTTGTCTTCCAAGCTGGGAATACCATATGTTGAATGAATGCAATGACACGAAATAAAGAAATACTAAGCTTCTAAAGGAGTTTATTTTTTGTAAAATGTAGTACTAAAAGAGTTTATTGATGGTTCAAAGTCGTTTTTTTTTTTGCATAAGCTATTCCCAGATTATTGCTGTTTGAGAAAATGAGTAATACTTTCTCATCGCAAGACAGAAAATCAGAACTCACGAAAATTTGCTCCAACAGACGAATCTACAAAAAGCAGAAATGCAGTATCCACCTTGCATTACGTACTCGTGACTAGGATTAAAAGTGGAACATGTAAGCCTGAAGAGAGGGATCTTGTCCCTAGACTATGATGAATCTTTTCTAATATTATTTAATGCAATCAACAGTATAATAAACAGAAAGAAACTTCCAAAATAAGATATGCATGCTATGTATTTTCAAAAATGTTGTATAAACATGAGTTTATTTTATTTATTATTAAGCAAGAAATGCTTAAAAATAAATAATGTTCTAACATTTCACCGTGAAATGTAATACCATATATTATATAATTTTGGTTTTTCTTTTTATAATCTGTAGAATAGTTTCTTCTGATTTAAAAAGTTTGTGCTTGAAAAAATGTAGTAAAGAAAAGCAGAAAATCTCTTTTATTGCAATGCAAAATGTTTCTTTGTTGTTGTTCAATTCTTAATATAAAATCGAAAGTATGCACATTATTTTATTCTACATAGCCTAAGAAATTAAATTTCAAATTCTATACTTAACTCTACCTTAAGCTACATCTTTTGAAACAGGTGACTTTTTGACCTTCTTTTTGAATAATATTTCTATTCTATTTTACATACAATTATTCTTTTGATAGTTAATAATATTAAAATGTCACTGAAATTTTAACGTATTTTTACAAATATATTTAAGTATGCTTTAGGTAAAAATTGTATCTTAAACTTCAGAACTAAATATTTAATTTCGATAAAATCAAATGAATGCAATGAAACATTTTCTGACAGGTGTTCAGGATTACAATTCTAGTTACAAACATCAAAGGAAGACAGTAAAAACGATATTAAAAATAATATAGTAACAACATTATAATTCATAAGTTATAAACCTATCAAATTTCTAAAGTTAGATTACAGTTTTGCTTATATCAATAAAATAAATTTTAGACTCTAGCAAGAAAATTTTAGGTTTAGAAATTTGGCATAAATTTATCAAGTTTAAATCTAAAAACCAATAGCCACCCAGTTTTCAAACAGTGATATATGCGAATCGGTTTCTAACAAAATTTGTAATACATACTTCTTTTATTACTTTTTAATAATTGATTAGAACAAATATTTCTTAAAAAGAAAACACACATGATTACAACTTTAGATATTGTTGCTGTTAACATTTTTGTGATGTTTACTTTATTTTTGGTAGACATAAAAAGAGTAAAACAAATTTCATATTTATTTTTTAAATTCATTCTCTCTCGCACTTCATAATCTTTTCCCACCAAAAACTAGTATAGTATATATTTGAATAGTATACTAATTCGGACTCGATATCGTTCTTATCTGATTACTGAAAATTGATTGTATAAATATAATCAAATTTAAAATTATAATAAAATTGTTGAAAATGATATTTTCACATGGGAAATGTTTTGCTGTCTGTATTACATATCAAATATACTTTTAATTCAGAGTATAAACAAAATATATAAATGAAAATAGAACTACTGAGTTAAAGGATTTATACTGATTCGGGCTTAAAATAGTGGATTAACAGACTTTCCAGAAACATTACTGTCAAACAAAAGCTGAGAACATATACTTATAGCAAATAAAATGAAGACTAACATATGGTTTGTTCATCGGCCTACAATCACACGAAGGCTATTTTAACCTGAATCTACAGCTTAAAGTTGATTTTTTACCATTGCAAACATCCACGGTATAATTATTTTCCAATGCATGAACTATTGAGCGAAAGGTAGGCGCATTGGCCTTTATCTACAACCTTAAAGGATGACCAAGGGAATATTATTTTAGAGGACTTTATGGTGTAAATGTATTCTGTTGTTTTTATTTAATGAACCCATTAAAATGACCAGTTGAAATTAATTAAAATATTAGTTTACTATGCAAGTAATCTTAACATTTAACACACACACAAATATTACAATGAGAAGAATACGCATAAACCTTAAATAATATTATTAGAAAATATTTATGTGTTACATTTCTGTTAAGATTATTTTAATATTGGTTTGGGTTTTTTTTCGATTTTTTCTATTAAAACAATTTATGATAAAAAATATAAGTTTACTTCTTTTAATAAAAAATAGTATAAGAAAATTGTACAATCTTTATTTATATTGATCTAAAAGAAATTTAAAAAAATGTAGTACAAACTTTACGATTAAATTGAAGGAAAGGAATTAAAGAATTTGTTACAAAGTTGTTCTAAATATACAATTTAAAAATTTACAATTGAGTCTTTATAATGAATTCAATCAACCACTCTTTATAAATATTTATTTTTCTCAAAGTTTCTTATCAAAACTTCCGGCTCTTAGATCTTTATCTTATCTTTTCTCATATAATCTACTTCACAATGTTTACTCAAAAGAGAACTGAGTTTATAAAAATATGTCTTCGTCAAGAAAAGTATGGAAAAATAAAAAAAGAGTGTTGTGTATTATAATTCTTGTTCTATTTTTAATTATTCATTTATTCATCGTGGAAGAGAATAATGAAAAACTTTCTTCTAATGTCCTTAATACAGTTCTTGTAATCCTGAGCTTAAGTCTTTAGTTACTAGTACAAGTGGCCTTACACATAGGCAATATATATATTATAATGCATAGTAGTTGAGCTAATATTATTATACAAAAATTGAAATATCTACCGGAACACATATCATTAAGTTTTTTAGAGGAAATACTTGATTTAGATATTTGAACTCGTTAAATGATGATAAATAAAAAAAATGCTGATTTGGGAGTCTCATGTAAAATCGTAACAGGCTAATGTAAAAGTTTGGCCAAACCACTTATTTAATCATTGGCAAAAAAGTTAATTAAAATAATTTAATTTTAGTAAAAAATAATAGTTATTATAATAAAAAATTTAAGGTATTATGACTTTTAAGTGTGAGAAAGTAAATCATACAAATTCTTTGATGCAGTGTAAGTAATGTAGTATATTAAAATTTACGAGAAAACAGTTATTGCGAGATGTTTAATGAATTCAATACATGGTAAATCTTATATATTATTCTTTTTTTTTAAACTTCTGTGTGTTTATTCTGTGAGAAATGTAAAAAATCTGACTATATATATTATTTAAAAAAAAACGATTATTTCATTCAAAATAAAGCTTTCGGAATTTAAAATGCAAACATATTTTTCAAAACATTTTTTGTGTAACACAGAATTATAAGCACATTTAGTTTAAAAATAAAAATTTTTGTGTTTCAGAAGGTAATGCATCTATGCTTGATGTTGTTTTCCACTTGGATATTTTTGCGAATACGATCTCGAAATACAGCGTATCTCTTGGTAATCTGCATAGTCAAATAACTGACATTTCATCATTTTTTAAATTTTCATACCTCATCGAGTTATGGACTTAGGCTTCAAGAGTATAAAATCCACAGGCCCTACCAACAAGTATTTTTCGTTGAATCAAGTAGAATATGTTGTTTTTGCTTTCTTTATCAATCTGCTTTATCATTTTTAATATTAAATGTTTTTGAAAATAAAAAATTCCAATTATTTGTTATTTACTAACAAATATCATTAAATTTAACTTATATAAGATGAGTTTAATTTTATCATCTTATTATTGAATTTTTCCATGGGAATAAATAATTTATTATGACATATACACGTTTTGAAAAATAAAATAATTTACTGAAATTTACATACATTACAATCAATGCCAGATTTTAAATTTATTTTTAAACTAAATGATAGTGATGTTTAACTTAATCAATAAAAGTTTAAACACTCCCCCGAATGCTACTAAACATTTAAAAATATTTTTAACTATAAAATCATATTAATATATTTTAAAATTTTTCCATCTTTAATCAAGCATTATCGAAAACTAATTTCTTTCACATAGATTTTATAACCGAATAATTTTTAACAATTTCACTGAATGCAATTTGTACTCAATTCCTTTCTTGAGTAGTGAAAATCATGATATTAATCTAAGTATTTTTAAAAGAATCTACATTTTGAAAATATTCATTGTTTAATGTTTTTTATAACTACATTAATTAGATATACTTATTAAGATTCTATACCTTATAAATTTTACACATCTTTATAATGGAATAAAATAGGGTATTAAGATTTAGGCAATACAAATTTATGTGAATAAAAAAACAAAATTCTATAAAAATTAATAAAAATTCCAAAATATTCTGAAATATTCCGGTTATTGTATGTTTTCGGAGTTACTTTACTTTTATCTAGTCGAAAGTCTCTCATTGAGTGAATCTTATTCAACAGCAATTTTCTGCCCATAATCTAAGAGTATTTATATAAAGATAAGGTTAAAGAAGATTAATAAGAAAATAAAATAACTAAATGGGATTTTATGCATAGATAATGTAGAATTACCTTTTTACAAATTTCCAAGTGCAATAGAATTTTAAATCAGTAAAAACACTATTTGGCCTTATCAGTAATAATACCAATAAAATTTTCTTTCGGAATTGTCAGCAAGAAACTTTTAATGACATTAAATTCTTATTTTACGTTCTTAAATTGTCATATTACCAAGTAATAAAACTATTTATTTAAAACACTTAAGATCTTGAGTAAAAAAAGTAACCAAATTTGTACTATTTATTTCGCTGTTTTCCCTAACATTATGTGCAGATTTAATTTAAGTGAAATAATTTTAGTTTTTGTTTTATATGAACTGTAATAACCCTTTTTTATATCTAAGTAGATTCTACAGATTTTGAATAAATAATTAAAATTATATGCATTTTTATAAATTTTAATAAATATTTAAATTTTAATTTCAAGTAAAACCAGATTAAGTGCTTATATATATATATATATATATATATATATATATATATATATATATATATATATATATATATATATATATATATATATATATATATATATATATATATATATATATATATATATATATATATATATATATATATATATATATATATATAATTATTATACTAAATATATATTAATATGAACATATATCTAGAAAGCTTTTGACCTTTAATAAAAACAAAAAGCTTGCAAATCGTTAACATTTATTTTGCCCTTACTTTGCATACTCATATAAATGGGATTTACAAAAATGGATACAATTAAGACCATATTGTTATTTTATAAATAGAACTTATATCTTTTATATGAAATCAATGATCATTGCTACTATGAATAGAATAAAACTGGATTTCAGTTAAATTTCATGGTCATCATTGGTTAATTCCATTCATTTATCCCATACGAAAAACAGCTTCATCAATATAACTTAGAAATAAATAAATGGTTGAAAGGTAATAATTTTCACCAAAAAATACCCTTCTCAATGTTTATATATTGTTTTCATTAGTATATTAAATGACTTATTATGCTGGTTGGTTGGGTTTTATGGTGCAAGCTCCAAATAAGGGCAAACTGCTCAATGACTTATCATGCACTTCCAAGTTTAGAAAACACTTGTTTTCAATTCACTTCAGCTTAAAAATAAGACATAGAAATTTTGATTGATAAAAAATAGTTTTTCTCTCTTACCCATTGATTACATTGTGAAATTTATATTTCAACAGTGCCCAGAAAAAACGAACAAACACAATGGAAACTAAAAACCACGGTTAAAGTCAAATATAAGTTGGTTTCTTGGGTAAATATGATGAAAAGTAAGGACAATCAAAACATCTTTTTACTTAAACAAATCATGTATTCGTATGTTTAATAATATTTTAAGCAATATTTCCGTTTTATAAAATTCCCTTCTTAAATTTTGCATTTTTTTAAAATATAATAGTTTTAGTTTTCTTTAACTAGAAAAAAAGTTAATTTACTGTGGGTTCAGTTTTTTAGCAAATGAGTACAATTATTTTCATTTACTAATTAAAAAAGTTGCGAAAGTTTCTCATATGAAACTGCATGAAAACAAGTATTAAAATTGAAACAAATAAAAATATTAATTCTATTAAAAGCTGCGCTATATTATTAATGCCTAGGATTCCAGTTCTAATGTTTAAAAATATAATTGAAAAATACATAATTAGTTATCAAAAAGTGCCGATTTTAATTTCTATAAAAAATAACCTGTCTCCTTTTTCATTAAATATTCTACACAAAATTTATTTAAATTCAACACAAGATAAGTATAGATAATAGTTAATAAGATTCTATACTTAGATCATCACTTCGTAAAAATTAAATTCATTATTTTTGTTATTAAATTCATCATTTAATCATTCTTGAATTTAACGCTCTAGTAATTTCCAAAATCGTGTGATTCGTTTTTCTACAAAAGAATGATTTCAAGTTCCTGAATAAGAATTATAATTTTTTGTATAAAATAATCCACACAAAATAATTAAATGCAAAATCTAATCAAAAATATAATTTGTTTAGAATTGTTTTAATATATATGTAATATATTTCAATTTAAGAAAGTTTTAATTTGATAAAAATAGTAGCTGGAATATTTGCACAAAAATGTGGGCATATGGTTATTAGAAAACAATTCCTCATGAGACTCTATCAAGAGCGGAGAATTATTCATTTTACATTAAACGTTGCTGCAACTGAGATGAGCTTACGTTGAATTTTTATATTCTGAGAAAATTCTAAAAAGATTAGAAATAGGAATTATTAAAGTTTAAAAATTATGCAACTATCAAAAATGTTTTGCGTACTCAATTGAAATCATGCATGCAGTATGACATCATTTTAAGAGCTATACTCTCTGATATTAAAATAATTTCGTAATTGTAAATGCAAATTATAAAAATGGAAAGTACTTTTGAGGAAATTTCTGTTAAAATATTGACATTATTCAAAAAGAATTGTATTAAACTTTACTTAAATTGTCTGATAAAAGAATCTTATTTAACCAGGTTGAAAAAAAAGTATTATTTTGCAAAACCTTTTTTCATATATATATATATATATATATATATATGCATGCACACTAAAAATTAATAAATTGCTTTTAATTCGAAATGAAAAGAATCACGTAATTTAAGAATTCAAAATTTAAAAACTGCATAAAAATAGACGTAAAACATTACTTTAATATTACTAGTTCTCAGAAACTAATTGAAAATAAGGCTTCCTCATTTCCTTCACCCTTTGGAATGCAAGATGACATAAAATGACGGTAGAAGTTTTATTGCGCGCGATAGCTCTTCACATATACGACATCATTCTAGTTCATTTTGCAGTTTATGAATGTTTTATTTAGCTCCAAAACATACTTAAGAAGCACGTTATTTTTGAATATCTTAACACTTGTACTTCGTATCTCTTTATTTTTAAAATTAGAAATTATTACTGAAAAATTATATAAGTGATTTAATATCCGCGTAATATTACTTTTTTGAATTGCCAATACATATATAATTATACTAAAATATTACTAAATTACTTAAATACTCATACTCATAAGGAAAAACTTACTTTCCCACTTAAATTTAAATTACTTTAATTAATTTAATTTATAAAAGTTACCCAATATCTCATTATAAAAAGTTAAAAAGTTTTAAATGATGCAGTATTAGACATGCTTTATTGAAGTAAATATTTGAGATTAATTTTCACCTTTTCATTTATTTTTAAGCCCAGTACAATATGCAATATCTTAAATATTGTTTTATATTTAGAGTTATTTTTTAATTTATTATAATTATTATAATTTAATTTATTATAATTCACTGAGAATATATATAAAAATCCATCATACATAAGAATTTAATCTCTCATACATAACAATTTAAATAACTATATGAACTTCGACTGTAATCGTAATTTCAAACCACTTTGTTTTAATTAATCACATATATAAATGATTAGTTTTGAAATATATTGATTATTCATCATGCAATTTTTCAATTAGTAATATGTTTTATTTGTTAATTTATAACATTTTGAAGGATACATTTATATTATAAGCTGCTTATAGTAATTGTAGAACTTTAAGTATAATTAAGCAATTTATAATTGCTGATTTAGTTTCATTAAATGATGAATTAACGTCTAAAGTGGTGAATCAATGTTTGTGATTAAATATTTCTTAATTCGTTAATTTTAGATAAAATTTCTATCAACTCAGTTGTCCATTTATTAACGATAAATATAAAAAATAAAAAGTAATGCAACAACCAGTTACAAAAGTGAGCCATTAATTAGATTTTAGAATTTTCAATATTTTTTAGAGATGATATGAGAAACTGGATACATATTCTAAGTAAAATTCTGAAATGTCTATAAATCGCGTCAGGTAGGCTCTTTAAAAGCTTTGAGCTACTTTTAAAGGAAAACAAAAAAAGATTATTGAAATTATTTATAAAAAGATTTACTAATAGTTTATTAAAATAATGTGCTTCGATTAGAGCTCAAAGGTATGTGTATATTAAAATTATCATATAAAAGAATTAAACTTTTAATTTAGGTACTATTTATGAATTGTTAGCAAAAATATGAATTTAAGGAAAAGTTATCTAAATTAAATGAGTATATAAATATCAGATATCTGAGCTATAAAATATTGATACAACATGAAAAATCATCAATTCAAAATTAATCATTTCTCGCCATTAAACTTATAAATAGTAAGCTTGGCTTGAAAACCAAAATATTTCTTAAATTTTTGGAAAAATATCATTTACGAATCAAATATTAGATTGTTCTGACATTATACATATATAGGATTCTTTCAATTGCACCGCATAATTCTAAATTTCAATTATTATACAGATTTATACAATATTAATGAGAAAAAATTACAACACATGTTAAAAAAATATATAGCAAGAACATGATAGTAATAACAATAAATAATAACAGCAAAAAGTAATAGCGAAATGTCACTTTCATGAATTTTTTAAAATACGAAACATGAGCGCTTAGCAAACCATTTTGCATTGCTTTTTTTAAAAAGAAGTAATTAATGTTGTAATACTATTAACAGATATTTATAATTTAAATTACTTTTACCAAAAGAATTTTCACAAGTTGTAGTCCTTAAAAATAATTAGTTCTAATATTATTATGGTACTTTATTTTCATAATATTATTTTTTTAATATTATACAGTAATATGAATTATTGTGCATGTTTTATGGTTAATATCAACAGCATTATTATTTCAACAGTATTTCTTATGGGAAGACCATTTCTCATTATAAGTATTGGAAATATTTATCAAAAACTTCTTAAAATTTATGAAGAAGAACTTACAAAGTAATTTTGAAGGAATTATTCCGGTGCTAAGATTCAACTAATATATTTTATAATAAACTGAAAAACAAATTAAGTAATTTTAATAGAGATGTGTAGTTTCCACATCACATTTAAGTTAAAATCCACAAATAAATAATTTATTGAATCGTTAATTAAATACTAAAACATTTTCTACATAAATGAAATAAAACAAAAGTCAATTTAAAAAATATTTTATAAAACTAAATAAATTGCTTTTTATATTCATTTTACTCTAGTAATAGTCAAATTAGCTAAATTGGCCATACTCTATTCCTACTAAGGTAATAAATAATACATTTAAAGAGTAACTGTAATAATATAAAATAGTTAAAGAAATTGAAACAAAGTAGAATAATAGTTCTTTAGGAAAGTTTTAAATTGCATTATACAAATTTGGGGGTTTAAGCTGAAAATTTTTAATTAGGTGTATTATGTGAAATATCTGTTTGTCAAATGTTTTGAAATTACAATCAGTATTATAAAATTATATACTTTTAAAATTAGTTTTGAAATGTATAAAGATATTGTTTCTTAAACAGTATAATTTATTTTAATATATTTTTAAAAATAAACTCTAAAAAAAGGAATATAAATATCAAGAAGCTTATTTCAAGTTATTTTTAGAATTTTGAAATCCAAAGTTTGTATATATATATATATATATATATATATATATATATATATACATAATTTTGAATTTAACCAGCAATAACAAATATATATTACAGCAATATGCAAAAATATCTTTCATATTGATGAGAATCTACATTAATAAATAATTACCATTATAAAATGCTAATAGTTTTATAAGTAAAACACATTGTTTTTTGAAAAAAATAATGATTAAGTAAAATAAATGATTAATTATTAGATTATTTAAGCCGATTAATATTACTGAAATCTTTATTATATTGATGAAAAAACTATATGTGAATCACTAATTGATTAATGATTAAAATCTTTAATGTAATGCTTAGAGCATTTTCCTTGGTTTTTTTCTTAAAATAATTATTTTTAATACTACACATTGTACGTCAAATGAGACTACTTTCTTAAAAAATGTGAGTATTTTAATTAAAGAGAAACACTTATATGATAGAACTTAAATTAATTTAATATGAAGATTATTTTTAATTTGATTAAACTAATATTTTTGCTCTTTAATTTGTGTTTAAACATAAACAATCATATTTGTGCTCAATTACTTATAATTATAAAAATAATATCTTCTTTAAATATTTTTATGTTCATAATAGTTTTGTCATGCCCATTGCACTTTTAGGTAAACATCAAGTAAATATAAATGTTTTTCCAACATAATTAAAAATATGGAAATAAAATATGTAATTGTTCACATGTAACATCTTTATATGTATAATGATTGTTTACGAATTAACAATTACTATTGTGATTTCTATTATAACAAAAACAAAGATTAAATAATTTAACAAAACACTTGCTTGAAAATAAGAATAAAAGATAAGAAGTACCTAATTGAGTCTCTTGGAAAAATTGTACAAAAGAGAATTTCAGTATTTGTGCAAGACAGAATTTCTGAACTTGTGCAAGAACGTTAGAATTTAAGTTTTTAGGAAATGCCTAGTCTTACACAGCATTCACATCAGAAATCCATTGTAGCGTAATTTTAATACTACGAGCAGATTTCAGTTTGTCTCATAAAGTTTTATATGTAAAGAGAATTCTTTCTCTTCATACAGTAATATTCACAATTTTGAATTTATGGAAATTTTCTGTTGCACATTTGTATTTTTCTAGTCATTTATATTGCTGTGCCGATAAAAACTGTTCCTGAATCTTTATATATAACACTAGATTAATCAAAAAGTTGACTTCCATTTCTATAAAGGAATTGTTGAGAAATCAAAGTAAAGGTTGCGTCTAAGAGTATCCATTTTTTACGCAAATTGATTTATTTTTAATAGTTTACGAGACAATGAGGTTTTCATAATAAGGTGCCAAAGAAATTTTTAAATATAAGATATCTCTTTGCTTCTTTGTCGTAGAAACGAATACTTCATGCATAAAATATCGAAGACAACATCATAAACACGATTGTAATAAGACGTTATCAGATACGAGAGATGTTGTCAACTAAAATTTGGGCACTTCAGACTTAGGAGTCTCAGCTTCTACAATATCCTATTGTTCTATTCTGAATAGAATTCAGCAGTCATAAATAAATTTCAAGGAAAAACTTTTCTAAAAAGTTTTATGTTCCAATGAATCTGTACTTCGGTCATTTTTACAGTTATGGAACTTAAAACAGAAGTATTATGTAGTAATAAGGAAACGCCAAATGTAGTTACAATTTTTTTTCAAATGACATAAAACTGATCAATTTAAGGATAATATTCAGAATGTTTCATTTAAATCTTTAATTTAAATTCTGATTAGTTTTTGTACTTGAGTCAATGGTTAATTCATTTTAGTTTCACTTTTCAATAAATTTAAAAGTACCGTTGCTTGGAAGAAGCAGAAAAATTTGTAAGTGATATTAAATAAGTAAATATACAATTTCAATAAGCTCCAAGGGCTATGTTTTTTTATGAACTCTCACAAAAAAGTAAGTTTGCAAATTTTCTATCCTAGGCTTATTGCACTTCTGTCAATGTGTAATTCAGTTTATGAAAGAAAGATTCCAAACCAGGCATAAATTTTGTAACTTGATCATACTTAAAAATCATTATTAGTTTTTGTATTTTAGATTGCTACTGATTGTTCCTTGAACGGCTTTCAAGCCGTAGATGTGAAAATGTGACTGAGGTCAATATCATTTAGATCATAAGAAATTTTTAAAACTGATATTAACTTTCTCGTACAATTTTTTTCATTTGTCTTGCCAGTTAATACAGGAAGATAAAAAAACGTACGTAATTTTATTTTTATTTCCATTAATTTATCATGTTTCAATATTTCATATTTCTCTATGTTGTCTTGCTCTCGCATTTTTGATGAAATTGGTTTTTTATTTATTCTGTGACACGTTGATTTTAAAATTCCAGTATTAAAAATCTGCAAGAACAATACTGACTTTAGTGGTCATATTCATGAAATGAATTTAATAAATGATTTTTGTGAGAAATAAAATGCAGTAAGCTTTCAGATATGTGCATCAACAAGAAATTATAGTACAAACATATCAACAGTTTCACATTACTGAACAGATTTGGAAAAAAAAAAACAATATATATATAACAGAAGCATATACTAAATATTTTTCTTCCTAGATACATTTGACAAAACTTCACGCATATGAAAAATATTAAGAAAATGTTCATATTACAAAAGCTATGAAACATATTTTAATGTAGAAATTTTGAAAGGTTAATGAATCTCTTTAGCAAAGAAAATATATTAATTGTGCTTTTCTTAAGGATATCGATACTAACAATTTATAAATAAATATAACGCAATTTGTTTACATAATTAATTGATCAATTAAGTATATTCTCTCATAAATTATTTTTAATTTAATAAGTAAAGAGAGAGAGAGAATAAAATTGAAATAAAATATTTCTATCAATTTTCATTTATAAATATTGTTTATTAATGAACTAATAACATTTAACTACAAAAATATTTGCTAATCACATAAATTTCTACATTAATGAATTTGTAAGATTAATTAAAATATTAATTTTCATTTATTTTGTCTAAATAGTATATTTTATAATCCTCTGATTTGTTAATGACCTTTTAAAATATTATGTTAATGTGAGCATAAATTGTCTCTAAAGTAGCTGTAGCGCCAGTCACGAGCATAATTTATTTATGACTTAATCTGTCTGTATCAAAATCTTGGCCAGCGCAAAGTGATAACTCTTAGGGTATTCCTTGCCAAATTACCATGATATAAGCTGCATATACATTTTTCGTTTGAATATCTAAGCAAATTGCTTGTCTCATGTAGGCGCATAGTCAGAAGCTTCAACACACACCAGAACAATGGGGCTAAAATGAATTATTTATTCATATTTATGCCACTTGCTGTTCCATTAACTAAAAAGAAAATCAACCACGAAGGCCATCTAACTCTGCACATTTTTCATGAAAAATAATCATATATAAGAACACTTTATGTCGAGTGTAATATTATAGATTCCAAAACATGGGAGCCATGTCGAATATTATTAGGCAGTTATATTAATTAATTTAATGATTAAAATAAGGTATTGAACAGTTTTTCAAACATATAATTCCTCAACATTTGTAAATTTGAATAGCTTTTTCCTTTTTCATTTAAATGATCTGGAATCAAACCTCACAGCGATAGATGTGTTGCACATTTTGGAGTGTGTCTACAGAGAATATTTTAACTGCATTTTAAAAATGGCATTTTAGTCTACTAGCCTCTAGAGTGTAGCTTGTATCATGAAAAATAACAAATACTGCTCGATATAAAAAAAAAACCATGTATACTTTTATATCAAGTATCTTACCAAAGTAAGCGCTTAACCATCTAGCATATCATCTCATATCGCATTTGTGCTTATGTTAAAATAGCATGCATTTTTAGTTTTTAAAACAATTAAGACATCATACGGATATTCTTTTAAAGGGACAAAACAAAGGCGAGCAAATAAATTGCAATACGATTGAAATGAAAAGAAAAAAATGAATCATTTCTAAACAGAAGCGGTCTCATTTCACACACTAGAAAAAAAGAGCTGTTTTGAATGATTTTCTCCTCTATTTATATACACTAAGTTTGAATTGGCGATAAAGAAATATGACGTTTGGCTAAAAAATCGAGATTAGAGATAATGTATTACTTAAGGTAGTAAAATTTGATCATACCGGTAAAACAGCTACATGAGCAGATATGTGAATACATTTGCGTTTGATGATGCAATGCCATTTCACCAGAAAACGATGCGCCTTAAGTTTCATTTTAATCTCCTTCTTTCTCTTATTTTTAACAGCGATTTTAAATAAGCTGAATTATACAACCACTGGTCATAAGCTAAAGCAACTATTAGAGTAAGGCACTTTTAGTTCAATTTAATCTTTCTTAGTTAAATGAACTGTACTCATAATTGTAAAATATCAAGATCATCAAAATTTAAGCGGGATATTTATTTTTCATTTTTTTTTTTTTTTAATTTTTCTTCTAACAGTTTTGTGACATGCATTTTCTTCTTTTCTTTTTTACTTCTCACTTTCACACCATGTAACGGATAGTCTAATAGTTGAGAGAAATAGTATCTTATTTGCTTATCTTCTGAGAGAACTTCTCATAGAGAGCAGGTTGTATTCATGTACCAAAAAAGAAGAAGTGTGGAAAACTCTCGAGTATTCTCTCTAACAGATGTCCAAGGAGAATGCAGATGCGTACGTTGCTTAGTAACGGTTAGATTCGAACCAAAGACATTTTACTTCTAAGAAATATGCTCGGTGAGCGTTTATTTATTTTTTTTCTCCTGAAAATAATATCGCTTAGTGTGACATTATATTTATTAATAATACATTTTTAGTAATGTTTAATGTGCAATAACAAAAATATTTGCCTATTGTTTTTATTTAATTACTTTTTAATAAAACGACGTGTACAAATACTGTTTATTTCTGGCTTAAAATAACAACTGGGAGTGTTAAGTAAGATATTAGAATAGTAATTTAGTTTAGACTGTGTAAATAAATGTTATAAGATGTTAACGTAAATTATCTATCGATTCCATGTGTTTTTCATAAGATAATGTGAAAGATTTAATGATTCACACTTCTTATTGTAAAAGTTTTCTTCTCAATCGTAAAGTGAATTAAATTAAAAACAACAAATGATTATAATAAAACTTGTGATTTTAAATTCATGTAACCTTAGCCCTTTACATATACTGGAAAGATTGTTTTGATGACAATTATATGCATAGCTTAAAGAAAAGGGCAAATTGTAATGTTTTCATAGGTCGCCGAAGTTTAGGGAATATTTATTAAATTAATTTTAACCACATTTTTGCTTAAGAGAAAATATATTCCTTCATTCAAAAAATAATACTTCAAAAAAGAAGATCTAAATTGTAGAATAAGTTTTATTAACCAGGAAACATTTTGCAGTTTATGTCGTTTTTAAGGTAATTATGTGTCTCTTATTTACCTGATATAATTATAATTCTAATTTATGTATGAGTGAAGAATTAAATTTATATTGTTCTCATCGAATTTAGTCAGAGTTATTATACTTAAGTTAAATAATCAGTTCTGTATGGTATCTCTGAAGTGACTAATATCTAATGTAAATATCCAAATGAGAGAGAGAGAGAGACTAATACCTAATCTAAAATAGCAATAAGAGATACTGATGACGAATACCTAATCTGGAATAGTCTAAGGTTGCAGGAATAGAACTTTGTTATTTCATGGAGTGACATTTATTTGACATTACTGAGATTGTTAATGACATTCAGTTGAATTTAACAAGATTACATTTATTTCTCCAAAGATTTATGAAAGGATTTCTTTTATATTTTTATCTATAAATTTACTATTTCTAAACTCATTAGCAACATTATTGCACAAAAATATTTTGTGGCATAAACCATGCTGGATTATAAATACACGAATTTTGTTTAATTTTTGGTCACTTTTTGGTACGTGTGGAATAATTCATCTAAGACCTGTAGTTTAAAGAACACTCTGAAATACTACATATCTACAATCAAGGTAAGAATCAAACCTATGAACCTTTGCATCAAAGGCAAGACTTTAATCAAGAGGTTACCAATTCGATGTTGCAAATAAGGGAACAGGGCATTCATTTCTTTTATTATTCATTATAATTAATTGAGACATTCTTCAAAACATTTACATAAGAAAATCATTACTGGAATATAATTTCTTAACATGATACTCGAATAAATTTAAAATGGCTGATTATTTATATTGCATAATATAATTATCCTTAAAATTTTTTAAATAAACGTTATTTTTAGCATTAGTTTTCGAAAATTTTGCTCTAAAAATTTAACTTTTTTTCCAGAGAAAATAATGAAAAATATAGAGCCTATGAAGTTAAACAATATACTTTACGTAAGTGAGAGTAAAAAATAATTTAAAATGCAGGAAAAAACCCTTTGTATCACAGAATAATTACCCAGCAGTGCAATATTCTCAGAAAATTGAAAAAGTTCCTTCTTGAGAAATCAGATGATTTAGACCTTATTCTTTATTCTTCAACAGAGCGGAAGGAATAAAAAATAATACACTTGGATTGTTTTCTTAAGGAAACTACTTTTTGAAGCATATAAAAAGCTAAAGAAGATCCTAGACTCCAGAAATAATTTAAAAAGCTTTTCTTTTTCATTAAAAACACACATTAATTTTATATATTCAAGTATTTCATGGATTGTTTTTATCATTATGTTTAATATAATTGCATTAATATATTTAATTGCCTAGTCTTACACTATTCTAAATCTCAGGTTAAGATTTTGTACCTTAAGTAAATTATTTTTATGACACCATATTTCCTGAAGTTTAAATGAATTAGAACATATATAAGATGAATATCTTTAAAAATGAGTTTTAGATGAGGTTTTATACTTTATTGTAAAAAAGTAGTTTTGCAAATATTTTTTTGTGTTTGGACAGCTAATTTAACTATTTTAGAGTTATCATTTTTGCCTGTTTATTTCATATTACTTGAAATTTGATACTATCATAAATCATAATATTAATCACTATCATATTTAATAATGATAAATTTGTTATTATTTGGGCTTTATATTCAATAAACTCTATACCGTGAGATACATTTCGAAACAGAGCATTATTATTCTGAAACGTATTATTAAACAACAAGTTCGAAGGGAAGTAATTTCTTCTGACTTTCACACTGCAATACCGGATTATGTAAGGTCCCCCAAATTTTTTAAACTAAAATTTTTTTTTCTGGATTAAGTTCTTTATCAAAGCATCATATTTATTGAGCAAATTTTCCCGTTTTAATCACTTTACGAATGAAGCTAAGCAAAATCAATATCTGAGCTGATGTGTTTCCATTTAAATAAATAAACTCTATAAATTCTGAATTTTTTTTTTTTTTTTTTTAGTAACTTCTTGTTTTCTAAGGCTATCTTTAAAAATCCAATAATTCGAAATATTAAATTTGAAAAATAATTCAAAATTTATTTTTGAAATAATGTGGAAATAAAATAAAGCTCGTATTCAAATTATTAATTTTTTACTCGCGTATATTCTTATATAAAGAAAACAAATTCTACAAAATTAGACTTTATTTTTTAAAATCTTTTATTCACGCGAATTTTTCTGAATAAGGAAGTTGGTTATACATATAACAAATATTTTGTTTTAAGAATTTTATAATAATTTAAAAAAAATAATGCCATATTTTTAGTTTATTTGAATTTATGATACATATTTTTTGTATTAAATTAATTATTTATTGGTTTTTATAAAATTCAGTTATTATAAATAGCGTACATTTCAAAAGTTTTACACCAAATTGCTGTCATTTTCTTTTCAAATGCCACTGAACACATAACAACCAAATGCATACAAATAGAAGTCCCTTAATTAGGAACGAATTTGTGAATATCAATACTTAAAGAGCCATTGTCAGAAATTTAAGAAAATTTATCTTTGAAAATCAAACATCAGTTTCTAAAGTGAGCTACGTTCAGCTAATAAAATGTCATCTGGAAAACTTTTGTGGCGTGGAATTGTAATGTTCTATATACTTTTTAACCTTGACTAAACCAGTATTTTTTCAGTTAAGGAATGTAGTTTTTTCTTATTTTGTTTAAAAAAAAAAAAAAAAAAAAAAAAAAAAAAAAACTTTTAAAAAACAGAACAATGAATTCCGAAAATAAAAAAGATTGAAGTTTATAAGAGTAACTTCAACCTTAAAATTCTTTCATAATTGAAATGTTTTACAAATGGTGATTTTCTTAGCGACTATTCAAATGTTTTCTTAAGGAAAATACCTCTCACGTTTCTATTTTCAGAAAAAAAAATTGTTTATCATTCTTTCTTATAAAATGTTGAATCTTGATAAGTCATAAAAGGCGGAATTAATATCCAATTTTCTCTACGCTTGAATTTCATAGAAAATGGTCAAATATTTCTTTTTGAGATCTGTTTATCTAAATAAACTATGCCTGCCATTTATAGAAAGTTGTTTTCTCGTACTTCCCGAAAAATAGCTTATAACATTTTTTCTCTTTGACAAATTCAAACTATTCAGAGAATATCCTTCAATAATAAACTATCTACTATTATTTTATTTATTTATTGGTTTAAAGACCAAGAGATGAATATTTTTATTTAGAAAATGAGTCTTAGATGACTCAAAATTCATTTTTTTGTGTGAAATGGAAAAAAATATTTTTTTATTATCAAATTAGATTATAATATAAGAAATTGAGAGAAAGAGAAAATATCAACAAAATGAGTCATTGGTATATCTCTTTTGAAAGAAAACGGAATAATTTGATGAAAATTCGAATGGAAATAAACTGGATAAATAATTTTTTAAAATGTTCTAAAGCCATATTTATTTTCAAGAAGTTTAATTATGTTAGTAAACTTATGAATTTTAGTAATCATTAAATGAACCAAGGAATATGATATTACATGGATTTTAAATGGAATTTATAAGGAAAATATTTCTATGCTTCTGCTGAATTATTTTTTCGAAGATAACAGAGTTCATTATAAATACTTGAAAAGAGACTTAAGCTTTCTATGGTACTTTAATAAAGAAGGTAGGTAGTTAAGTGCAAAAATGAAATTATATTTTGTAACTTTAAGGAAAATATAATTATATGAAACTGGATTTTAACCTAAGAAAAAGAAAAAAAAACTGATACTGAATTTTATTTCTGAATAAATTAAACAAGGAAAATATATAAAAACATGAATGATCTCTTTATGTTATGAATTAAGTGTTTTAAAACTAACTTATGATGAATTGAATCGTTGCATAGAAAACATATCCAGGTGTAAACATAAATTACTTATATTCTAAAATCAATTGGTGTGTATTTAAGGAAGAAAATAATAAATTAAAGAGAAATGCACAAACAAATCAAAAATAAATTTTTATTTAAATTTTAAGAAAAACTAACAAAAGCAATGTTATTGAATCGAAATTTTAAATTGCAATGTTTTACTACGTTAAGATTGATACTTGAAACTTTCTCAACTCGAAACTTGTTTCAAGTGATTGTGTTTGATTGTGAAATCGATTAGAAGTAACGAAGAAGAATGTTATAACTTTCTAAGCTTTTTCAAAGTCTGACTATGATATCCATGAATAAAAATATTAATTCAGTCAGTTACAAATTACTTTCTCTCAATCATAATTACTCAACAAAAATATAATTCAAATTATTTTAGCTGTTCCCTATCCCTTTTAGAATTTGAAAACTGAACTATTTCAAATATTTCTATTCAACAAATTTTATTCAGATTGTGTATTTATATAAGGAGTTATTTTATTTTTAATGTTGAGAGTTATCCATGGAATTTTAAAGGAATATAAAACTTTAAATTATTTAATATTGGTAAAATAAACTTCTTGGAAATATAACAGCAATCATTTATAGCATTCCATACTGTTGCATATTTTCAAAAATAAATTTAGTGTAAGTGACAAGGAAAAGTTGCAAAAATTTAATGAGGAAAATAAACAAATTTTTATGAGAATAATAACCTGGTTTAATTAAACTCAAATTAAGTGGTGAATGACAATGTCAAATAGATGAAATGTCAGTATCTAACATGATCAAAATAATGTTATGAATATTATACAATAATTTAAAAAAAATAATTGCAGAGGGAATATTTTTACTATAAAATGCATTAATATATTATATAATAAAGAATTAGTAATTAATTTTTTAAGTACAACTCTAAGTGAGAGAAATATAATACTTAAAAAAAATATTGAATTCTATTCTTTGGTATTTATTTAAATTTAGTTTTATGAAAATTTACCACATAATTTAAAAGGAAAACATGTGGCGATTAAAAATAAAAAATATAGATTTTCCTTTTAACCTAAAATAAATTATTATTTTCAGTAAACTTTCATACAAATCTCTCTCGAACTTGTGCTATCGTAACAATTTGATATAAAGAATACTAAAAGCACTCTCATATGTGACTCGTTGAGAAGGATAATGAGAGATATAATTTAATTTAGACAACATTAACAACATTTTATTTGAAATTCTAGTAGTAAGGAAATCGAACTCAACACATTTTTCTTTTTTATAAATGAAAACAATCAATGTAGATAAAAAAAATCCGCTTACATTTTATAGATAGCAATATACTTATAGCGAGAGTGAAAAAAAGTTTTTCAGTATAAAATGTAAATATAGATATAATAGTAATTATTTTATTTACAAACACGATTATAGAAATGAGAAATTATAATACTCATTTTTTAAGTACAATAAAAATATTTGCCGAGATTTCTTTTTCAATAACAGTAAAAAGTAAAAGTATTTTAACAGTATTTTTAAAATTTCAAACCACTTAGCTTTATAGTAAAAAAAGAATTTCAAAAACTTTAAAACTTATGAACAACAAAAAGCCAACGAAACTCATCGAAATTAAATTCATAATATTTGATAATATTGGAAAATTTTTAACTATATGAAAACGTCTCATTCATTAATTCTAGCTAAAATTTACACCTTTACTGAACATACATCTCAAAACTTAAGAAGTTTCTTCAGATTCAGTTACAATAGCTTTTATTACAATGGCTCTCAACCATACGGCTTAGAAAGTTGTATAAAAATAGTATTCTTTCTTATTCACCATTTTTCAAACAAATTCAAATCCATTCTATTCCAAGAGAACTTTATTTTCTGGTTTTCCTATACATAATAACGTGATAGTGGTTAATATAATACTGACATAATAGTGATTGTAGGAATTGCTATTGTAGTGTTCTGAATTATATCTACTAACACATATTATCTAATAAATTCAAAAAGAATTGCTTCTAAAGACATATAAATTTGTATCTACACATTATATTTCTAATAATATCAAGGAAAAGGTAATCAAATACATGATATTGAATCCTATGTCATCATCAAGATTCGTTTATCACAAAAATCGTCAAAAATTGGAAGAAGTATCAGCTTGAAGAAGGCTCGAAGTTTCAGCTTTGAAAAAAGCTGATATTTCGAGTTTTACAATTCATGCATGTTTGTAGTGTAATCTTTATTTCAATTTAATCTTTCATTGCTTTTAGTGCAGTAATTTTAGTATCTTCAAAAATTCAAGCATTTCTAGCTGTATAATGATAAAAGGGTGGTTGAAATGATTACTTGCACTATGACCTGGCTTGATATCGGTGCATGTCGCTGTTTACAGTTGTGCAAAGCTCTGTAAGGAACCACTGATAGTAATCCTATCGGAGTATGGTCGGAAATGCTTAGCCTCTTTGTCACCATTTTACCCTTCAATGTGCCCTTCGTAATTTGATCTTTCTTACCCTCTATCGTTGGACTGGTACAGGAAATTACAGGAAGTTATCATTTCCTTCTGCATCTCCACTTTTTGACCTTCTTTTCCCTATCCGGCATATGAGAAGATAGATTTTGCTTCATTTAAAGAATTCAAAAATAGATTCTGCTTCATATAACTGTACATTTATACATATTTTAAGCATCACTTTTCAGATATGTTTTATTAATATATGTATTTCAAAACTTAATTAATTAGTAGAAAGCTCATATAAGATTCTACAAGTAATCATCATCAGAAATTCTAATTTCATAATTCCTTTCATTAGAAAGTGTAATGAAAGAAATTATGAAACAAAAATATTATGCAATCGTTTTCCACGGAATACATGTAATAATAATTTAATGTGTGTAAAAATAGCCCAAAAAATAAGCTTATTTTTTTTTACACCAAACATAGGTTTTAGTATTTTCTTACAGTTGTTCACACATTTCTTATCACATATATTTCTGATAAATTAATTAATTTAGTTGATTAAAATGAACACATCTGATTAATTGTCACTAAAGAATAATTATATTCTCATTCATCAGTTTGAAATATTTCTTGTCCATAGAATCATTCTTTTCACTCAAAAGTATTCTTGTACTTTGTTACTTTTAGAAGATATAAAATATCAAAATTACACATATTTAACAATTTAATGTAATATTTAGATATTTCCTTTCAAATTCAACTATTTCTGTAGATTTTCTATTTAGATATTTTTGCAATGCTGTATGGACTTAAAGTTATTCAAGTCAATAATCCACTTCTCTTTCACTCTTTTTGAGAAATTTTTTATTACCGATGACTTTCAACGTATTTTGATCGACAATAAAGCATTTTCATGAAAGCTTTTATGAAAAAGCAGTTTTTCTATAAATTTTCATTCGAAATACTTAAATTAACTTACAAATTCAATTCCTAAATCTACTTTCATTTAAAAAAATTAACGTATAGGCAGGGAATATTTTATTAATATTATTTTTTGTGCTGTTAGAAGGAAGTAAATTTGAGACCAAATTCAGATTTCTGTTGTAAAATGACTTTCTGTGTCTATTTAATAATTAGAATCCTCTTCAGAATATTGATTCAGAAATTTTAGTTCTGCAGTTACATGCGTGTTTCAGTAATAAAATTACTTTTTACTCAAAATGGTTGATTTTTGTTTAATTAAAATGGCAACTATAGAAATAATTTTTAGCTGTAAGTTAATTAATTTTAAAAGTTTAATTACGATAAAACTTTTGGGAAATACTATATATATATATATATATATATATATATATATATATATATATATATATATATATATATATATATATATAAGAAAATTAATTTTTCATACAAAAATCTCCATGTTTCTATGCTAACACTTGAATTATTTTATGCTGTTTTCACTACTATTATACAAATACAAAATTAAACTTGATTATTTAAGCAAAATATAAGGAAACTTCAAGCAGAATTTCATTTCTATTAAATAATATTTATTTTTGAAAATGATAATGAAATTTTCCTTTTTTTTTTTTTTTGCTTAGAAATTTTTTTTTCTTAATGGCAGATTGTATACAGTTACAACTGCAACAGAGTCTATTAATCGATTGTTCCATGACATCTAAGGAACCGACCAAAAACAGCGACCTCTTAGCTGCCGAGGCATTGCTCCGGGTGCACCACAGGGGTGGGTCATCATCGCACCCTTTCACATGCGATAGGGACCCGTTTATAGGGTAGGCATCAGTCATACTTCATTCACACACACAAGGAAAAGACAAAGACAGGATAGAGAGAGAGAAAGTACATCCATGCCTGAACCGGGATTCGAACCCAGGACCTTCCTGTCCGTAGTACTAGACAAGTTAGCCGGCTTGCTTAGAAACGGCATGATTAGATTAGAATCAGGTAAACTGAATAAAAAGTTGAATTTTGAGTGGACGCTTTTGATTCTTTCCTTTCGTAAAAAAATATAATTTTTGTCACTCATTCTTAAAATTTAGCACCCATTTAAAATATATGACAGATTGCTGACAATATTAAATGTAAAAAACAATACATTTAGTAGTTTATTTCCTTGCTTTTTACACTTTTTATAGACAGTATTTTTCCCATTTTGTACTTTTTTACGACCTTAATTTGATTTTATTTTATGCAAGTTTTTTTCTATTATTACTCAGGCAGTTCTGGTACATTTAAAGTTTTTGGCTCTTCTAAGAAATATAATTGATGACTACTTGTATAGAGAACACACAGAAGTATATTTATATACGATTGCTACTTGTATACGATGTCACATTCGGGATGAGTATGACATTGTTATCCCGAAAATAGGTACTCGTAATTTCAAAACTGGAAAAACTTAAATTTGGTGAGCCACCCCGAAAGGTATGATTCCATTTGAAAACATTACCCACAAAAGCTATTATTCGTGCCCCATGCATCATTATCGAACACGGTGGCCTTCGGATTTCTTGGTTTCGAACCAATAAATTTACAAGCATGAGTAAGAAGCTTTAGGACATCAGGTTATTTCGAACAACATTTACTTTGAAAATTAAAAATTCGTGCCACTTTCATTAAATTTTACTTCTATCATTTAACTCTTTGTCTACCAACAGTAATTAAAAATACCTATTTAATGAAATATATTTGAAACTCTAGCTCCACACCTGTCATAATGTCACTGCTGGAAAATGCGCATAGTATAGCATAAAGTATAGCGTAGCTTATTTTCAAATATCGTACGAATTTAACTATGATGTATTGATTCTAGATACATTTTTAAAATGTAATATTGAAAATAATTGCATAAATAAGGGATTAATCCATCACTAAAGTAACCAGTGCATTTTAATATTTGACACAAATAAAATCACAAAAATGTAGAACTTTACGATTTGTATCATATAATCTGATCTTGTGAGTTACATATAACTCATTCTTTCATAACCAAATAATTTATTTAAATTTTAAATGTTCTTCGATTTCATTAGAATAATTATTTTACATAAATGTAAGAAATAATGTCTTCCAAAAATATTGCGGATCTCATTCAACCATGTATTCAACTTATGGAATGGATTAAAATTTTTTATACTGCTTTAAGAATTAGTTAAACAAAGTTTAAAGGGAAATCTTATTTGTGTCCTTGAATTCTATAAAATTTTCTTCACTTATGTTAGGTATATGAGTTTTTAAAATATTCTATGAAGCAATATGGTTTGATTCATAATATATTTAAATTATAAATTGAAAATATTTCATAATATTTTTATTCACGTTCAAAAGTTTTAACATTTTAATCAAAGGAGAAATACTACAGAGATTTTTAGATGTCATGAAAGAATATTAAATAACTGTACAAAGAACCAATAAAAGTCCATATATTCATCAGAAAAATTTGGAAATTTTATCAATTTGTTGATTATATAAAATTTTAAAGTAATAAATACCGATAAAAAGATTGGAATGAATGCACGAAAAGTATTTTAATTTTGAATTTATAAATTAAGTTACAAAAATTTTTATTAAAAAAGCATGTTTTTTTTTTTTTTTTTTTTTTTTTTTTTTTCTTTTTAGTATTTGGTAATAAAATTTCTTTTTTTTTTTTTAGATATTCTTTAGTTATAATCTACCCTGATGGTTTTCTCAATTTCTGCTAATCATTTATGCGTTAAAGTGATCGTACACAGACCATAATTTAGACGCTGGAGTAGAACTATTTTTTCATTAAAAGTAGCAGGGAAAGCATTCAATTTTAGGATTAAATTTAAAAGTGATTAATTTAAAAGAAATAGATAAAAATATTTAAGTAAAAATAGGAGTAATATATAATTTAGTGATATAAGCCCTTGAGACCTACAACTGACAGTGAAATAACATTTTCCCTGTTACTTTTGAAAGAAATTTTTAAAAATTGATACAAATGAAACGAAACACAGAAATAATGACATTCAAAAGGGAGATAACTGTAAATATATAGAATTTTCTCTTTGTATGTTAAGTAAAATAACTAAATGGGAAGAAACATAATTTTCTAAAGTTCATTGAGGTATTTTTTCTTAAAAAAATAATAATAAAAAAAAAACTCGTAAATAACATCGCATTCTATTCTATGAAAGGAAGCATACTATAAGGGAAAGTATTTATATGTATGATCTCTTTAATTAAATTGTTTTTAGTGCTTTTAAAAGTTTTTACCTACACAAAGTTATTTGTGATGTGGAAGTTTCAATAATTTATTATAAGAAAAATATTGGATTTAAATTTTGTTTATTCATTATACTTATTTTATATTTATAGTAAAATAAAACCTAATTTTTCTACATTTCTCCTTTTTTTTTCTTGTTTCTATGATTCAAGGAACATAAATTAAAAAACTAATACCTTATAAATTCAATTTTGATTTTTTTTATTCCAATTTACTTTTATAGAGTAGATGGGATGAAAACAAATTTTCGTTTCCGACTGATGTTTGAAAATTTTTTAAAATAAAGTAAAGGCTTGAAATATATGATTATTTTTAAGCGAGAGCATTTATAAGAAATAGCTTTCTTTTTCATGGACACAAGTAAAATCATTTTTATATCGGCATTATCTTGCTTCGTTATAGAACCGGCCATGTATTCTATCAAAAGGCGTGCATCTACCAACACTTGAGTACCCATTTCGTTTGCAGAAATGAATGTAAAATCAAATATATCGCTGACTTCCTAATTTATTTATCATACAATTAGTCCTACTCGGCGATTAAGTGAATGAAGCTGAATGAAATATCCCTAAACCGGACTTTTAAGTTCCAAAAAGAGAGAACAGCCGGCACTAAAAAATAATCAATAATAGCCTTCGCCTTTACTGCTCGTGAGCATGCGCAGTAACAACCAATAGCTAGCTCCCGTACATTGGACAGGATTCTCCCCCTCTTATCATCCTCCTTACTCCTAAATATTATAAGCCGTTCTCACTCGTACAACCGGCCTATTCACCGTTTGTTCGCCTACTACTGCACGAGTCTTACTACCAAGGCAAGTGGCTCCACTTTTTTTTCTGTCTCAGGGACCGGTCTCTTGTGAAATTTCAAACTCTTTTCGAGCTGTTACCTTAGAGCTCTCCTGAAATACTTGCCCTTTTCTTCTTATTCCAGAAGCGGAATCGGTTCAGCATCGAAGATGGTTGATCAAGCAGTTCTAGATAAATTGGAAGCCGGCTTCCAAAAACTTCAGGAAGCGAAAAACTGCAAATCCTTGTTGAAGAAGCATCTAACCAGGGAGATTTTCGATAAGCTAAAACATAAAAAAACCGCTATGGGAGCAACTCTTCTGGACGTAATTCAGTCTGGTAAGCATATTCTGCTATTATATACTATATTATTGAAATATATTTATATTAACATTATTATGTCCACTGAAGCGCGGGATTATACTAATAAATTCATTTATGATTTTATTAGTTAAATACCGATATAATTATTCGAATTAATGCATTCGTTAAAAACTGTAATCCGTCTAAAGCAACAGCAAAAAATTATTCAATTATAATTTTTTTAATAAGTACAAACTGTTATGAGAGAAAGAAGACGTTAGTAAAAATATATATGATAAACTTATTTTCTAATACAAATTGATATTAATTTCGAAATAAAGGAATATAATTTGTTTTAATTTCATGAAATATCATTAAACTTCGAATGTACTTACTAATATTTTTGTGAATTATTATATATAACTGATTTGTTTTTTTGATAGTTTAACCACAATTGTTTTCAAAGATGATGAACTACCGACAACTCCGTGTTGGCTTTCTAAAGCTTCGTGAAGAAATTTACACGTAAAATTAGTTATAATATGTGAGGTTACATTCTTAATCAGGAAGTATTTTACATTTGCTATTTTATGTATATGTGTTTTATGCAAATTGTTCAAAAAATTTTGGTATTCACAAATGTATAATGTTACACACTAGAATATGAAAACATATTTGTGACATCTATTACGATTTAGCTTGAACAATATGACAAGTAAGGCACATACACACACACCTTTATTATTTTTTTAAAATAAAACACTTTTTTAAAAAATAACCACATAGTAGCTCTTTTTAAAGGATAGCAGAAAATTTTAACCTAATTTTTTTTTAAACAGCGTTATAAAGTTGGAGAAAGAGTAATCTCCATAATTGATTAAAATAATTGAGAAATAATCATAAATAATTGCTTTCGAAAATTTGGAACGTGCAATAAGAATTGATTGAAGTTAAAGTTAATAAAAAATATAAGCAATGAGAAATTTCTAGAAATTTGGAATGATTGAAGTAAAATATCACTAAATAAACATTCCAAGAATTTTAAATTTAAAAAATGAAATGAGTTTTTTATTTTTATTTAATGTAATTAATTAAAATTAAGAGGTGATTTTTTTTAAAAAAAAATACCTTTGAATTTTAGATCAATCTACCCACAACTACGTAAGTAGAAAAGACAATGCCTTTTTTATCTCAAAGAAAATCTTTACTTCTTTATACTCTTCAGAAATATCAAATTGTCTCACAATATCTCCATCTCAAATAAATCAATCGCATTAGATTTGCAAGCATGCAGTTAAGATCATGCACACTTTTCTTGTTGGAATAATTTAAGAATATATTTCTTGCAAAACAACTTAGTTTCGTTTGCAGAGATTGCTACTGACCTAAATTCAATTTGCTTATTTTCCCTGTCTGGATTGCATTGGTGTGCTCTGTGTTAAAGAAATACAAAAGAAAAGGGGAAAAAAAGAAGTGGTAAGGATTCCCTCCCCTTACGGAGAGTCGACTAACAATTGGGTTCCACCTGACAGAGCTCCCATCCGGTTTCCTGGTGGCATATGTAACAGTCAGATCTCTTTCATTAGAATCTCTGAAAGCAGAAAAAAATCTAAAGAAAATAATGTGGAAGAGCTTTTATTTATTTATTTATTTTCCTCTTTCATCTTTTTTTTTTCTTTTTGCGAATTTCCCATTTAAATGGTTGCTAGGCATTCTGTAGCCATTTTTAATGAAAGGGTTCCTTGTTTCTCATAGAAATATTTCTTGTTCATTCAAAAAATCATCAAAAATGCTCCGCTTTTTTTTTTTTTTTAAGTAATTTTGTTTATTGACTATGGTATGTTATTTTTTACTTTTGCTATCACTTCATACGTTGATCGGAAATCTTAAAATTGAGGTGAATTTCATATAACTATATTAAGACTTGAATTATTATTTAGCATAAAATTTCTCCGTAAAATACATTTCACAAGCATTTGAAAAACCTCCTTATATCAGTTCAAGATCTTTTTAGAAAAATATAATTTTTCATAGTATTAATATCACTGAATATAATTTTTATCTCTGTGTCTCCGATTCAGGTTAGAATACTTTTAATATTTTCATTTTATTATTTTGTTGTTTTAAATTATTATATTTCCAACAATTTACTCATTTTTTTTTTAAATTTTCTTAGTAATGAATCTTAACTTATAATTTTCTTTTTAATTTAATTTTTTTAATACTTTTAATTTTTACCTTTCTTATAATAGTTTTTCTTAAAACTAATTTTAAAAAAAAACCTTTAAGAGTGAAATTTAAAAGATTCTACTATTTTAATATTTAAAATATAGAAAATTATATTTTCTTAAAAAATTGCTGTGAATAATTTCAAATATTACTGCTTCTATTAATCATACATTTTTCGCAATCTCTTTGTCATACATTTTAATTATGCATCTTTCACTTAATCATACATGCATATTAAAATTAATTTTTATTAACAGGCTTTAAAAAGAATGAATTAATAGAAAAATTAAAATATATACATAGATGTATATATATTTTAAATTGTACGTATATTTAAAAGGTAAAATTAAGCACAAATTTTAAGTTCTAGCAGTTCAAAATCCTACCAAATATGCGCTATCAACCTGTTCATGCTCTATACGAAGGTCAAATCAAGGTGACAATAAAATATTATTGAAAAACAAAATTCACAAAAATTATGAATAATTCGAAATCGACTTACAAATATAGAGAAAAATAATAAAATTCTTATTCAATAATTATTTTTGAAATTGCTTTTTGGTTAAAATTTTATGGAAGAAATTGTATTCTGGAAAATCGTGTTCAAATTACAACATAAAAATTCAGTATCATGAAAAAAACTGTATTCAAATTGAAAAAATAAGTTAAGAAAAGTTTAACGATAGAAAGAAAATATTTATCTCTCTCTCTTTTTTTATTTTTTTTATTATTATTATTATTATCAATTTTACTACACTTCTTTCTTCCATTTCGTTGAAAGAAAGATTATAGTATTTTTATTCGAAATTTATTTATTGCTTTTCAATGAACCATGTCACAAAAAGAAGACATTTCTCCTTATAGTTTTTATTTCTGTTTCTTGTTATTCCATTCAGCCTTCATGGTTCAATAAGTCAAATAGTTAAGCTGCTGTATGCGTGAAACTCTCGAGAAAATATAGTAGGGGCACAATAATATTAAGTTTCTTTTTGTCTAATGCGATTTTAATGTGACAAAATTTACTTAGAAAAGTAAGGCACCACGAAATAATCTCACTTTAGTTGAATAATAAAAAGTTTTTTCGTACTCGGAATTTTTCGTTAACTTTTGGTTCAGTATTTTTATAATTTCTATGAACTAAATAATATTTAATGTCAGTTTATCATTTCTGTGAGTCTTCTTATCAATGATACACGTTGCATTTTACTAAGGCGAAAATGCTTGAAACTAGCTCGAATGATATCGTTCGCCTACTGAGTTAAGAGCAAGGTAGTTGAAAAAATTTCATCGATTATATTTTCAATAAATTTAAATCATTGCTTTTAAATTTTAAATCTATTGGATTTATTAAAAGTACTGTTTTCGTTATAGATTTTAAAGCAAATTTTATTCAAAGATTTTGATTGGTCATATTCCACCATGTTTATTTTGTATTTGACAAAGTTTATCTAAAGCCGTTGATTATTTCTTACTTGATTTTTTTATTCATTCAAATATGCTAGTTCCTATAATCCTCTTTTTCTTTTTTTTTTTTGCCCTAACTGTACTTTGATTAATGTTTTAACGTTACTGACCTACGTATTAGTTGGCGGATTTTAGTAGTTTTGTTTTGTACTCACATATATGTACACAGTTTAAATTAATTCATTGGATTTAATTTACTTTTCATTTCATATATCACATTTTTTTCTTTATATAACGCCACTTAATTCTTTATTTTTTAATTTATTTTCTTTCAAATTATTCAAAATTTTCTAATTCTAAAAGTGAACATTTTAATAATTCTTTATATTTTTGACATCGAATATTTAAATTTTGATTATTACAATTACCTTTTCAATCAATTCATTGAAAGCAAAAATTATGAAATTGATTTCTATAATTGTGAAGTACTTCAAAATCTGCTATTAAAAGTGGGTGAAGATTCCTGAGTGTGACGAAACGCAAAACGTATACACCACTATTTGGTATGACCGGCGCGACAAAACGTGGTTTTCGTCATCCTATCCATCAATTGTCGTCCTTGTGTTTATTTTGGAAGCAAATTTCCTTGTCGACAGTGTTACGTCCTTTCTTATTCATTTTTTTTTCTCAATTTGATAGTAACTTAATTCACTCTCACTTGCTGTTAGAAAGGATGCGCCGATGTGCAGTTACACTGTTTTAATTCATCGCTGAGTCAAATTCATTGCATAATATGTAGCATATTTTTACTGTAAAAAAAAAAAAAAAAAAAAAAACAGAGAATGAAATCACTAAAGATTTGATGAAATAATAAAAATAAAGAGCATTGCAGATTTCATGTCATACCATCTACAAATAGAATACCAAATGGATGTTTTATGAAAATAAATGTAAGAAATTAACTATCATGCCTCAAAAAATGATATAATGTTGAAGAACACCTAATAAAATTTATAAATGTCATATTTGATTAAAGTTATTATAAATAAATTTTTGAAAATTAGCTTAGAAATGTATATATAAGGAGAAAAATCAATTTATTTATTTAAGAAATTTGGCTTAGACCCTCAAAAACTTATGAAATAAAAAATAATAAAAATCAGTGAAAAAGCCACCTGATGTACTTGTTTAAATAATTTTAACTGATAGATTTAAGAAATTTATTTATTTATAAGGTACTGTGAAAATTGAATGCAATCTGAAAATTATCACAAAAAGCAATATGCTTTTTCAATCTTAAGAAATTCAACCTTAAATTTGAAATACATATGTTAAACACAGTTAAAAATGTGAATACTTATAAGAACATTAATAATAAAAATATTTTTCCAAAATATAAGACGTGATAGTCTGGATCAATTTAATTATTAAAACATCAATTTAAAAAATATGTATTAAGAAAAAGTAGCATTAAATTTCAAATGAAAAGTATATATTATTAGCACATTCAACAAGTATTTATATAATAGAAAAGGCTTCGAGAAAATGTCTGCCGTAGAGGACCTGGAATCGAGTTCTTGAAATTCGAACTCTGATGGAAACGGAAGTGAATATTACATATTTTCCACTCGCAGTTGCAATAAAATTTCTCAGTAATGAACGAAATGCTATGATTAGTGGCGGGGAAATTTCTCGTTTCATTAGAAATAATCAACTGAATACACACACATATATATATCCATAAAAATCCGTGATATATATATATATATATATATATATATATATATATATAAATCATGGATTTTTCCCATGTTTCTTTTTCTAATTTTATTATTATAATACCATCTAATAGAACGACTTTTCATAATTTTAATTTTATTTAGTTTATTTTTATGGTGTCTCAATGCAGTGAAAAAAGATTTTTTTTAAAATCCCGTCAGTAAAAACTATTTTGAGAACAAAAACATTAAATTCCCATTTTCAGCTTTGAATTCCCAAGGCAAAGACACGATGGGTAGCATCGATTTCTAGACGCAGGTGACCTGAGGCAACAAGTGTGATTCATTTCACCTCACCTGCTTTTCTTTACAATGACGCTACCGTCTGGCTCACTTTCTGCTTCCAACGTTTCAGCTGCTATTTTAGTCTCCTCAAGTTTCGTAATGTTTCTAATTATCAATAAAATTGAAAGAGATTGCTCGAATTAAAATTTCCTTCTTTGGAGCTCTCTGCCTGACATTTCGAATGTTAAATTATTTCATTTCATTGGCGCTTAATGTAGGAGTATTTGTTTTACGAGTTAATGCACTCGTGAAATTTCTCTCAAAGCTCAAAGAATTCATTCAGACAATCCGCAATTAAAGTGATCCGTTGTAGGCGCTCTTGCACTAATAGTTATTCTTTCGAAATTATAAATATTTGAGATATTATTTAGGTTAAATAGAGAAAATTTATGATTTCAAATTTTATTTTAGACCGCAATTAAAAATAATTTAAGTAATAAATAATTTATGTGTTAAAGACATTGAGTTAATTACATGATCAAGTCAACTATCCGTTAAAGAAGTAAATTTAATTTTATTTGCTTTCTGACAAACTTTTTCCATTATTCTTTACTTATGTTAAAAAGCCATTTTATTTGCCATTTGAATAAGTATATTAACTGCTTTTAATTTGAATTTCATGAATACTTCACTAAAAAAACTTTTAAAAAAGCATAAAATTAACATAATAATGAAATTTACACATTCTATACTTTAGATGACTTATTTTAGAAAATAAATTCAACAGCACGGATTACATATTTACATAGTAAATTAGATAATCAGAATGAACAAATTCTTATTGTAACTTATAAATATCTCGATAAATATTTTATCCTGATAAATGAACTATTTATTAGATTAACAAGTGCAGCATTTTCTAAGTCTCGCTAACAATTAAAAACAAATCCCACATAGTTTTAGTTAAAGAAAAAAAAATTATCATTGTTAAAAAAAGAAGTGGAACTTTTTTTTTTATTTCATTTTTGTGTGTCTTTCCAAACTTAACTCTTACAAACACTTTAAAATGCAAATAAATGAAATTGTTTGTATTTTTAGTTGAATCTCCGGAAAATTGTAAGATAAAATTAAGCCATGATTTTTAAATGATGATAAAATGAAGATAATAAATAAAATTTAAAATATTGTTTTTATAAATAAAAAGTATCTTAATAGATGTTTTTGGCTCTCAATAAAATTCATAAACGAAAAAGAGCAATATAACATGCATCAGTTTTAAATATTCTTAACTTGTGTGAAAAGCTGGAATTCCACATAAAAACATGGCGGAAATTTTATGGTTTTGTGGTAAACAAATAGTTGACATAGAAACGAAAAATAACCACGCACATTTTAAAGGTCTGAAAAAAGTTCTGTTAAGTGAACTGGAATCGATTCACTTGATATTGTAATTCTAAAGGTCAACCTAATTTGATACTTCCTGCGAATCCTGTCTTTTCTGTGCACTCTGCAACACAGCAAACGATTTCCGTTAATTATATCCACTGGCTTCACAATTCACGTTTCTAAACTCTAAAGAAGCGTGAAAGGTTTCATGTTCTTCCAGATAACGGTCAAATTTGCATGAAAATTGCATTCTGTATAGTGACCCCGTTCTCTTCATTTAAATAGATAAAAAAATTTAAAAAAAATAAATAAATAAAATAAGTTGAATTGTTAGGGATTAAAATGTTAAAACCTGAAACCTTTGTAACATTTTTGCAGCGATTTCTTTAAAACTTCCTTAAAATATTTAAAAAAAGAAAATATTTAACTTTTTAAGTTTTGGGATAAGTGAACTAGATTTTCTATAGTTTTTCATTAACTATATAATAAATAATTCTTATTTAAAAAGTCTAAAATTCTTCTTATTTAAAGAGTTTGATTTTGTGAAAAAACTCAAGTTCTCAACAAAACTTGTACCAAAATGGTTATTTTTAATCGAACTTATGTTATTTAAAGATGACTGCAGAACTTTTTTTCAGTTTGCTTGCGGTAAAAGAATTACATTTTATTTTATTTCACAAAGAAAAAAAGCGCTCTAAAATTATTCAGAAAAATTTCAGATAATTGTTTTTGCTGTGAAGAAGGAACATTTGACCTTTTATTCTCTCAAATAAAATTTATGTGAGTCTAACTAGCATTCAAGGTGTATCTTGGAAAATTCAAAAACAATAATACAAAAAGTTATCAATGTGAAAATATAGTCAATAATTTAAAACTTACTTTATAATTTAAAATCAGTGAGGTCTAACTTTATAAAAGACAATCTTTATAATTATAATAATCTGAAAATTCATTTTATGAAGACCAAATTATATATTGAATAATTTTATGAAATCATTATTTAAAATTTATATAATAATAGTGTAAATTTTCTTGCTAGGAATAGAATAACTTAGTTTCATAGCAACTTTTTATTTTATCGTAGAGCAAATAACTTTTTAGACTTCTACGCTATCATTTTAGATTAATGAAAAAAAGAAAATTTCCTTGTGTATTATTTAGTTGTATAAACTTTTTAAATCAAGTACTTAACAAAACTGTACGTAGTGATATATAAATATTTCAAACGGAACGAAAATATTCTTTAAAAAGTAATTTTAAAATATCTTCTTAAATAGCTGTTTTACATAACTGCTTATAAAACGTTAAAGTAAGTATTTCTTCAATTAATCTACCGTTAAAATATCAACCCATAATTTTGATAAAGCTGATTTAAACTATCTGCTCTATGGTATTCCTAACATGCATAACTGATAATATGACAAAATCTGAGGTTAATTTCATTCATCGCAAAAATAATTTTTAAAATTTTTTTCCAGATAAGTAAAGCTAATTAATGTCTATATTCTGTTTTCTGTCAATATAATGTCCATATTCTATTATTTTTCTATAGAAATATTTTTCGTCGTAGCAATATATTTCCCCGAAAAATACAGAAATATAATTTTAGGTATTCTATTATTTATTTTTAAATAATTGTAAGAGATATACAATTTAAGATTATTAGATCAGTCAGTTCTTTTCATCCTTCGGGATCCAAGTACTATATTCTGGAATACATTCAATAAAGTTCTAATTTTATGAAATTAAATCAAAATTAAATGTTTTATTTAAGATTGTATCGATAGATGAAGTCTTATGCACTTTTATGAGAGCACCAAAAAAATTTTATTCGTTAAATGTAATTTGTCATTCACAAAGCTGCTTTCGCAATTATATTTTTTGCCTTAAAGAAAATATAAAAAATTACCACTGAAAAATTCTATTTAATAATTTTTATTCTGTTGTAATGATTAACATAGAAAAGTTTGAAATAAAGGATAATAATTTATAGTGTAAAAATTAATTTCTTATCAAAACCAGAAAGATTTTGAGTTTGACAAAGAATAATTATGGGTAAAACAAACATATAAATTATTTAGAAAGAAAAGTATTAAGTGTAAACTAAATTTGGCAAAACTGGTTAATTAAAGACGAAAAAAAATCATTTGTAAGGTAAATATGAGAAAATCTTAAAAACAAATAAAAGAGAAAGAATAATAAGATTTATTTGCGATACAATATGTGGATAATATTCCCTCCCCCCGTCATCCTATCTAACTTTAAGCAGCACTACAAATATAATTCAAAGTTCTATAGTTACAAGATTATCTACGAGAATTCCTTCTCGTTGAACAAATTCAATAAAGCTCTATTCTCATATCTGAAATTTAGTCAGTTTTCATGTACAGTGAACCGATAAAACTTCTGTATTTAACGATAAGGTATTTCTCAAGAAGATAGTCGTTTGTGATGTTACAAAATGCATTGCCACTAGCTTGAGATAAATTTATTGTTAGAAGTTTTATACTACTGCACATTCTGCAGAGATAATGTAAGATAATAAAACACTATGTTCTCTCACTGATTAAATACTACATTATCTCATAGATCATGCATAGCATAAAGATTTCTTTTATGATACCAAACCACATTAACATCTACAGTAAATGTGAGATTCTTGGTCATTCTGAAATTAAAATAAACTGGAAAATGTCATTTTACTGATAAGCGATGATTTTGCTTAACTTAATATTTGGTATATTTAACATCTACAGCTTATTTGTCTTGTAATCAAATTCTGCACTGAAGATTTAATTACTTGAACGGGAAAAGTTTATTAATTTTTTTTGATTAACTTCCCTTTATTATAATCAATGGAAATAACCCTTCATCTTGCTGGACTTAAAATTTTTAATTTTATTTATCTTGTTTGTTTCATAACAATGTTTTGGTCAAAAAAAATTTCTCTTAAATTTTCAGAGAAAATTTGGTAAAAACCATTATTTTTAACAATTATATAAGCAAATGGATTATTCAACATTCTTTTTGTTTTATATTTTTAATACATGAATAATTGAAAAAGATAAGAGGATAACAATTTAGGAAAATCAGCAGATAGCATTTATATAATTACATATTGAAGTAACTATCAATAAGCTTGAAACGAGGATTTGTGTTTTTACTGAAAAATGTATTTAATCAAAGCAATATGCGTGATTTTAAAGTTTAGAATGAGTTAAAATGTGAGTACAGCTTCAATGATATGCATAAATAACTGAGAGCTCAGAAACATAATATTGTCATTTACCATGTGGAAATATAAGTAAAAAACGCCTTTTTGATGTTCAGAGATCATGCCGAAGATTTGTTTTATCACTTTTAGTGAGTAAGAAACGAAGCGTGGCAAATAAATCTAATCTAAGTATATGTTCTAGAAAAAAATAAAGGAGAAAAAGAATAGAATATTTTCGTCGTGGTGTAATGGTTTTATTATTTTCCTCAGCTTATGAAAGCTAGATAATGAATTCTTTATTTTATTTGATAAGAAACTATTGTCTTTATTGCATGTGAGAATTTCATATAAAATTCTGAGTGCACCCCAATTACTGTTGAAAGGATTTTTTATTTAGTAGATTTTATTTAATAATTTTACTTTTATAATCTTCACATTAAAATAAGCTAATATTTAAAAGGGCAAAATCTTGTGCAAAACTGAGAAACTTTCAAATGCTTTTTTAACAGAATATGAATAATGTAAATAAAAACTAATTACGACTCCTTTCGATAAAAAGCTCTTTTCTACTGAAAGTAAAAAGGCTATTTTCAGAAATATTAGTTGTATCTCAATATTTATTTTAAAATTGATAATTTTGTTACTTCAATTATCAAAACAATGCAAAGCATTTTTTTCATTTAACTAGATAATAAAATTAAATTCTTATAAATATAAATCTTCTAGGTAGACATTACAAAGAATTCGAATTGCTATTATTCTCAGCATAAATTGCTCTTAAAAATTTGTACTTTTAAAGTTTATCTTGATATAAGTGTCACAGAAGTTAAGGTATTTGGTAAGTAGTTTTTTTACTAGGAAAAAAATCTGTATTTATCGTGATAACTTTTGGAACAAATAATTACAATATCAATCATTTTATCATAGTTTGATGATTCATTGATTTTATTTTATACAATTTTTTTCTTTTTCAAATTTTTTTTTAATTTGAAATAGCTTCTGAAGATAATTATTTATATCTTACTAGAACTCTATACTTCATGTATTTAGATCAAAATGAAAGTAAGGAAGACACTTAATGCAGGATAGAGATGGAAATGAAAATTTTCATTTATTGGAAAAACATTATTGTTTAAAAAGTTAATAACAATAATATATAATGGAAAGAGTGCTTATGTTAGAGACTTTAATTCAATCATCAATTATTTTAATTTTCAACAACATAATAAAATTTAGTTTTCATAATAAAATTTTTTATGAGAAGTAACATACAGAAATGATAAACTTGTTTCGTTATTTTTTTTTTAATTTCTCACAATATGATTTTTTCTCAATTGAGGTCAAGAGATTTTATTTTGAACTGCAAATCTAACAATAAATAATCCAATCCAATGACCTGATCTCATTTTTTAAAAAAATATGAATCTAGTTCTAGTTCTTTAGTGAACGCAAAACAAGTTTAATCCTGATTTAAAATTTAGGTTTTATATTTTTATATGAACTCTCAGAAACACATATTTTTCATTGTGCTTTCAATGAATATTTAAACTTTAGCATTAAATACTGGTGAACAGAAAAAAAGAAGAATTATTAAAAGAAAATGATACTCATACAAGTAAACTCTAATTATAAATCCAAATAGAAAGTTTTTTTTATATTGCATATTATTATTGACATTGTATAAAATTAGCAGATCAAAAGAAAAATGAGAACGATAAGAAATATAATTCTAGATTAAACATTTTGAAAACAATTATTTTAAATGTTTAAATATAAACAATTATTTTTATTATAATTAGACTATTATTATAAATCAAACTAGGGAATTTTTTATTGCATATTGTGTTGTTGATATCGTATGGAACAGGTCGGGGTCAAAGAGAAAATGATGGTAAAAGAAAACATAGTTCTAGATTAAATTTTTTGAAAACAATCAAAAAATGCCTCTAATTTCAAATTCATTTAAGAAATATTCGGATTTTTTAAAATTATATATATATAGTTTAGTATAAATTGCCTTCTTGATATGAGACTGAAAAAAACCTCTTTTAATTAAATGTAATGGGCTTCATCTTAAGGTATACAGGAATATCTAAATAATCATGGATTATAGATAAGAGTTTTCATTGCTCTTTTTTTTCCCTAGGTGTTGAGAATCTTGACAGTGGTGTGGGAGTATATGCTCCAGATGCCGAAGCTTACACTTTGTTTGGTGATCTTTTTAATCCCATCATTGAAGAATATCACGTTGGTTTCGGACCATCAGACAAGCATCCTCCAAAAGATTTCGGTGACGTGAACACCCTTGCAAACGTCGACCCTAAAGGCGAGTTCGTTATCTCCACCAGAGTGCGATGCGGCCGCAGTCTTCAAGGTTATCCATTCAATCCTTGTTTAACTGAGCAGGTGAGATTTTACATCATTAAAATTGCATCGAAAATCTAATTGCGATTTTCATTTCTTAAACTGTTTTTTAATTATCGCTTATTCTGAGTTCTCTTAAAAAAGTTTATGACATTTTGCTTGTTTCTTGAACAACATAAATTACTGTATTTGTAGCAATACAAGGAAATGGAAGAAAAAATTAGCAGCACACTGTCTGGTATGACTGGAGAGCTTAAGGGCACTTATTATCCTCTGACAGGAATGGACAAGGCAACTCAACAAAAACTCATTGATGATCATTTCCTCTTTAAGGAGGGAGACCGGTAAATTTATTATTTTTTAACTAGAGGAAAATTATATATTATTCTTTTAGCTTTTATTCATCCAAATAAAATTGAAAGACCTTTATAGAATTCTAGTTATAAAAATTGTTTAAACTAAAAATTTTCATAAAAATAATTTTTTGAGTTGAAGTAACATTCTGATTCATTCATTGAGATTATTTATTAAACTAGCGAACGCTAGTTTGATCTAAATAGTTTAAATTAGATTGACTATTATACTTCAGATTTATTATTAAGTAAAAAAGAAGTTGCGTGAGAGATGTGATTTCATCCGGCAGTAAAAAAACAATTTATTTTTGGAAAGAAATGCGAGATGAAACCTGAATGAAAGAATATCATTTAATTATGAGGATATCAGTCTTTTTTTTTAAAACAAAATTTTTCCGTGTGAAAATTTCATTCAATTTCTAATGTTACTATTCATTTTTGGTTCATATATACGTCTATAATAAAAACAATTCAGTTTATTTTTGAATAAATTAGTCGCTTGTAAGTTTTATTGTTATGATGGCTATTTTATTAAATAATATATAAAAACGATAACTATGATTAAAAAATGAAAAATGTTATATATATATATATAATTTTTTTTTCGCTCTAATGAAAATTTTCTACCATAAATACATCAACAGACAATAAAAGATAAGGTTTTTTATTCGAATTCATTTTTCAATCACCTAAAATCTGAATTGCTTTCATGTTTTTGAAAATTATTCATGTACATGAAAGCTTACGTTCTCAAAATATAATTTATAAAAATAATTCGAGCTATTAGCCTTAATTAATATGAATCAAAGATAACTGTATACTTCTCAGGTTACACTGGAAAAAAAACTTGAAATGCTGTTAGCAAAATATAATTTGTCTAATATGTAATATTGATTAGAAAGGGAATAAAACAAGCTAGGCATAAAAATAAAAATGTACAGATTAACCCAACAAAAGATTCAATAAAAAGTTGTCAGTATATAGGAAAATAAGTTGAAAAACACAGCGATTGAAACTTATCTTTGTAAAATTACTTTTAAAAAAGCTACAGACAGAGTTAAAAATCATCATAAAAAGCAAAGTTAGTATAATGAATTTCCAGAGTGCCCATTACATTTATATTTTCCATCTTTAAGATTATTTAGGCAGTAATTCAAGAATATTGTATGCAAGAGAAGAACATTGTGTATAACAATGAGATCTAAAAAATCGTAAGCAAAAGAAACTTTTTCCACCAACATATCCGTAAGAATTTTCATCAAAATTTTCCTGCGTATTATTTATATGTTTTTCACTTCAAAAGTAAGCACGCATTATTTTATCAGTCAAAAAAAAAATAATAATAATAAATAAATAAAAATAAAAAAAAAATTGCTAGTACACTACAATCAAGCCTACTTAGTTTTGTTTCGGATAGAATACTATAACGTAAATTACTTTCAAGGTTCTGCGAGTTCGTAAATAGTTCAAAACGAAAGCAAGACAATAGCATAACAGATTTATATTGTTTGGAAACAGGGAAAATATTTTTCGTGGAAGCAAAAAATTAAATGAACGGCATGTGCAGTTGATGAATGGAGTTATGAAGCAGTGTAACAGTAAAATACTCTAATTTGATAGGGATTGTTTGTGGCAGGAAGAAGTTTTTAACTTCTAAATTAAATTGGCTTTCTTTTGGTAGATTACTTTGTCTGACTTATTTAATTTAGTTCGTTGGAATATTTTCTATTTACTCTCGGTAAGTTCTAAACCCTTTCTTTTATAACTTGCATATTTCGCTTCATGAAAATAAACCTAATTAAAATATATATCCTTTCACTTTTTAAATCTTTGATCAACCTAGTTTTCTTTCAGGAAATTGCTTAAAAGTAAAAAAAAATTAATGGACACAAATTAAGATGTTGCGATTCAGACGTGGCTTAGTCATCCACAAAAAACTATGTAAAAAAAGTTAAGGTCAAGTCTTTGTAATAAGCGATAATTTTTGATAATTTTTTTTTTACTATAAATAATCATGGGAAAAACCTTCTTACATTTAAAAAGCGGGAGATAAAAGCAATTACTTTTTCCACAGCAATTACTGTATAAATAAATGAAGAAATATTTTTTACGTAATATTTCATTCGTTATAACTTATCAAAAATAAAATTTCTCTTATCAAATATTCATAGTTAGTTTGTATGTAAAATAAATAAATTAGAGAAAATAAACAATACATAAAGTTTACGATTTTGTGTGTAATGAGTTTCTCTAGATTGTTTATTTTTCTTTGACTGAGTAATCTTTTATTTATGATTTCTTTCTGATGAGCGTTTTTTACTACAATAAACTCCAATGATCTTTCTATATGTACGTTGATTATTTGCTTTACTAATAACTAAAGCCAAAAACATTAATTTGAAGATTTTTCATCAATATTTCGTCAATTATTATTCTAATTTTTAAATACATTTTTGAAATAATTTAAACTTTTTATATAACTATTATGATTAAAAAATTGATCATTTTTTAAGTTATAAAATAATGAATGGTTATAACGAAAATATCAAATAGCAAAATTATTAAATGCTTTTATTATGTTATGAAATGTTCCAGAAATTTCCAGAAAATTTTTTTCTTGTTTTAAAAATGACGTAATCAAGTATTTCAGTTCGTTTTAATGAATATTTTAACTTCCTGTAGTATATGTCACCATATACTTATGAATACAGCAATTTCTTCAAAACTATTAATATGGAATTGTTTTTAATGTTATTTCGGAAATCTGAAAAAATATTAAATAAATAAATTAAATTAATATTTTGACACTAAATGAACATACGTAAATTCAAAGAAAATTTCTTATTTTTAGTCTAAAAGTGAGAGAATTCTTATAATTTGCCGAAAATTTCTATTGTTAGATAAAATAAATTTCTAATTTTTTTTATTATTATTTTTAAGTTTGTTTAAATTATGAATGCAGTGTAAAGTAATCCAATTGATAAATCTAAAACGCATGGTAAATTTCGATTTTAAAGTTATTTTAAAATAGCTCAACCCACATTGGTTCTTTTTTAAGGTGAAACTCTAAATAAGTAACTGAAGATAATATATGGAAAAATAAAAAAATTATTACTTTAATGTTTTTGTTTCAAATGATTGTAGATTTTTATTATATGCCTTTTTATCTTAGAAAAGAAACATTTTTATTTACCCTCTCAAATATTGCTTCTGCATAGTTGTATCAAGACAAAACTATTGCACTTAAAATTAAATTTTTCTACTTAAGTCAGGAATGTAGGAGAATAAATAAAGTTTTACAAATATACTATTAATTTGAGTTAAAAGTAACAACAATTTCTAATTACAGTTTTATTTAAAAAATTAATTTCATTGCTAAGGATTTCGCTTTTCTATTTCTTATGCCACTCTATTTTGATTATCAAAATTAAAAGCTATATAACAATTTTATGAATTTCTGTGTTGTTAAGTTTCAATATTATTTAAGTTTATAATTTATTATTAATTCAATTTATCCAATAATTTTTCAACAGTAAAACACTGAAATATTTTTCAATAATGTAATTATTTCCTTTTATCTCCCAAACCTTCAGTAAATTTTATGATAAAGCATACACATAAAAGCATGGTTTCCTGCACATTTGTTGTTAGAAATGCATTTAAAGATGTGAAAGAAAAATTCAGATCGGCTAAAAAATTTTTGTTCTTGATTATTGCTTTACATTTAAAATTTGAAGTTAAGAAGAATTAGTAATGTATTTTGTTGTTTAAAAAAATTTTTGAAACAAAATTTTCCTTCGTTGTCGTGATAAACTGAGCTCGATCTCCGTTTTATCAATAAATGCAAACATACAAAAATAATTTTTTTTTTCTGTCAGAAAAATAATTACATTGATTTCTTTTCTTCTAAATTATTTTATAGTTCACAAATATTATTCACGTATTCTTTCTTAGTTTATTCTAAAATCCCATTAAACTAGAGTCACAATTTTTGTTTTTGTTATATTAGAGATAAATTTTTTAACAAGGAAAAAAAAATTTTTTTATCTTCATAGTTAATTCAAACCCATCAAGCTACAGGTCATAAGTTAATATGATCAAAGATAACCTCGAGAAATATTTACTAAATAAAAGTTTTTGGAAATTTTACCATATCTCTTTTCCTCAGTTATTATAAACTTGATTTATACCAAATCTATTTTTTAATCTAACAATCAGCGAGTTTTTAATTTTTTTAAATATATATTTTTGTTTCCTTATAAAAATTATTTTTCTTTCTAAGAAAATATCCTTAAGCGAGGGATAATAATTTAATATAGATACTGTTGAACCAAATAAATGGAAGCAAAACTAATAGTTGGTTCTCCCCCCCCCCCCGATAAGAAGTGAAAATAATTGCTTTAAAATAAATATAATCGTAACGAATTTATTCAAATAAATATTGCTTAGAATCTTTTTATGGCAAAACTTGACATGAAATATAAATAATAACTTGGAAAATTCACTTGAATAATTTTTTATATGAATACATAATTCATTTCATAATTTTTGCTGAAATGTGTATTCTTTAATATCTTTTATGGCGTATATCAATAATAAAGGATTACATGTCAATTAAAAAAGTGTCTGTCTATCCATTACAATTGGTATAAAAATAATTAGAATCTGCTGAGATAAATAGTCATTTATAAAAAAAATAAATAATGAAAAAAAAAATCATGTACTTGTGTGTGTTGATAGCATAGGCTATAATTCACTACAATATCGTCGATTGTAAATTTTATTCTAAATTAATTTTGCAGTTTTATCTTCAAATTTAAATTTTTTAAACTGGCTTATAATTATGCTAAAACAGATTTAAAGAGATAAAATTTGGTGATTCCAAAACTGTTAACAACATGGATTTAATTATTTTTAAAAGCATTATTGAATTACTTGATTAAGACAAGAGTACTGAATTGAAAAATTAATATGCCAATTACTTAGTGAAGTAAGCTTATAAAGTATTAAATCTTTTTCAGTTTCCTCCAGGCTGCTAATGCATGTCGTTTCTGGCCAACAGGGCGTGGTATTTACCATAATGACAATAAGACTTTCTTGGTTTGGTCTAACGAGGAAGATCACATGCGAATCATATCTATGCAAAAAGGAGGTGATTTGAAACAAATATACAAGAGACTAGTAGATGTAAGTGTTTTTGAATTTCCTCAGTCCTCAGTGTATAAGTGACTTGTTCTTTTCTTATTTCCTAGAAAAAGTTTTTCGAGTTTTAGGCACTGCCCAGCATTGAGTTTTCATCTTCTTTTTTCATGGATAGTATGAAGAAACAGTAAACTTTTGAAATCAAATGTTGAATACGCAGTACTTAAAATTTCATGCAATTTTAAGCTTCTACAGAAATTTAACACACTACTTAAAATAACAAAGGTCAAATGAAATACAGTTTTTTTATTGAGAAATTATTTTCTATATATATTGAGAGCAGTTTCAGTTGTAGAAGGTGCATAATTTTATTAAGTAAAATTTTACATTGCATCGCAAATTATTAGATTGCTTTTTGTTATTTTAAAAGTCATGTTGATCATTAATGTATATATCATACATCAACTTAAGTGTGTTATTTTTATTATTAGGCTGTTAATATCATTGAAAGTCGACTTCCATTCTCCCACGATGATAGATTGGGATTTTTGACTTTCTGCCCAACAAATTTGGGAACTACAATTCGTGCATCTGTTCATATTAAATTACCCAAGTTAGCCAAGAATAAAGAACAATTAGAAGCAATTGCTGAAAAATTCCATCTTCAAGTTCGAGGTTAGTATTAACGTTTTACTTTCATAAATAACTATTTTTTTTTTTTAACCTTTTCATTCAATTGTATAATTATAAGAAATAAAATAAAAAAATCACACTCAAATTTTATATGTGATTAAGCACCTTTAAATAAAAAAAATAATAATCGAGTGGGTGTTTTGATGGTATTTTCTGTGATCTTCTTGTTTAAGAATAAAATAGTCTTGTGTATCTATATTAGAATGTCAATACTTAATATTAAATTTTCAGTTGTTAAGTGTACAGAAGTCAGTTTTCTATGATCAGAAGAGACCTATAAAATTTATTATTGATAGATATATTTCTTCTTTCAAGTCATTAAAATAATTTTCACAATTAAATGATTATGAAACTTTTTTCTTTATCTTGAATGGCTTAAAGGGCTCTAAAACAAAGGACTTTACAAATTAATAAGAATGCAAATTATGTTTTTAGAAATAATGCTGAATAAATAAGAGATTTAGCAGATATATGCTGTATTCTATTTAAAACTTTTTGTTAATATAAAACTAGTAACGATCATAACTTTCAACTTCATGCTCTCAAAAAGAACAAGTTTTTTTTTTTCACCTCTCTTCAATTATCACTAACAATTTAAGGAATTCATGAAAATAAGGAATGAAAATAAAGATGTGTAAATCAAATGAAGTTTTCCTATTCCAAATTTTATTTCATTTTCTAGGCTTTAGTAGTTTATAATAGTTTCTATATATGGTCATTAAAGTTTCATACTTGCAGTATAAGTCACTAGTTGTTTCTATTTTCCAATTTTTTATACCTCACTCATCTATTCATTCGTGTATATTCAGTGAGACGTTAATCTTACTATTCAGTGCGAAATGCAAAAATACAAATAATTCATTTTTTCTTTCTTTCCTTCTTTTTTTTTCAAATTTATATTTTTCAAAACACATTCTTAAATGAATTTTTATATGCCATTTTAATATTAATTCGATGTACAATCAAAATAAAGATTTTTAGTACCTCTTAAATGAAGAGATTTTTTTTCTTTTTTTTGCACTTATAATTTTGTAATTGTAAAAAGTAGTAAACATCTGTATTTCCCATTTTATATTAAAATGATTTGATGAAATACTTTTTTCTTTCTGTTTATTTAAATATTTGAAGTACTTTTTGTGTGTTTTTAACATAAAGCAAGATTCTAGTTTTGATTAAGCATTTATCTATCAGAAGGTGATACACGCATTTAGATATGGCCTATCTGGAACATCAATATATTTAATTACAATTAATTAATCATATTTTCAATCACCTACAGGCGTCTTACGTTATTTTAAATGTGATATCATAGCAAATTTATGCATATTGTGTGTCAATTAGATAAATAATGAATATGCTAAAAAGATTAAGTTTTTTAAAAACTAAAAATGTTGATTCTATAATTAATTGGTCGTTCAAATGTAATATAAAATTTAATCTCTCTGTACCCTGAATATAAATTAGGCAAGCAGAATGAGTTTACTACTTACAAATGGTTTGTATATTTTAAGTTTTATCTGTATACAAGAATTCCATTTGACATCATACAATTTTCTTATTATTCAAAAAAGTATGTTATAATTTTCAGTTTACTACTCATATTTGGCTCTAACATTTCAAAATTAATTCCATTACTTACAATAAAATGCACTTTCTGTTCTTATAATAAATTTAATAACATATTAGGGGATAGCAAAATATGAAATATTAATTATGATAAATTACAGATAAAGAAAAAAAGTTGTTAAGTTAAATAAAATTGCAATTATGTATCTTATAAAAGGTTTTCAATCTAAATATGCTTTTTTTTTCTGAAAAAGGTACTAAGTGATAAAACATTTTTAAAGAAAAATTTGTAATATTTAATATAATAGTTGTAGAGTTTATATAATTTGGGAAGAAAAACTTAATATGATCATAAGCGTAAAAAATGGAAATAGTTTTTTTGATATGCAAATCACTAATTAGTTTTATAAGAAACATTTATTTTACTGATAAATCGGGTAATTGTTGCTCAAATATATATATATATATATATATATATATATATATATATATATATATATATATATATATATATATATATATATATATATATATATATATATATATATATATATATATATATATATATAGATAGATAGATAGATAGATAGATGGTGCTTGAAGCAGTGCATTTTAATAAGAAAATGGATATGATTTCTCCTCTAAAGGCCATTTAATGGCATTGCTTGTTCGAAGAGCCATTTCAAATAAATGTTCAGTTATTATCTGCAGAGGGCTCTAGTTTTTAAAAAACATCTGATACTCTTGTTTAAAAAACTAAATAGCATGGTTACCAATAGAATGCAATAAAGATTTTATTCAGCTTCAAGTGTAATACATATCCATTCAAAATTAAGAAAACTTTATTCCTTTATGTGATAAGTTATTTTAAAAGTTTAATGATTTATTTCACAATGATATCATTTTAATCGAATATGTAGAGAACCTTTACGTTCTTCTTTGGATATTGATGCCTAAGCGTTCAATAAAATTTCAGTTAGTCTTATAATTTACATTTTTTATTTTAGGTACTCGAGGTGAGCACACTGAAAGCGAGGGCGGTGTGTATGACATTTCAAACAAGAGGCGCATGGGCTTGACAGAATACCAAGCTGTGAAGGAGATGCAAGATGGCATCTTGGAACTCATAAAAATGGAAAAAGCAGCATAATGTGTGGAAAAAATCATAATCTGTTGTACGCCTGAAAGCTTCAAAGCTACAATCTTTAGCACGGTGCGCCCTAGGTTCCATTTCAAACAACCATTCCTATCAATAGTAAAATAAAGGCAAGAACAAATAGATAAAGTTGTAAAGATTTGTTTTTTTAGGTTACAAGGATTTTTCTCTGCAAATATAAAATTGATTTCCAATGGATGAATAGGCTATGAATAAAAATTCAATTTTCTTAGGTGAATTGTTGATTTCTTATTATTAAATAAATACATATTTTTATTTTAATTTATATGCAATTATTTTACACTTTGCAGTAAGATATTTCCTCTTTCAGTAAAAAAAAGGTAATAAATAGTCTTTAACAAAATTGTTGATAGTTTTCTCGATTAAACGTTATTTACTCAATTGTGTCTCCAAATTTATTGTTAAATGATGCTATATATTGTAGTTTCAATTATTAAATTTCATCTTTCCTAAATACAAAAGATATATTTGAATACGTTTAAAAATTATTCAGAATATATGTCACATTCCTTATGAGGAATTTAACGTTATGTGTTCTGGATTTCTTATGAGTGGTTATTATGTAAACGTTAAGAGAAATTTGGTAAATCCTAAGTAAATAAATTTAGATGTCTGCTTAAAGTAAAATGAAAATCAAGACAAAAAATCTTGTATAACAATTAGTTCTATCTATCTATCTATCTATCTATATATATATATATATATATATATATATATATATATATATATATATATATATATATAAGTAAAATATTATATATATCTGAATTCACCAAAAAAAATTAATACATATAATTAAAGGATTAAAAATGTGAATAACCAAATTTATAGCAAATAACTTAAAAACCGTTCATGATTTCCTGCATCATAATATATCACAGCTGTAGAAAATATTTCAGGATTAGTTTACGTTTTATCAGTCTTATAATTGCATTTAATTAAACAAATTATTCGAAACGCTTAAAAATACGGTAAAAAAAATTTTAGTCTCAAACTTTTAAGAAGATTATGTTATTCTTGCATTTCAATTGAGCATAAAAGCATTTTACATGAAAAAGACAAAATGTTTTAAACAACCAGTTTAACGTCATTTCTTTCAATAATTTTACCTTATAGGTAATGTTACTCAAAAATAATGTTCTGGTGAAATCCTTGTATCTATTATTTTTTTGTAATTATGTGTAGTATGCTATGTTGCAATTCAATTTATTATAGCTTAGTGCTATATTTATAATACAGTGTAAAATTTTAAATCCTGGAACTGGAGAAATATGCTAATTGAGTATCCGGAACTAATTCACAGTGTATAGAAAATAGATACAAAATTTTTGGAAATATATACAGATTTTTAGAAAATATATGCAGGCGTTGTTAGCACAAGATTATACCCAAGCACAAAATTTAATGCCGGATGCGCTTTGAGAATCAGAACAAGAAATCCTATACTAACACGATGCATTCATGTATGAGAAAACTGTTACTGATTAACTCTGAAACCATTACAGTTTTTTTTGTATTACTTATATTTCTCAACACACACATATATATATAATTAATATTATAAAATAAACCACCAATCATTACATAATATTTGTAAATGACAATTGTTTTGTTCTATATAATATCATCTAAATCGGCTATATCTTATATATATAGACTTATCATGATAAAACTTTGCGACTATTAGAAATAAAAGTAGCATATGACAGGACGATGTAATTAAAAAATGTTCTTAGCACGTTATATTTTGAAAAAAAAAAGTAATGTATATGTAGCTTATAATTTTAGAACCTTAAAAAGTAATCTGATTTAGTAATGTGATCGTCAAGTCAGCTTCAAACACAGAGTGTGTCCTAAAGTAATGAGAATGGAGAATATTTAAAGTACTTGTGTCAACCAAGTATGTGGATGCATGAAGCACTGAAGTTGGAAGTATGAACTCCGATATGCGGCGAAGCACCCGAAGAACTTGCATTTTGAAACACGAACTCGTGATTAGGTTGATTCACATAAGAATTAATTTTTCTCTCAAACTTTCTCTCTGCATATAGATATACAGACAGATAAATAAATTGGGAGATATAAGACTATAGACATTTGAGTTTGGGTCCTATAATTTAAAATTGATGAAACTTTCTCGATGATATCAATAAAAGTAAAATTTTCTAGCGATAGTTTTCTAAGAAATTAGGCCTTAAGTAATCACTACTATGCAGTTGCCTCATATTCAGAAAGGTCTAAATACAATGTATAGCGATCATTCAGAATGTTCTTTATAAAAATTTGCAAATAATTCCATTATTTGTGCTCAAACAGTGATAAAAAAAACTCCCTATAAATAACTTGATTATTTTGATTATATATGTATAACTTCTTGGAAAAAATAAATTGTGAGAGTGGATTTTCAAATTTTAATCAGTGGCTCCTAAGATGTTCATTAGAAAGAAGTATAATGCAATTTGCATTTCTGGCCACCGAAAATGCAACCCTCTGAAAGTAGCATGCAAAAAACATGAAATTTACAACATGCATTAATGGAGTTGAGATATGCAAATGATTAGAATTTCAGCGCAGGCCACATCACGCGCATCTGTGGCGCCACTTCAAAGCGCTATTTAAGGCTAGGAAATTTCGATTATTTCAAGTTCAGCAAATTTTTTTTAATGATTAATTATGCTTTGTAGAAAACGGCTATCATTTTATGACAGAGGAAGGATAGTGGCCTACTGAGCTTGTGTATTGTCTTAGGGAAATCGGTAGTCGTGTTGGCTGAAACCAAACAACTGTAATGCGTATATATTATCGTTGGATGCAGAGGGGTACGACGGACCGACGTGTTCTATATAATCCACCTCAGTGCACCACTTCATGTGATGACAGACAAATTATGCTCATGGCAGTGACGGATCTCTCAGCCACGTCATGAACCATAGCACATCACATCTAGTTTGTAACGCATCATCCTGCATATGCGCGTACCATTCGACGCCATTTACAGCAGAGTGGTCGGTCCGCAAGAAGTACATTGCTTCGTCTACACTTGATGCAGAACTACAGATGTCTCCGCTGCCAATGGTGGGATGAAAGAAGGATGTGGATGGCAGAGTGGGATGAAATTGTCTTTATTGACGAGTTACACTTCTGTGTGCAGCACCACGATGATCACATTCGAGTCTGGAGACACTGTGAAGAGAGGATGCTAACAAATGCGTTATGCACCATCATACTGGTCCTACATCGGGTATTATGGTATGGAGCGGTACTGGATATCTCTCTAGAACTCCTCTAATACGCATTGCCGGTACTTTAAACAGCCAGCGCTATAAGTGTTGGAGCCGATTGTCCTTCCTTACTTTTATGGTTTGCCCGCAGCCATATTTCAAAAGTAAAATGCATGACCACACGTGGTACGCATTGTCCAAGTGTTCTTCATCAAACTTCAGATTGAAATGCTTGCCTGGCTGGCTTGTTCTCAGAATCTTTCACCGATAGAAAACATGAGGTCCATGATTGCTCAACGATGGACCCAGATTACATCCTCAGCTTCTACAGCTGATCAACTTTGGCAGCGTGTGGAAGCTGACTGGTCTGCTGTACCCCAAGAAAATATTCAAAGTCTCTTTGAATCAATGCCAAGGCGTGTGGCAGCGATGATCTCCGAAATTGGCGGCTGCTCTGGCTACTGATTATTGCAAGAATTACACTTCCCAGAAATCTATGAATTTAATCATTTGATACTTGTTCTCAACACGTTATCTACAAAATAAATTTTGTTCTGATTGATATCTCTTATCTTTCTTGGTGTTGTAATTTGGGTGACCAGCATTGTATTTATAACTGTTATATATATATATATATATATATATATATATATATATATATATATATATATATATATATATATATATATATATATATATTGAATGGTAAACATAAAATATATCTATATTGTTTTTCAATAATGCATCGATATATGATCGATATATGAGAAATTGCAAAGTAAAAGAATAGCTACAAAATACAAGATTATTTTACAGTTGCTTCAATTTTAATTCAAGAAATGTAAAAATTCTTATAAAGTTTGCTAGTATCAAGCAAGAGTTTTTCAAGAAACCAAAGAAAAGTGGCACATTTTTTTATTTTAATGTGTGTGTGAAATATGCATTAAATTAAGATTATAATACTGTACTGTTTTTATCATTCCGTCGATCAACATTGAAAAAATGTTATTATTAGTGGAAATTCACAAATTATCATAATTTAACTGCATATTTGTTCTCTATGTTTAAAAAAAATTATATAACTTAATACTTACTATTTTAAAAAAGCGGAAATAAAGATTATTTTAAATTTCTTTTGTAACTCATTAATTTATAAAGCTTGCTTCTTTATCAGGTAAAATGTTTTACCAGTGAATGTTATACTCAGCTTGATGTAATTTCTAGACTTCATTCAAAAATAATTAGCTTTCAAAAAAGAAAATGGCTTTATTTATAATAAATAAGAGATTGAGGATTTGATTTTTTGAAAACTTCTCTAAATTACTGCTCCTTGATGAATTTACATTTTTTTAAGTCTGAATAAGATTGCTTAAACCTTTTTAGAGTCCCTTCCTGAATTTTGTCTTTCTTTCCACGAAGTGGAAGTGGCACAGAATTGCGCCATAGTTCTGAACATGAAATCATGCACGAAGTCCACCAGATGCCAATCGATTGCGTTATTCAAGTAATTTCTTCTATTATTTCAAAAAAAGAAAAAAAAAATGCAATTAATGGTGAAAAATGCAAGTCAGCTATTTTTCTTAACCACCAGGCAATTTTTACGAGTCACCATGATACCTCAGCGTGACTGCATTCTTTAAAACTTGATGTAGTATCAAGTAGAATTTTCTTTCTGTTACCAAGAATATTCAGTCTATTTTAAGAAGAGAATTCATGTTCAAAATAGAATCATCTGCTTAAGAATGAAAATTTTCATTGATTTCTTAAATGTTCCATAATAATATAATAACATTCCGTTCCTATTATTATATTTATTCGTGGCTTATTGTCCGTTCCTAAATTATTATTTGTATTTGAGAGAAAGAATCTAATGTTACATCACTAATATGACACAATGATTTATTTCTTGAAAAATTCATGTAAGAAATTGAAGTTACTTCATTGAAACATTAGCAAATACTAACATCAAATCTTCAAAGTTTTAGGAAAACAATTTTATCACACAATAAGCCACGAGTAAAAATCGCAGAAAAACGCAGTTGATTTAATTCTCTTACTATTTATCTTAATTGTATAATATTTTTGCTCGTTAAGTTATGTATCTAAAGTTTAGATTATTTATATGGACAATTTCAAAATGTACATTTTAAAGCTCGAAATTTATAAGCTATCTTGATTTCATAAAACTTACTTCACGAAACCCTGTCTACAAATCAGTCAGATTTTTCCGTTAGTTCAAAGCCTTGCGATCATAACGAATTGTATATTCACTCTATAGCGCTAAAATGGTCTACAAACTATATTTTCTTCTCACTAAAATTTGGATATGAGCTATAGCTTGTTTTTGATCACCATTGTTATTTTACCCGCTGTAAAAAAATTCTTTTTGTAAATGTCAGAATTAAAGATTAAAAAGTGTTTTTAATTATTTGATAAAGTTAAATTGAACAATAAACATGAAAAGTATTTCCTTTTGTATGTTTTTTGCACCACACCAGTACTTGTAACAATCTTAATGCTAGTCCTGTCAAGATGTTAGTCATAATATATTAAAAAATTATAAATTAAATATATTTTTAACTTTGTTTTTAATGAATTCTTTAGTTTTCTCTGTTTCACTTTCGTTGTTATTTGGGGTAAAAGTACATTAATTTGACGATTTTTATCATATCCGAAGATTAAATTGTACAATATTACCTACTGTTTCTATCATTAGTTTCCTCCTTTAAAAGAGAAAATCACGAAATTTTCTGATTATAATTTAGACCTACTACGTCATCTCTTATTTAACTTTATATCATTTTTCTCACTATTTGTATGTAAATTTCGAGGCGATGATTAGTTGTTTGGCCAATCTAGATTTTTCACTTAGGGATATTTTTCAAAACAGAAATGAAAATAAAAACAATGGAAATAAAAAATTTAATATAATTCACAAAATTAAAAGTTTCAAATTATTTTTTAAAAGCACATGTATCATGTATTTCACGTTTCCCTTACTCATGCTGAAAACACTATATTGTATTTACATAAGGGAAAAAAACTTTTTAGGTGAAATTTAATGACTTTAATTAATTATGTTAACTAGAAATTTACGAATACTTCAAAACTAGTTGCATAAATCAACAGCATTCCTGAATTATTTATAATTTTGATTGTTAAATTATTTTATATATACAATTAATAATTTTTATATACAAAGTTGAAATTTTTTCTAAACTTCTCTTTCAAAAAAACTTATTCGCTGGAAATCATCTAAACTTGTATTGTAATTTTGTCATGAATGTTTCACTAACTGTCGTTTACAACATGATCTTTATTCACTGAAATAGTGAGGAATAATCATTGAAATTTACATTGCTCTTAAGTGTGAAATCTTAAAATTTACATTGTTGTTTAAGTGTAAATGTCATGAACAAAACGTCACAAGACTTGAGTGTACGCAAAACAAGTGGTGTCTACGCGGGCCACTCAAGACTAAAATAAAATGAAGGTCGGAGATGCAGTTAAAGATATACGATGCAAGTGTAACTATAATCTTTCGTGAATTATGGCTGGAAAAATAATTACCACTGGAGAGGAGGGCGTAGTGTAAAGAGTTAAGAATCAAATATATATATATATATATATATATATATATATATATATATATATATATATATATATATATATATATATATATATATATATATATATAGTCGTCTCGTGGTCTTGAAAAGCTTTCTAAACCATAGGTAAAGTTGTTACGATAATTGGTAATGACCAACTCAGGGAAACAATTGCAGTAGAATGGCCGATTAATAATCTTGCATACGAAAAAATCCCGGAACTAATTAACAGACTGAAGCGCTATTGTTTAACAATTGTGTAGGGCGACAGATGTCGAGGTTTACTATGTCCACACGCCTTCACGAAGGTGGCCTATTCATCTGCCTACCTTTGGAAGTTAGACATCGACGCCACCGTTTAAAGTGGTGCAAGGAACTCAAAAACTAGACATGCTTTAAATGGAATCATATCCTCTTTATGGATGATAATCATTTCAGTGACACACGTGATTCTCAACGCCAGTTGTTTTGAAGAGAGGTCGAATTTCATTCCCAAAAGCATCATTGAAAGAAACCGCTATGGTGGTACAGGAGTTTTCGTCTGTTGAGGCATGCTGAACCAGTGATCTGAGCTCCAAGTTTCTGATAGAGTTGGTGGACAGTAACCAGAGATCACTATTACTAGGAGGTGATCTTTCCCCATGTGCTTCTGTTCCAAGGTGCCGTTAGAACTGATTTCGTTTCAGATGACAATGATCGGGTACACTGGATTCTTGCAGTTCAGCAGCAACTGGAAAGGGAAAATAACATTTGAATGGATTGGCCAGAGTAATTATTTCTGTAAATTCGTAAAATAACAACATATTTTAAATGTAAAATCGGATTTAATTACTCACTTTACAACAGGAAAGAATGAAAGTGCCACAGTGATATTTATTTAGGATGTACTATATTGGAATAACAATTTGGGTGTACACATTCTAAGTAATTCGTACTTAAAACAACCACATACCAGAAGAGGATGGCAAATACAATTCTGGCAAAATACTAACCTACATTATTCTGATGAAACACAGCATTTCGCAGGACTGAAATAAAGAATAAAGACATGAGTTTTGACACAACAGAAATGCAATGACCTCTGTTTACAACACCATCATTTCAAACGAAAGATGACCGAGATGTCTTTGCAATACCACCTTAGATGATGGGCCAGAATAGATAAGTGGTATGATCTATTCGATGCTGCTGAACACGGATGTGATCAACATGATGCTGTAAACAGCACCGAGATTCGTTTGAATTAAAATGTCGTGTATTTTCAACCTCTAGGGGCTTACTGTTTATCCCACCATTAAAACTCTTCAGTCTGAGATGTTAAGTCAAGGATATTTGATGCCATGGTTGCCAAACTGACTTTCCATATTGTCAAATAGTTTGTGCTGACAGTTTTTGTTTTGCAAAAGACCTTATTTCTTAACTCAGAGCACGAAATAGGGCTGTGCGATAATGGATAATTAGCTTCATTGTAGGCTATGCGTTTAATATATCTATCTTCTAGACTGTTTGTGATAGCGGGCCTCAGAGATTCGTAAGGATGATCCGTGTGACCTCCTGAAACTCATCAATTCCATATTATTCAGACAATCATCACAGGTCTTCGATCGACGTGAGCAGCAATACTGAGATATGATGCTGTGAATCGAGTAAACATCTCTTCTTCTTATACAAACCATCACAATTTTCTACCATTATTTTCACAATTTTTTGCCATGGTATCACAAACAACAACATTCAAATGCAATTTATGTATGAGAAACGTGTCATACAATTCATCAATTTAAACACATTTTAGAAGTTGCTGTTTCCGTCTATTTTACACTTAAAGCAGAAGGAAAACTACATATCATAGCTTCTTCTTCGTGTTCTGTAAATTTCACTTGAAAATCATGTCGTATTTTTGATAAAACAATTCTAATAGCCAGCCTAGTACATTTATGTGCAAAATTTTTATATGAAAATGTTTAATAACTTTACACAGTTGTTGCATTTCCCACTTCAGAGATAAATGCTTATCATGTATTTTTCAAATTTTTGAACAACCATATTTAGTGCAACTTTTGTTTTTAGATTTCTGCGTTATTATAGTTTTGTAAATTATTATAAAGTGAACAATTTTACTACTATCAATTTTTTGCAACAGAAAATAACTGATTTTTATATCTGATATTTGATCTTATTGGCTTTTTCGCCTCAAATGTGGCAATTATTATTACGATAGTCGGTCTCAGTGAAAGAAGAAAATAATATGTGTAGTGAATGAAAATGTATAAAATTTATTAAATTACAGTAAGTTGCTTAAGAAATGAACCAATTAAAAGTTTTCTTCCATAATTCTCAACTGTATAATAACTTGGTATAATAACTCATGTAATGACTTTTGTAACATTTATTTAAAGCAAACAAAAATTATTTATGATAGCGTAATGTAAACTATTTTTCTACCCCGCTATGTAATTATACACTTGATTGAAAAAAATTGAAGTGGAATAATCATACTACTTATCAAAGAATAAGGAATGTACTCTACTAGAAAAATAGGAAGAAAATTTATTATTTTTTTTTTAAAAAAAAAAAAAAAAAAAAAAAAAATCTTATAAATAAAGTATGAGCAATATTTTTTATTATCTTTCGTTGAAATTTTAATATTGAATTAAACATAATATATTATGTTTAATTGCACATGAGACGTATTTATATATCAATTTACGATTGTGAGATTGTTTAATCTTAATTTGTATGAACTGACTGTACATATTCCAATGGGAGCCGTCAAAAATGCATTTTGATTTTTTTAAAACATTTTATCATCCATTGAAAGGCAATATTCTATTGCTCACTGGAATCTATTGGTGACCATCTAAATTTTTATTAAGTGAAGGAACAAATTCAAATTAATGATGACATAACTATAATATTTTCGGTTTCAGTCGATGTTAAACTTATTTTAATTATAAAGAATACAGTTAATTATTTAAAAATTAATTGTATTTTACTTACATTTTATTATTAATAATTAACTATTTATAATACAAATTAAGTGTAAATTTTTTGTTTACACTTAGATTATCGATTGGTGCATTTATAAACTAAGCACAATGAATGTGTGTATATATTAAATTTGAAAGTTGAATTATACGTATTGTAATGTCTTATAGTTAGCACTTGAGATTTCAAGAGCCTTTAATGGGGAGAGTGAGTTGGGAGACGGTTGGTGCCAGGAGCAGTCTGAGAAGCTGCGTTTTACTTTGTAGTATTGATACTGACTTATGTGTGCTACGCAGGCGTGATAGAGTTGTTAGTGAACCCAGATATGACTCCTTTGTAATTTTGTTTCTTTGTTAATTAAATGTGTTTGTTTTCAAAATTTGGAGTCATTAGTTTGTTTCATAACATTATAAATAAGGTTTGGAGCTACGAAAATGGCATGGAACTTCACACTGGAGTTTAATCTGCTGATGAAATATAAGTGCTTTTGCCTTAATTATCATGTATGAATAAACCAATTTTCCAAAAATTTTGAAACAAAGATAAATAATTTTTTTAACAATAAGACTGAATTTTTAAGTTATTTATTATAATGATTTCAAAATTTACAAGTCATCACAATTTAGCTTTCACTTTTTTTTAATACTGAGAATCTATTCAGTGGTCAAAACACACTATTACATTTTATTAAATTTCACGTTTTCAATCATATTTTAATATAATTTGACACAACTTCCGGTAGAAAAGATATTTGTGTGTGTGATGGAGAATTTCATAAAATATATTGAGAAATGTATACTTTGAGATCACATTTGTTTCAACTGTTTGTATGTTTCGCATTTTATGAAAATCGGTAATATCTAAAGATTAATATATATAAATGTAAATATAACAAGATTTTTCTCCTCAAGGTAATTTCTTATTCGGATCTTTTATTCCAGAAAAAAGGTATACTTTCCGACATTCTATGATCTATGTGTGATTTGTTAACCCAATATTAATAGATTGAGATTAGGACACTTCAGTTTTTTTTTCTCGCAAAAAAAAAAGAGTATATATCCTTTCGAATTTCTGAGGGATATTCATTATTTTTCAATTTGGACCATATAATAAACCTACATTTTTTTCAACAAATAAAAATTATTTCCCAATATTGTTTTAAAAATATTTAATTAATAATTTTTTATTTTCAATCATACAAGAATTTACTTAATCACTTTCATAGTTCCTTAAATATTTTAAAAATCATCGCGGTTTTCAAATTAAATTTTAAAAATTAATGAAATAAGGGATATAATGTCAGTTTTATTTTGCGGATTCATTTTACACATGGTTTGTTTTCATCGCGCTTCTATTAAGTATTAAATTTAATATTATGCATCAATGGTATTAATATTTTCGAAATATTAAGATTATAAAATTTTCCTTATTCAGATAGTTCCAGATAATTGTGGTTACAATGCGACAATAAACCTGAATTAAAAAACATTATTTATTAAATACACAGTAAGAATATTTCTCTAAAAGTGTAGTGCTGCCATCTTTGTTGTGAAATGTTACCACGAAAAGGGATATAAAAATTTAAAACTTATTGCTTCTATAACTTATTTCTATAACAATTGTTTTGTACTTTCATTAAAATAGAAATTTAAATCATATTTAAAAAGAATTATACAGTTTATAAAATGATTTTTTTATATGTGCATTTAGAATTAGAAAAGATTTTATTTATTTATGCATTGGAACGTTTTTATGTACGTACTAGAAATATTTTTTATTTATGTATTAGAAAATATATGAAGGTGTTGCAAATAGAAAATTTTCGAAATTATAAAAAAGAAAGTATTTCTTACTTTTTGCTTACAAGCAAAAGAAGTACAAAATAGTCACAATGTGCTTGTGTATGCAAACACTTCAAAAATTTGTATTTTATTATTTTCTTCTTAACATGTTGTTGCAAATTTTCTAAACATTTATAAAAATATCTGAAATAATCCGAAATTTTCTTTTTGAGGCTGAAATAATACTAATTCGATTATTAAATATTGAACATAGAAAATCATTACCCCACCTCCTTTCTTTCCCAGCAATTACAAATATTTCGTCATTTGAGGGAAAAATATGTAATTTTTTCTCCATAAAAAAACGAAATATTTTGCAAATTGTAAGTGTAGTGCTACCATCTCTTAAAAAATAATTAAAACTAACAAGATAAGATATTAGAAGCGATCTTTACACTCTTAATACTTTATATAAATGAACACATTGTTTAGTATTGTTTTACAAAATAAAATGTGTATTCTTTTGTAAGAAAAATGTATATGATATTATAATTTTATTCGCACACTTAGTTATTTCTAAAATTCATTAGCTCCCATCTCTATGTGGTCCACTTATACTCCTATGTGGCCACTTAAAACCCTAATGTATCTGCCAACACTATGTGCCATTTACATTTCTATGCGTTTATTTTCATCAGCACATACATGCAGTTGCAGGAAGTTTAGCATTAAAGTATACGTATGGTAGTTATTCAAAAGAGGTATTTACACAATGCGACCAATGCTTTTCAGGCTGCTTAAACACGGTACTGGAAAAATATGTTTGAGATGGGCATGATACAATGCCTAGTACACGGAGGGGTTGATCGGTGGAGAGTAATTCTCTTTACGGTTGAACCAGTTATCTTCCAAACTTTTTGTGATTACAGAAGTAGGTGTTATTTGATTTAGAAAAATATGGAACATGCTGTTTATTAAATCAAGTGCTTGAAGATATTCATATAGAGTAAGAGGGTCTTTGTTTAAAACATTATTCTAATAAATAAACTCAAACCCCCGTTTCATTCATCATTGAATCATGACTTTTTTCACGTTTATAGAAATAATAGCTTTGTTTTTTTATGCACATCTCCTTAACTCAGTGATTCTCAACCTGTGGGACCCGCCGAACTAGGGGGGCGTGAGCACACTAATGGGGGGGGGCGAGCATATCCAAGAGAAAATGTTATTTAAAAAAATTGATTAAGTGACTGAAAGGAAAGAACATTCTCACACACACAAAACAAAATACATTTCGACATATTTAATAGATATCTTAATAAATTAAAACAACCTAATAAAAATTAAAAACAAATTTAATAATTATTAATGACTTCTTTCGGCCTGTCTTTCAGAGCAAAGTTTTTCGAAAAAGGGTTTAATATTAGAAATAGACACTCTCTGTTCTTTTTTCTATATTTAGCTTAGATCTATATTTTGTCTTTAAAGAAGCCACCACAGAAAATTCAGTTTCACAAAGGAAAGATGTTGAAAATGGTAGTAGAATGCGAAATGCCCTTGTTTTTAGTGCAGAAAACTCATCATCAACTCCTGACCAAAATTCAAAGAGTGATTTATTTCTCAATTGTCTTTTGGTTTCGCCGCAAGCCGTGATATCTATGAAGGTTCTTCCTCTTCAATTGAGTGTCCTCCGGGAGTATTTTGAAATGGATCCCTCACTCACTTGTAACTTGATATCAGTTTGTCGTTAGCAAGAAAGTACTTTTTAAAATTCTTTGCTAGTATTGCTAAATGATTTTCAATAGTTACAAAAACAACTTTTACGTGCTGTTCTTCAGCCTTGTAAGTTTTAATACAATCTTTCAAATTTGCAAACATTGTTAAGTTTTCTTGCTTTAAATTTCTGCTTTACAATTCTAATTTCCTACAAAAAGCATTAACTATATCACTGGTATCCAATATATGTGTATTTGCTCTTTGCAGTAGAAGATTCAAGTTATTTAAATTCTCGAATATGTCGACCACACACACACTTGTAGCTCAATTTCATCACAAATAAACTGTCGCGAAAATTTTCAGCTTCCAATCTGTTTTCCTCTCCTAGGAAAACGGCGATTTCTTCTCTTAATTCATAAACACGTTGCAAAAATTTCCCTCGTGATAACTATCTTGCCTCGCAATAAAATAGTAACGCTGAAAATACTGCACCCATGTCTTTACAAAGTGTGGAAAAGATTCTTGATTTCAGGAGTCTCATTTTTATATAATTTACTACGGTTACAACCGTTGTTAACACAATATTCAAACCAGGACTCATTTCTTTGGAAGCCAAAGCTTCTCTGTGGATCATGAAATGTGTCCAGACGCATTGTGGAGATTTTTGTTTAATAAGCGTTGGAATATTTTGAAATGTTCTGGACCTAGAACGAGCACAATCGGTGCATATCCCGAAGCAAATTTTCCATTCTATGTTTGCTTCGTTCATAAAATCATTTACGATAGCAAATAATGCGAGTGCTGTTACTTTGAGTTCTTTTGGTTTGCAGAAAAATAATTCTTGTACTACTGACAATTCATTGCAAAATCTAACATAGGCAATGAAATGAGCATCTTTATTGCTCTCTGTTGTCTCATCGAGTCGTATTGAAAACAATTTGTCACGGAACTTCGACAAAAGCTGACACTCTACATCTTCAGCTATATCAGCAATTCGACGGGCAACAGTATCATTTGAAAGAGGTATAGACCGCAATTGTTTTGCAAAATTATCTCCAAACATAATTTCTACAATTTCAATTGCGGATTGCAAAATAAGCTCTTCACCAATGGTGTGTGTGTGAGGCTTTTTACATCTGGCTATTTTATATGAAATTTTGTAAGAGGCAATTAAAGCTTTTTCATTCACATTTTTTTAAGCAATGATTTTTGCTTTTCATATGATTTTAATTTTAATTCGAAGAATTCTCTGGGCTTGTTTACCTACTCACTATGAAGCGTTTTCAAATGTCCTTTAAGGTATTAGGTTTTATGCTGTCTGCAGCCAACATTTTTGAGCAAATGATACACAGGGGCCTATCTTCTTCATTTACTTCAGTACTAGTGAACCTAAAATTTGAGTAATCTTGAGAATATTTTCTTGATATTATTTTCGGAACCACGCTCATCTGTGCGCTTTTTGATACTTGTGTATCGTCTAATTCTCGCTTACGCCCTCTTAAAAATTTATCCATGATTCTGCATAAGTCTGATGCCGTGAATATTTAATACGGTGAATTGCAATTACACGAAAATATATATAACATACACATTCAGAATAGATTCAATAGCGACAGAAGGATAGACTCGAATGAGATTGTCTGGAATTGAAATTGGCGTCATAGAACTTTCTTCTTCTCCCTATGAGAAACATTTGTTCCCATCTGTGCACGCTCCTAACTTAACTTTTAAGCTGACCAGACAAATTCCAGACAAATCGAAACTTCTCTCGAAACCGTGAGAATGCCCGACATGGCGGGACGCAAGAGCAAGAAAAAGGCATAGGATTCTTGTTTTTTCAATGCTGAGGGTCGGTGTTGAAAAATGTCAATAAATTTCCGTATTCTTGGTAGTTTGTAAAGTTTACAATTAAGGTTGTAGTGTTGGTTTAGCGCCAAAATACTCAAAATACATTATTATAGTATGCATTTTATTGTATGCGGTGGGAAGGGAGGGCGATGAAAATTATGATTGAAAATTGGGCCGTAAATACTAAAAGGTTGAGTAACACTGCTTTAACTTGAGGTGATAAGTTATGATTTTATGGAAAAAAAACCCTAGTCCTTACAAGGTTCCTATTGTAGAAAAGTTAATAATGGAATATTAGAAACGCGACAAATTAAATTTAATTCTGATTGAACATACTTCAAACAATTTTCTGCAGGAAACCTTTTTTAAAAATGAAAATGAAGCATACAACTGTTGTGGTCAAACTACTTTCACTTCTAGTTAAAATAATGCATATATATATATATATATATATATATATATATATATATACATACACACACACACACATATATATATATATGTGTGTGTGTACTGTTTACTGTTATGATGAGAAATAACAAAAAGATAATTATTGATAGCAGCATCGTTGTATGGCTTCATTGAATGATTATTTTGTAAGTGTGATAATTTTATATATTCAATGTCTTTTTCCTATATTGAATTGAGTTGTTCAATATGTAAATTTTATATACATGCTAATTTTTTAACCGCACAAATTGTTTGGTGTTTTCTTTTGTTATTTAATAACTTATAAAGTGCTTATGACAGGAATTTGATTTCTTCAAAGTCTACTTGTAACTTTTTTTTTAAAATAATCCTCAGCTGTGAGCTTTTCTTCTCAATTTCATGAAATTATTGAAGTATTTTAATCTAATAAAGAAACACGCAAACGGAATTTTTCTTAATCAAAATAGTAAAATTTGATAAGTAAACCTTTTACAAATAACTTCTCAAGAGTACTTTAGTTTTTTTCTTTCTTAAAAATGATTCAATCAAAGGTAATCTTAAAGTCTTAAGCATTATAAGATACTCTGAAGCTTGTAATCAAAACTATGACTAATATAAACAGAACTCAATATCTTAAAATATATTAACACAAAAGTATATTTGGTGATATATTTATACCTTTTTTTTATCTAAACTAATTAAAGGGGCTCCTGGTGAACACACCAAATCATTACATCAATGTAACACAAAAAGGCATTGTGAACAAAAACATTCAGATTAAAGAATATCTGTACATTTGATTGTTCTAACTAAGATATGTAGCTTATGTTCTTCATTATACTTTAACATAAAATTTACGTTTTAATGAAAAGGGCTAAAATACTTTACAAACATATCGATGCATAATCTCACTAACATTTACAAAATACTTAAATTATTTCTGAAGGAAAAAGAATTTTAAGGTGCACATTGACACAATATTGTATTTCTTAATATAAGCTCAAAGGCCACTCACTTGGGTTAGGAACGGACTTTATTTAAATAATTTTAAAGTGAACAATACATAGCTATATCTTTAAACATATTATATCCAATGGCGCTCATCTATTAAATTATAATTTAATAGTTTATTAAAGAAATTTATGCATACAGAATATTTGTGATAGTTTTGAATTTTATTAGTTGTGAAAACATGTATCCTCATATTTTTGATTAGCCAGCTTCGAAAAATATGCATGAATAGTGAATTAAAAACCAAAAATAAATAATTTCGCTTAAACTTTAAATTTTCCGTATTCTTCAAACGAAATATTTAAAAACTGAATTTCTTAATATTAAATATTATATATTTATGACAAAGTATGTGACATTACTTTTACATTGAAGGAAAAAAAACTTTTACGAGTGATCATAGATTAATGATCAGTAACTGTATGTTAACACAATGGAGGTTCATACTTCAGTGACAAATAAACGACAAGTTTCTAAGAAGGAAAAATCTGAAAGGCTTTTGACTAGTATCAAAACGTGACTGAATTCACGTTTTGATACCAATCAGGTAAATTAGATGAGCAATGAAAGAGGTAAAGATTACCAAAAGTTTTTAAGCTTACTAGGACAGCTGAAAAGCAATCGTTATCATATATTGTGAAATGATTGTTTGAAATATTGTTGTATAGAATGAATTGGGAAACGCATTCTATTCAACAACTGAATAAAATGAATGGAAAGTTGAATAAGTTACCTTTAATCCACAGCAATATTTAATTTAGTTATTTAAAGAGAATACATGTAATTCAAAAATAATATAAAACTAGAGGATATGAAGTATAAATAGAAATTTTAAACTCATTTTACAAAATTTGATTTTTATTAAGATTTTTTTAAGTATAGTTTTTTTCCCGTATTGAGCTGGTTTCTCTAAACAATGAATAAGTAGGTTTACTGCTTCCAGTAATTTTTGTCTCAATGAAGCTTTTTAAAAAAATTTAAAAACTTTTCCTTCGCAGGTAAGTGTTTCTGAGGGAGATCAGTTTAATTTTGAGATTTATTTCAGATTTTTAAATATAGAAATAGAGTTAACCTCATATTATTAATTAGGTTCGGTAAAGTCAAAATGTACCTTCCATACAATGACATTTTGTACAAACAGTAGATAAGTTTTATTTCATATTTGTTATTTGGTGTTCATACATTTACAGCTTTTAAGTTTATTTGATTGTTTTATAATGTTTTCACATTCCTTTTTTAGGAAAAAACAACTTTTCACTTTGTTTTTTCAAATGTATCAATGTTTTTACTTAAACTTAGATACAATACAGTTAATAAGCAGTGAAATTGTTAACCATTATCGAAAAAAATACTGGTCTTTAAATAAATACATTAACAACAATCATTTTCAAACGTAAAATACAAGACTGAAATATCAGCATTTTATTTTGTATTTCTCTCTCTCTCTCAGATCTATTTAACATTATAAAGTAAAAATAGACTTTATTGCTATTATTAAAATGAGATAAATTTTTCAGTTTATTCATTTTTATTTATTTACTTTTATTTTTATTTATTCATTTATTTGTGGTGAGAGCTTATCTTTATAAAAAATCAAAGTAAATTCTAATTTGCTTCGACATCTCGATTGATAGTTATGTGGACCTAGCCCAAAATTGGACTACCAGTTAGATGGGAGCAACTGAGTCGGCGGTTGCGTAACTTAGAATTAGAACTTAACAAAATACTTATAAATACTTGCCTTTCAACTCTTAGGAGTATTATCTCACTTGGAGAACATTACGATTTATTTTATGTGGCCCAGCCGCCTTTAGTGAATACGATGGCTCTTCGTTTCAATTGGGATTCGAACTCACTACCCTCCAATAGTGAGATCGAGTCAACCAGGCCTACTCGTAGATTACTCGTACTAAGATTTTATCCAAACTACTTTTCCCCCTCCCCCAAAAAATTACCAGTATCTAGGAGAAAAATAAAAACACTTGTCCTTTAATGCACAACCTTAGTGTCTTACGAAAAATAATCTTAAGGCTAAAGTATATTGATGTATATCAAAATCTTATTTAGAAACTACAGAAGCACTTTATAAATAATTAATCTTAACAATTTTTACCAAATTAAAGTTTACATTTTCATGAAATAACTATTTATTTAAAATGAAATTCAAACCATACGTGATAAAAACAAATGTTGATGTGATTTGATGACTGGTTAAGGGGAAATTGGTAAGTCGGAAGCAAAGAAAATTCAAAAGAGCAATTTAAATTGGATGAAAATAACATAAAACTGTCTTGTATGAGAAAATTAAACGGTAAGATTCTCATATTTCATATTTTTCACCTTACTTGAACATCGAATTGCAGAATTGTTTGCTTTTTGACTTCTGAACTTTAAACGTGATAATAGGATGTAAGCACTTCAGTACGAAATAGTTTAGTTTATTTGTTACTCAGCATTACTTTTTGCACACGAAAGCTAATCCAGAAGTAACATAAAATTCATGAGATTCCGAACCTCTTGAAATACCTGAACACGAAATTGGCATTATGAAGACAAAGCTCTCAGTAATTTAAAAGAAAAAACCATTAGTGTGTGCATAAACATAGTAAATTAAGAATTCTAAAAGTCTAGTTTTTCGCTTAGAATAAAAAGTGATCGTAACCTATCAAACATTTATAAATTAAAAGACTGAAAATACTATTCTCTTTATTATATAGGGCATTAGTGTACATTATGTGTGCACATTTTTTCTTTGAGTAAGCCAATATATGTGAACGTAGTAAACTACACAGATTTTCAGTAATTCTCTCATTAGTGATGCTTCTATATAATTTAGTATACATGGAAAATCTTTTGGATGACTTCTACAATCTATGCTTTTTACGCAGTATTTACTAAAATTTCTTATTCAAAATAAATTAAATACAATCCAATATATTTGAAATCCGTTTGCACCATTTTCCTTTAAATAAAGAGTATGTAAATTAATTATTGGGTTGTTCGGAAAAAAAAGTTATTTCGTTTTACCCACCTCAATCAGTTTTTTGCTAGTAAAAATCAGTTAGTAAAAACCAACCATTTTATGATTGTGGAATCAAGCTACCACCAGAAAGATGGTAAAAGATTTGGGACTGAAATTGACAATATATAATTTGATAAAATATTTATTAGTTATGCGTTTTCTATTTTCATAAAGAACGATACTACTTTCCGAACAACGCAATAATTACATTTTCTATAAATAAGAAAAATAAAGGACCATTTCTCCGAAACATTGAAAAGTCAGTCAATCAGAGAAATGTTATATTGTAACTTGTTCAAAAACTAAGAAAATTTGATCAAGAAAATGAGTAATAATCAAGTATTCATTAACGTATTTAAAATAATTATTCATAGCTCAGTTGGATTTCTCAAGTAAGCACAATTAACAAAATAAATATAAAATCTAATAAGGAATTAAGCCACATATATTCTAATAACTTATTTTGTATAGTTACTCCTCGCTTTTCAGAGAAATGAATAAGCAAAATATCAACTAATTAAGTTAATGGCAATCACAGATGATTTTAAATATACTGGGCATTTGTTATTTTTATTGTAATATTTCAGAATTTTAGAAATGGTTTCAGTTACAGAGACTATTAACTAGCTAATTTGCTCTGAAAATTTAATTAAAATTTTTTAATCACACTAGAAGAATGCGAACTTTTAGGAGGAATGCAAAGGGTAATGAATTTCTTATCGTATGAGTAAAGATTTCTGACTCTGACAAACAGCATGAAGATAAAGAATTTTGCAATCGACCTTCAAAACTTTAGAGGGCGAGTAAAAATCAAATAATATATTAAAATGCACGTCATATGCATGCGATCAAAAACAGTGAAATCTGGAAGATAGATTTTAGAAACTTGTGATTAACGAGGAAGTATTTTTACCTAATGTAATACTTGGAAAGATCAAAATGTTTTAGTACATTAAAGTTACCTGACACACAAATTTTCCCAGATGGCCCCCAAAAGTTTTTTTCCTAAAACATTTGCTTCTTAGGAATATTTCAAATTCAATTTTAGACCTTTTAACTTATGTAATTACACAAAACGATAAACGTCGTAACTAGATAAAGATTATTATATTCTCCATAGTTATGCGGAGAACATTCTAACTGAAATTTAAATCTAAGATAATTTTTCTTCGATTATAAAAATATTAAATTAATGATAAGTAGAAGGGAATTCACAATATCTTTTAAAGCTAATAAAATACTGTTATTGGTTATCAAAATTTTTTTCTGGAATATCTGCATGTTACAGTTATCCAAGTTAGCTCATTTGTTAAATCAGAGTATTCGAAATTCAAAACATGTGAAATAGTTAATAGTTTAGTCCTGCATATCATTTTTACTTATATTACACAGAAAACAGAAACTCAGAAATAAAATACGAAATTATTAAAAAATATTTTTTACGATTCAAATATTTATATTTTTTAATAACTTTTTATTTTAATTTATTATTTTTTCATTAAAATTAGAATAATATTGATTTTTTGAAAAGTTATTTTTAATAATTCTAAAGAATATAAAAATGAATTGAACCAAATTTAGTAATCATTCAATGGTAAAAAATTTAGTCACTACTAAACATTAAGCATGAAATATATAGTTAAATAAAAAAATTGACAAGTAATAAGTCACTACTAAACAATAAGCATGAAATATATAGTTAAATAAAATCAGTTGACAAAACATAAGTTTATTGACATTAGTCAAGACAATAAAGTAGTATTATATATTTATGTTTATTTCAGAAATAAAAGAAAGAATTATGCAAAAAGATAAAAACAATATTAAATTTTCATGAATTATAAGAGGACATTATATAGCAATCTTTATATAACAAAAGAAGTTTAACGTATGAAAATGACATTAAATGGGTTTTTGAGTAAACTTCATCAATAAAAATGATTCAAAATATACATATACTCAAAAAAAGATCATACAAACCTAAATACACATAAACATGGAAAGATTTGATAAGGCTTTCTGTGAAATGACCAACCATCGCAGTGTCATGTAATCGCGATTCTTCTAACATAGCAGTTTTCAGTTTCCTGTGAAAGTTGATGAGGGTGAGAAACTTGTAAACATATACTGCCCAGGGTTTCACAAATATTTTCGTTGGGTTTCAAGCTGGATGAATACACTGGCCATTCTATACTCCTATTCATTTCAATTTCCATTCAGGTGTCGTCCATATCCATTCTTTGAGGAGGGGACATATCGTCCATCAAACAAAATAGTAACTGCTGCAATATTCAATCTTACACAGAGTCTAAGATTTCATCCGTTATCATATATCAAGAGCCCAGTTAGTAAATTTGCAAATCGATACGATATTGCAACGAAATATCGACCCTGAATTTGCAGCTTCTAAATCAGAATGCGTGGTGTTCTATAGCAGATCCTATGTGTCTTGTTCTGTCCAGATTTTTAAATGCTCGTCATTGGACTTCAAGGAAAATTTATCCACGAAGGAAATAATTTTTCTCTAATCAAATATAGCACAATTGATGTATGATGAATATGAGGATATGCTGACGCGATTTTATGGATGTCCATATGGATTGGTGCTAACAACCTATTACATGATGTCTTCTACACACATTGGATATTTTCTTACCTCTATCTTTCTGCAGTTCTAGATGTCATATAAGTAAAGGCCATTCTTAGAATCAACTTAGCTACAACAGCAATGTATTGATTTTATATGGAGAATCAACCCCTGAGTGATGGGACACAAGACAAATATTTTATATTTAGAGTTTTATCCATGATCGTGAAACGAAGGAATAAAAAACACCAAAGAATCGGGAAACGAATTTACCATTCATCTTCTGGAAATTATTTTTCTAGAAAACAAATTGTGTCAGTTTTAAATATCTTTCATCCTAGCTCACATACATTTCAGGAAGCCTTGCTAAATGCTGTTAATTATTTTGCGATTCCTTTTTTTGTTTGTATTTCTTTATACGAAACCGTAATTAACTATAATGTATTTTCATATTTATATCTAATTTGGCAACGAATTGCATTTTTTCTAACTCAAACTGAGCTCTAAAAAGTAATGTTTTAATATACGTACTTATATATAGAGCTTTTGAAAATCAGTGTAATTAAAAAAGTTATTTTTGAGTGTAATTTGATAAGAAATTCCCTTCTGGAAATATGAGCATAGATATGAGTGTTTTGCATGCAATGTTATCACAATTTTGATTTCTAATTTGAACTTGAACAAAATAAATAAATAAATAAAAAATAAAAAAAAAAATTAAAAAAAAAAAAATTAATGACGAATGTTGTACGAACATTTTTGTACTGCATTTTGTGAATTGCAGAACATTCATAAATATTTAAATTCATTAAATGTTCCATGAAAAATTTTTTGAAAGTAGAGATAATAAAAGGGATGATATAATTAAAAAGTGATTCAATCAAGTTGTGTGTATAAAACAATACATATTGTATAATCTTGTATTGTGGCTACAATGGCAGTATTTTGAGATTCGGTTGAAATTGATAATGTAGAAATTTAGAAAGAAGTTAAGATATCGAAGTACCCAACAAATTTATAATTGTACTTAAATAATATTTTCTGATTTTATTTGCATTATACACCAAAGATTTTCCTTTTTAAGTTTTATTTAATTAAGATAAGCTTTTTATCAACTGTTCAGTTAACTATTTTTATCAACAAGATGAGAAATTGGTTGTAAATTTTTAGATCTTTCATAAATTTGTCGTTTTTTATTTCAGGACTTTGTGAATACCTATAGAAATACAGCATATCAATTTGGGTTATTGAGAGTAACGTAATTAAGTTTATTGATTTTGCGCCAGCATTTGTGGGGGCCAAAAACACATAAATATCAATGATACGATAAAAAATTTTTAAAACTAATAATTAATAATACTTTATTTAAAACAATATTTAATATCTCTTAAAAGTCATTAAGTAATCTAGTGGGATAAAAATGATAATGTTCGAGGCAGAAAACGGATAAATTATCTTTCTAGGGAGAGAAAAAGTATTTTTCGAGTAAATGATGTATTACTCTGTTAAATTATTCTCACCACAGTATGTTTAATTAATTTGTTATGAGACTATGCTTAACCCGTCATCAAAAAGCTCTAAATTTAGTGTTTTTAAAGATAATTGCTGAAGTAATACTATTCGCCATTGAATTTTGCTAGCAAACATTTGCTTAGTATAAATTGTTTAATTAAAGTAGTCATAGGAAATGTAAACCAATTTGTTTTCTTCAATCTATAATAGCCTTCACAACTTCATTACGAAATTCCTTAAATTTAATTTAATAAACATCTTTCTTTGTTTTTTTTATTATAATACCACTTAACCCTAGCTAAATGACCAGGGCCTTAAGTCATTTAATGGTGATTGTTGACTCTAAAATTCTTAAATGTTTCAAATTAGATCTTGGTGATTCATTCATTATAATTTCTTTGTTTACTGTTATTCCATTACGAGCTCCAGTGGCTCAGCAGCTTCATGCCGCTTTCCGTTAAGGTAAGCAAAGCATGGAGGAATGCTCCTTCCTCCATGAAGCAAAGTGAAGTATCATTTGCCTGGAGCAGTGGTTGGGAGGGTTACCACCCCTTACTCTCCTTCACAGGGTTGCTGAAGCTCTGTGAGTTGGGGAAGTGTCCACGTAATATGTCCAAAGTCCTTCCGCTGGTGTGGCATGGATATGGAGACAAGGGTGCCAGCTCAGGCATGACCTCGTCATCTGGTTCAAATTACGAGGCACTTGGTGATGGGTGAGTATTCCAAACCCGTTAACTTAAAGGTACAGTCCGGGGCTCACCTGCTCCTCAATCTATGTATGTTATTCCATTACAAACTATGTCTAAATTGCAAATTTAACGTATGAGAACCTGATAAAATGAGGTAATTATAAAAGTAAATCATATTTTAATATCGTAAAAAATACATCGATCACTACTTGATCATTTCATCGAAGAAAAATATTAAATACTACTTCGTATCTTTAAAATAAAAATTCTACTTCATTGTATTTTCTGTAACAGTAAAATTATGGCTCCAATATTAAAATAACAAGAGTGAATGAAACTGTAATTTGTTAGTAGCAGTGATAAAACACAAAATAAGCGATTGAAATTTCTTAAATTAAAAGAATAATTTATTACTGAAAACCCCATACACCAAGCAGTAAATCTATAGAAAATTTCTTATTATTCCCGATTAAGAGCAAAGTATGTATTATGCTCTACAATATAGCTTACTTTAAGGTTTATTTAAAACTTGAATTATCTCTGACCTTAAATGATGCAAACGTGTGTTTAGATACTAGATTGATACGTAGAAAATCCTTCTTAAACGTCACAAATGTTAACTTGAATGTTATAATGGAACTAAAAAGTCATAGAAGTGCTTAAATTTGTTGCAGATATTTATGCGACATTCATGCGAATGCATTTCTGCTATTTAATTGAAAACTGATTCCTCAAAGTTGTGTGATGATAAGGGAAATAAGCAACTGAGGAATGTTCTGGGAAAATAAACAAAAATAAAAATACTCTGAACATCTAATTTCTACGAAAGTTGATTGAGAATATAGTCAAATGGTGCTCTGGATCAATACGCTAGTATATCAGACTGTTTATTGCTTCACGTGAAAGGCAACATTTACTTCGAAGTGTTTAAACACGAATGAAAATGGTGTCAGAGATTAAACTGACTTTGGAATCATCTTTATTGATAATAGTTTTCCCCTGAACTATTATCCATAAAGCACCTCCATGTAAAAAATTTGAAATTTAATATTTTTACAAAAAGGGGACTTCCGATGCAAAATTAATTGCAATAATTTCATTGAAAACTTTTATTGGAAATATACATCTTCAATTTCGAACTACATACAGGTCTAATAGAAATGCAACAAAACTTAAGTTTCACATATTGAGAACCAATTTAAAATAACATACGGAGTAAAATTTCAGAGATATTTTTGTTAAATAATTAAATATAAAATTTTGACAATTACTAATGAAAGCTCATGCAACTTGGGACGATGCTTTACGCCAAATATAAATTTTAATTTGAATTGATGATTTTATAAAATGCATATATTGATATATAACTATTAATTCTAAAATATTTTAAAATTTAATCATGGTAAAACAAACACTTGGAAATAAGTTTCTGATTTGAATGGAAACTCCTGTTATTGTATTTGTATTAATCTAACAATTCAATTGTGTGATTAAAGCACATTATAACCCCCGTCCACTTATAGTCTATCTCCTGGTATATTTCTCATAAGTACTATGAGATACATGACAAGCCCAAGAGAATCTGACTCTCAATTGTTTTTCCAAAATATGAATATTCCAAGAGAATACTCTCTCAATAAGTCATAGAAATATTTGTGACAAATTGAAAATGCACAATATGAAGCCATATTTTGTCCTATCCAATATTTTAAAGGGTTTTCTGGGGCAAAGAATTGGACATCTGAAGTTTTGACCAATATAAAGGACAGTTTATACATTGTTATCGGAATTGACTCAAGATTTCAATTGACCTTGAATGCCACTATTATATATTCCATCATTATAGTATGTATTATATTTCGCATTTAGGTTAGAGTTAACAAGGATTTTTTTAGGGATTTTTCAGCATTTTTCATCATTAGTTGATCTGATATTTTAATCATTTGCTTATATTAATTTTACTGACTCACAAATGAAGTTTTGATGAATTCCCAGATTATTTTCTGTGTGAATTTTCAATATTTTCCCACTTTTCTTATTTTAACTGGTATTTTGTAATGCATAATTATCTGGTCTGAAACGAGGCAGTAATTTCTACTGATAATCAAGTTGCTTATTATGTTAATGTCTTTGTCACTGGTGAAAACATACTTATCACGAGTTTTATCAGTTCAATAGTTTTGTTTGTCTCAGAAATGGAGGTTAACAGATTCTTATCGTGATGATATAATTACATGTGAGAGATAAATTGTGTTAATAAGCATATGTTAATTTATTAAAACGTTATATATTTTATTATAACGTTTTAATTTGTATTATATTGATCATAATAGTACAAAAATATACTATTATAGCTCAATTTTACTCGAGTTTTAGACTTCCTAGTTTTGAAGTAGAAATTATAACTATTAAGGAAATGTTTTTATTGTATTTTTTTATTAGAACAACATTAACATATTTAAAATACTTATAGTTAGAAATTTGCTAATTCCTTTTAGCATTTTATAGAGAAAACAGAATTACATTTTTGAGACTATTATAAAATTTTCTTAATTTTTATTAAAAAACATTTTATCTGTTTTTAAACTAATACCAAGTTCTTATTTATAAGTGAACAATAAAAACGAAAAAGTTACTTCAAAATTCTGTTCCTAATGCAACTAGTTTTTCTGAAGAATAATGCATACAATTAATTATGATCAATAAATAAATAATTTCTTTTTAATAGCTTTTGTTGCTAAGCACATTTCTTTTCGTCATACAAAATAAATTACTTGATAATTTTTTAAACGTATGTCGGTTTAATTAATTTTGTATGTATGAGCAAGAAAGAGTCTTCTCAAGCATATGTATGTAATACTATGTAATACAAAAATACAACCCTGTCAGGAGTCACAGAGGACTTAAAAACCACCTTAATTAAGAAGTGGGAACCACATTATTCAATAGTTAATTGAAAATGCTTTTCTCTCTAAAGCTGAAATTAGACTATATTTCTGTGGTAAATAACCGCGACATGTTCTCTTAAATAAAATCTACACTCAAATTATGATATTCATAATGTGAAAGCTGGTGTTTTCAGCATAAGAATTACTCAAAGCAATGCATTTTTCAAAATTTAAAATTTACTTTATACAGAATTGGAAAAATTGTTTCATTTTTTAAAATTTTTATTCCTGCAGAAGATATTAATTTATTACATATCTATTCTATACTATACGCATTTTATCTATACACATTTGCTGCATAACAGATGCAAAAGTTACTATTTCATTATATTTTGGAACAATATTCAATTAAATGGAGCTTCATTCTATTCAACTGAAGAGTGTGCAATTTCATATGCAATTTTCAGAGAAACGATATTGATTAATTATATAAGAGTTCAATCTTATATAATTTATCGTTGTGATTCGTTGTACTAGCTGATGCTGTATAGAGAACGTTAAATAAGTCGTGGTCTCAATGTCCTCTATATGAAATGATACCTATGGGGTGGCAGGCCATGTCTGGGGGTCTTCAGCTCGGTCCCTGCTTCAAAATTATGAAGAACCACTCACTTTCTAGATACAAGATAGTATATACCCACTGGGTGTCCCACATATAGATAAAAGGGCACCACTTCCGCCCCTTAAAGTCTGAAAAGATGAAAAAGTTTAATACCAGCTGGGCATTATAATAATACAGGTCCACTATTATATTAGTAAAATTTTTATTAAGAGATGAGGCATTAATTCAACGAATTATAAGAATACATTAGTGATTTTATGATTTCTGAGATAGTGAACTTTGCATTTCGGTTCCCAAAAACATTGCCGAACTAATGAACTGAGGCATTCGATTTTACTGATATTAAGCGAATTCGGTGTTTCCTTACTCTGTTATGTATGTTCAAGCATATTTAGTGTTGTTTATTGCATTATCTCTTTCTATTAACAGTTTCTTTATGACTTTTTGTCTTTGCAGAAGGGCAAATGTCTATTAATAAGTTGTATCTTAATATCTCCAATATGATATTTTATTATTTAAGAAAGTGAATATCAAAGTTTTATTTACTTCTCCGTAAGGCAAAAAGCGTAATTTTTAAAATATCACTAATTATGAATGCATTAATATGATTTATAAAAAGATAAGCTCTTAATATATCCATCAAAAAAAATTAACTTTTTATTTCTGTGAGATCTAAAGTATTAAATATATATTTATTCAATACTATATGGATAGATATTATAGAAATATTTATTCAATATTATACTAAAGATTTTTTTAAAAAATGTTTATCTTACAGAGAACCTTATGTTACAGTTATAAGTTAAATTATTATATTGCATACATTCTGAACAATTGCTGATGCAAATATATTGTACTTATTATAAAATTTACAAGTATAATTAACTTGTATGAACACAGAGGTATTTTCTTTTGTTTCAAGAAACAATTAAGTGGAAAAAATTTAAGAATTGTACAGAATTGCTATATATATATATATATATATATATAAAGTGGTGGCCAAAATTGTGGACACTTTTGGAAATTTTTATATTTTTGAACTTTGTATGCTTATAGAAAGCGTTACGTTTCGCAAAATGCAAACTTTTATATATCATTTTAAAGAGAATTTATTCTGAATTCAATACAAAACACAAAATTCAATTATTTGCAGTACAAAAAAAGTTATGTGTACTTTACTATAAATAAAAAACACAGTTATGAAGTGGTTTGTAATGCCTAGCTTTCCTGGCCAATCACTGTTCTTGTTCTGAGAACCAATCAAATGTTAGTAACTGCCATTAGAAGCTGACATCATGTTTACACTTGAAGCAATTCATTATTTTACTTTGTTCTGTAAAAGAGGGCCTGTTTCTTATACACTGCAATTACAAGTAGGAATTTTTGTAAAAATTTTTAATATTTAGTCAAGAAGCAATGACATCAAATAAAAGAGTAGATTGGACACCTAGAAAGAGATGTAATATTATTGTGTTACCAGAAAGTGGTCTTTCCTATGCTGAAATTGCAAGACAGGTGGGTGGTTCAGTGACTACATCTGGAGTCCGAAAGTTTTGTTTACGATACCAGGAAACAAATTCAATAAAAAAACAAAGAAGGAAAAGACCGAAAAAGGTACACCACATCAATCGATGTCAGAAGAATAAAAAGATTATGTCTCCAAGATAAAAAAAATGTCATCAGCGGCCATCAGAAGTGATCTAAATGATGATAGTGTTTCTGTCAGTTCAAGAACAATCAGGAGAAGATTAACAGATGTTGGACTGAGAGGTATAATCCACGAAAAAAGCCTTATCTTAATATTCAGCAACGAAAAAAAAAAAAAAAAAGACTACGGTGGGCAAAGGAACACATTAATTAGACAGATGATCAGTGGTCTCAAGTTATATGGAGTGATGAAACTAAACTATTGTTATTCGGTAGTGATGGGCGAAAATATGTAAGACGTAGAATAGAAGAGCTACATCCTGACTGCATTCAAGCAACTGTGAAGAACCCAGTTAATGTTATGATTTGGTCATGCCTGTCAGCATATGGTATTGGTCGCCTTCATATCATCGATGGGACACTGAATGCCAGAAAATACATTGACACTATTCGAGAAACAAAATTTCTACCTTCTATCAGAGATCTCTTTCTCAACAATGCTTCGTTTATTTTTCAGCAGGATTCTGCTCCTTGCCACAGGGCCAAAATATCGAAAGAGTAATTTCGTACAAAGAGCATTAAATTGTTGTCATAGACAGGAAACAGTCCTGACGTCAATTTTATCGAAAATTTGTGGCACCGTTTGAAAACTCTTGTCCGAATGAGGTGCCCATCAAATAAAAGGGAACTAATTGAGGCTATAATTGCTTCCTGACATCATGTAATAACGAAAGAAGAGCTTAAAACTCTTGTCAGCTCAATTAAACGTCGATGTGAAGCTGTAATCAAAAATAAAGGGTACTCTACTAAGTACTGATAACTCACTGCAATCATCACAATCTAATGTATATCAATAACTATCATCGTTTAACTCTTTTGTATTGCAAATAATTGAACTTTGTGTTTTGTATTGAATTCAGTAATAAATTCTCTTTAAAATGATATATACAAGTTTGCATTTTGTGAAACGTAACGCTTTCTATAAGCATACAAATTTCAAAAACATAAAAATTTCCAAAAGTGTCCACAATTGACAATATATATATATATATATATATATATATATATATATATATATATATATATATATATATATATATATATATATATATATATATATATATATATATATATATATATATATATATAGGATTACATAGAATTACTTGAACTTTTTTTCAAACGATGTTTGATTTTTTTGTTCATGTCAAAATGTTCCTCAATTCTTTTAAATATTAATGCAATACTTTTTAATCAATATTCATCTATTTTTTGCTAAAAAAATTACCTGTAAGTTTTTAGTGAAAAATCATAGTACACTAGAATAAAATTAATTTCTTTTATTACTGAAGTAATTTTGAATACATATTTCGAGTATTTTCATGTAATCTTGCCGAAAACTATATAAGGCTGCTATTAGAATAAAACTATATACTCCCTATTAGGTAATTTTTCGAAAAAGCAATATTTATAAAAGTATTTGATACACAAGAATCTATTTAAAGTCCTTATATATATTTTGTTTGTCCAACGAATTTTTGTTCGTAGTTGAATTGAAAATGGCTTCATGGAATGTGGTAAAAATTACATCTGGAAGTCAATCTCCGGTTAACATAAAATAAAAGCTATGGTCCATTTTGATATTTTGATTACATCTTTTATAAGTAATTTAAGACATTTATATCACTGGTTTGAGAATTCCCTGCACAGCTATTTACTTCATGATATATTTAATTAAACCAATGTAGTATTATTCCTCATCGAAACTTTCTTTGGGTTTTTTTTCTTGTTTTAAAGTTGTCGTCAATATTTAACTCCTAGAAATAAGGAAAAATATTTCTGGAAATCTTGGCTCTCTAGTGAACACATAAAATTTCTTTTTACACAACATTAAAATTTTATCTCGGATGTAAAAGGATTTCAGAGGAGGTGAAAAAGATGTCGTTTTTCCAGGAAAATGTCCTGACGAGAGTTAGTTTTCTTATAAGGGTGATCGTGCTAGGAAATTTTGCTTCCATATAAAAAAAATCAATTGGAAATAGTAAACCCTTTTTATAACTTATAAATTTATACTGATAGTAAGAAAATCGATTTGCTCAAAAAACTAAAGTTGATTTAATATCCGACATTTTTTTTATTAAAAATGAATGCAATTTCAATTATATGAAAATATTTGTATATGTGGAATGCTACTTATATTTTAATAAAGAAGAAATAACATGACACTTTAACTGTTTAAAACATTTAAAAGTATGTTCAGAAATATTAATTTATTCATATACATGCATTTCCATAGCTTATTTTCTATAACTTATATAAATTATGGAAATATCTAAGCTCACTTTAGTTGAAAAAAAGAAAAGATCACACTAAAAGGAAACTCATTGAAGTAAAAGTCAAATGTAGAAAGTGCAAGTACAACAATGAATGAATTTATAAGAAATATTCAATAAACTTAGTCATAATATGGTACCCAAATAAAACAATATCAACAAAAAGAAATCAAGAAACAGAACAAAAAATAAGTAAATACTGTGACAGGAAAGTTAAAGAAGAGAAACTGCGCTCTTACATTTTCTGTGATGTGCTACAGCAAGCAATTATTTCTGGTTCAACATTTCTTTGAAATAACTTTTTCTTATACTCTGTTCGAATTTTTGAACGATTCAATTTCTTTACATTCTAAAAATAAATAAATTAATTAGTAATTTGCTCCAAATCAATATTATTGAATATTTAAATTTATATATAAATTAGAAAATTATATATAAAGTAGATTATGAAATAATAAAAATGCATGAAATCTCATTAAGTATGAACGTTTTATAGTATACAACTCACATATTTAAATAGATATATATAAAATGTAACTTATTCTTTAATATACTTTATATCTGTTTTAGAATTACTGAATTTTCAATCTTCTAATTCATTGTACAGAAAATTGTTACATCATTTCGCACAAGTATTGTGTTCGATATTTTAAGCAATTAACTTTTAAAAAAATTGAGCACGTGAGAGTAGAAGAAAAGAAGTAATTAATCTAAATAAAGAAAATAGGGATTATTAAAAAAGGAATCATTTTATAATGAGGATTTATTAATTTAAAAATCCGTGATTTTTATTAAATTAATTTATTTATGATAAATTATATTAATGGGTTATTGAAATGATAGTCTTCATAGTGAAGATACAGATTAAGTAGTGAAGATTATTAAAAACTGCCATTTAAGATAACACAATTCTAAAGTTATTTGAATGTAAGAATTTGCTTGATATGGCATATCTTCAGATCATATTTAAAATTTTTTAGGGATTATTAGTGCTTTTCCATATGGAGGATAAGATTTTCAATCATTCTCTCTCAACTGCTTACAATTTTGTTATAAGAGTCTCTTAACATTTGTTCAACAGTATGCGTAATAACTTTAAAAAAACAAAACAAAAACATATTTTTAAATTGATAGTATATTTTTTCCTTCCCCATTTGGCACATTTCAATCATTATTTTGTTGCGTATATTCTAAAAACCCGTTTGATTCAATTAATAAAGCGAAACATCAAAATATACAGTTATGTTATCTCAAAAAATTTCAAATAAATTATCTATTATCATGGCTAAAAAGAGTGGTTTTCACTGCGTCAAAAATTTCTACTCAAAAATAAATCATTATCACTTCATTGTCACATTTCCATGATATAACAAAGCAATCTTAAATTTTATTTCAATTTTAGTGCAATCCTTTTCCCACGTAATTTTAGTTGCCTGCCAAGAACGATTTACCTTTTGAGAATCTGGTAATGTCTAATAAGAAATTAATTACATTTTAGCCAGAACGTCATTCTATTGTTTCTTTTACCTATCTCCCTACCCAAATCATTTTTATAACGAAATAAGGATATTTAGATTTAAGATAGTTTATACAACATACTGGTTTAAAGCAGAGTAAAAAACTGCGAGAGTAATCACTGTAGTTTAATCTCTAAGACCATTATAATGTCATATCCAATTTTTTCCGTGTTTTGAGTTTTCCTTTTCTTTAAATAATCAGATAAAATTAATTGGTGCCATTTCCAAAGCGTATCTGATAAAATTTTTAGTGAAATACTTCATAATTCGATGGTAATTCACAGTTTTTTTCCTTAAAAGTTATTGATAGCAATCGCATCGCTATTGCGAAAAGTTGATATAAAAACAAAATATTTCAGATCTTGTGATACAATACATATAAAATACCAGCCAGTGAACTGAGCTTTTATATGTCCAAATTTTTACATATGTTAGTGCGAATTCTTTTGTTTCTTTCATTTCATTTGAATTAAATTAAAGAATTTTTTCTACATATAGGTAAGGATTATTTTAATATTTTGATATAAAGAGTTTTACAACATATTTTTATTGACTATCTGAAAATGTATTTATATTTAATTTTTAAATTTATGATTATTAATTTATTTTGGTATAATTTCTAATCTATATTTTCAATATTAAATACATGCTTATTTTAATTTTATTTATTTAATTTATTTATTAATATCTTGTTAAATGAATTACGTAATTAAATAAAGTAAATAGAGTTGTAGTTTATGTGGACAGTAAATAAATCATAAAAGTGTATTATTTTATTCATGTTATTTACTTATTGAATAGGGTTTTTTTTTCTATTGTTTCTACGAAATTCAACTGTAGTCTTGAATTTATGGAATCACAATTCATTCTAAAATGAAAATAAAAGCATAAAATGTTTTAATTAAACATTTGTACATTTCTATAATGTAATTTCTATAAATGTATATTTATAAATTACCTAGAAGAAAAAATATAAGGGCAAGCCAAATTTATTTCTGTATAAGAATTCAAACTGAAATAACCTCGCAAAAATGAAAGCACACGTATTCACAATAGTCACCATTGAAATTATGATTTATTTTTAATGTTATGCAAGTATATTAATTAATTTCCTTCAGAAATTACAAGTAAATTCATGAAAAGCATCAACCTCTAAGATGAAGGGAGAGCATAGTTTTTAAGTTTGGAACCTCTCTAAGTTCAGATTTGTAACTATCTAATAAAATTTTTAAAAAATGTAAGTTATCAACCAATAAAATAGAGTTATTATATATCACTTTGGAACTTATGTGTAGTCAATATTTTCTTATAAGAACATGAAAATTTTTTCCTGTTTTGCCAGATTTTTATCTTTTATCCATAAATTGAGCAATTTCCCATGGATTCTAAGCATAAGGATTCTCATCAATTGTTTTCCATTGTTCTAAATAAAACTGTCGGAACTCCAAAAGACAATTAGTCAGATTTTGCTGTTAATGTGTGACTAATCTCTTTGTCATTTGTGATTGATGAATATTATAAACTGGAACACAAAAATCACCAATTTTACTTTTATTGTAGAAAATCTTTCTAGGCAATCGTAAAGTTGCTATCCAAGAAACGAAATATTTTGTGATGACTAAGTGGTTTATTGTAAACAAATCGCTCTATGACTTATTTTAAAAAGACAATTTATGTACAACACAGAACTTATCATTAGACTCATGTGGTTTAAAGGCTATATGATGCAGGATTTTGAGTCCTTGAAGTTGCTGGAATGTTGTCGAGTTTTTAAATGCTAATCACCAGTGTAATCTGTGCTCCAAAATTTTCATCTGAAAAGAGTGATAGCTTACCGCTGAAATGTTAAACTTTGAGGCTTGTAACTCCTGAGAATTTGTATTAACAGATTTCAATAGAGCTCCAAGTTAACCTACTTTTATTGCTACTATCGCAATGACACTGAAAAACAGATACTCCACCTCAATACTGGGAATAAATGATTGATTGAGTGTGTTCCATTTCTAGCACGATTTCAAACTTATAGCTCATTAGAGAAGGATATTCTCTCTTTATTCTTCTCAAAAATACTTTTATGATTTATTCAAAAGTTAGAGTTTGCATATCTTTCCGTTTCTGCAATATAGCAAATACACCTACTTCTGAAGCTACCTATAAAGACCATAAGAAATTTTAGATAACATCCTAACGTTATTATAAATGATAGAGTTTTCTTTTAACTTTTGCATTTCATTCGAAATAATAAATTTACTCTAAATTCTTAGCCTTTAAAAATAAATGAATACAAAAAGTTTTTGTTTAATTTTGTTAGAATTTCGTTAAATTTGTTATTGCCTTCTTATTTTTTAATGAAAATTTTAATACTTATATAAAGAAAATTGAAATATTTTTCACAAAAAGATTATTGCTGAAAAATATTATTTTTCAAGAACATTAAAATAGAAATTTGAGCAATATAATATGATACATTAGAAATGCATTCGTTGATCACAATTTTTAGTTGTTAAAAGTTTCCTTTATTTTTGCAGAGATTGTCAAACATGAGAAAAACTGTCGCTATCATTGGTGCTGGCCCTTGTGGAGTTGCTGGAATAAAATCATGCATTGAAGAAAATATTGAGCCAGTATGCTTTGAAAAAACTGGAGAGATAGGTGGATTATGGCGATACCATGATGATGATGCGTATGGCAAGCCATCCGTTATGAAAAATACAGTGATTAACAGTCATAAAGAAATGAGTGCATACACTGATTTCCCTCCTCCAGCAGAATTTCCAAGTTATATGCATCATAGCCAACTTTTGAAGTACATAGAAATGTACGCAGAACATTTCAAATTAAGGCCATACATTCGCTTTCATCATGAAGTAGTAAGCGTATCGAAAGCTGCAGATTACGATGAAACAGGACAATGGATTGTGGCATCAAAATCTCTGGAAAATGGGATTGTAAGTGAAAAAACCTATGATGGTGTTATGGTTTGCACAGGGCATCATGCTTATAAGCACATGCCAGAATTACCAGGGCAGTCATTATTTCAAGGGAAAATTATGCATTCTCAATCAGTAAAAACAAATGATGCTTTCAGGGACCTTAACGTCCTTGTAATAGGGGTTGGCAACTCTGGCATGGATGTTGCTGTAGAAATAAGTGATGTAGCTAAACAGGTATGTTTAATGCGTGTATTTATACACCAGTAATCTTAAAACTTTACTTAGAATATTGCCTTTATTTCTCTTTTGTTAACTTTTACTTTTTTCTTTCTAATCAAGAATTACATTGCATGCCAATATTAATACGTAAAACTTCTTATTTTTTGAAAAAATACATCTTTGTACATACATTATTTATAATTGAAATCAATCCATTTTAAATAGGAAATTGTAATTGAACAAATCCTAAAATGGGTAAATCAATCTCACTAAAGTAATAAATTAATAATCTACTTAATGAATTAATTAGTTTAGAATTTTAGCATTGTTATTCATACATACGAATTTATATATATATATATATATATATATATATATATATATATATATATATATATATATATATATATATATATATATATATATATATATATATATATATATATATATATATATATATATATATATATACTTTTTAACGTTTTATGAAGAATAAACGTAAAATTATTCTAGACGCTTAAGTATTCAGATATTTTCAACCATAACAAATATATTACTCCATATTTATCTGTGTCTTTATTCATATATTGTGAAATCAGAATTACTTTTTCAAAAGTGAATTTTTTTAATAAATTAACAAATTATTTCATTAAAATGAAAAATTAATTGAGAAGGTCAAATTATACATATTATATTATATGGTAATTAAATTATTTTTATTGTGATATACACTTTAGTATAATTAAATTTAGAGGTTTCCACTGTGATATATATATATATATATATATATATATATATATGTGTGTGTGTGTGTGTGTGTGTGTGTGTGTGTGTGTTTGGGTGGTTGGGTGTTTAGATGAATGGAAATGGGGATGTCACTCGCTGATGCTGCTAGGCATCTTAATGTGTCTCGTAGTGTGGTTCACCGTCTTTGGAATCAATATATAACCGAAGCTTCTGTGTCCAGAAGATATATTCCAGGCCGAATTCGAGATACAACACCTGCAGATGACCATTTTATATCTCTTTCGATCGGAAGAATAAGAAGCATTTCTGTGCCACAACATGTTACAGACCGCTCTGCAGCATTAGGGTAAATAATATCCGCTAATATGGAACTAAGGCGTCTTCATCATGTAAGTCATTATGCAAGTCAACCGTCTGTAAGTATCCCCCTAAACAGATGACAGACAAGGGCCCTTGGGCAAGAGAACACATTTTTTGCACCACATATTGATGGGCTTCTGTATATTTTACAGACGAGACCAGATTCTCACTGGAGAGTGATTTAGAAAGTGTGCTGATATGGAGGAGAAAAAAGCACCAGGTACCATCAATCCAACTCTGTGGAGAAACAGAGTTGCCGTCTATTTTTCCACAGAGTGGTTGTGGAATAATGTATTGAACAGGGGTCTCACACGGTGGTCACGCAGACCTGCATGTATTTTATTGAGGAACTGGGACTGGTGGGAGATATCGGGATAAGATTCTTGATCCATATGTCCAATTATATGCCGGAGCAACTAGTATTGATTACATTCTGATGGATGATAATGCACGACATCATCAAGCTGTAGCTGTTGAAGAATATCTTGATGGTTTTTATTGGGAGCGATTGGAAAGATCAGCTTGATCTTCAAACTTGAATCCCAAAGATCATCTATGGGATTATCTTGGTTGACAGATTTATCATTTTAAGTCCTTATTCAATGTCTGTAGGAGAGCTGTAAAACAACTTTCTAAGTCTCTGGTTTTCGATTCTCCATTATGATAATCGACAGCATAATTGCCAGCATAGAAAGTCGATGCCGCAATTGCATTCAAGATAAGGGTGGGCATATCCCTTACTATAACCCCTTTTTGTTATGTTTCTATGGCATTTTACTACAGAAATCAATGATTAATCTTGAATTTGAAAAATAAGTATTTTTTTTAAGAAACTCTTTGTTAATTTAGAGATATTTTATAAAAAATTAAGAGTTTTTGAGAAAGTTTTAAGGAGGCATTTTAACCAAGTGCAATAACCCACTTGATTCAAACTGAATATTTTCTGTAAAATTTTGGATTTTGTTTTTAGATAATCACACGAAATTGCTCTATTATTTTATATATATCGTATGTGAAGTCATGTAATTAAATATATGTTAATGAAATCAGTGTTTTACTATTTCTAATTATTTTCTAAAAATTGAAAAGTAATGACTTTAATGTAAAATAAATTTTTCTGCTATTTATAGGTTTATCTTAGCACTAGAAGAGGAACTTGGATTGTAGGACGTCGAGGACCTCATGGATTTCCGTTTGACCTCACATTTAATTCAAGAGTACTTTTAAAAATCATGGATTTGGTTGGATGGGAATTGGCAAGTCGAATATTTGAATATTTTGTTGTAGACGTAGGATTCAACCATGAATTATATGGCTTAAAACCCAAGCATCGATTTCTCAGTCAGCATCCAACCACTAATGATTTTGCCCCAACTAAAATATTGTCGGGAAGAATAATTATAAAACAAAACGTAAAAACTTTAACAGAGACTGGTGTTATATTTGAAAATGAAAACTCTAACACTTCAATTGATGCCATAGTCTTAGCAACAGGTTATTGTATTTCATTTCCATTCATTAAAGAATCTTTTGCAGATATACAGGAAAATAAAGTAGAGTTTTACAAGAATATGTTCCCTCCACACTTGAAACATCCATCTCTTGCATTTATGGGATTGGTTCAACCAAATGGAGCTGCATTTCCGATTGCGGATGTTCAGACCCGATGGTTTACTCTTCTTATAAATGGTAAAAAGAAATTACCACCGCCAGAAAAAATGATCGAAGAAACATGTAAAGCAAGAAAAGCTGCTAGAGAAAGATTTGTAGGCTCTCCAAGACATACTATTCAAGTAGATTTCTTGCCCTATTTGGATTCCATTGCATCAGAAGCTGGAATAAAGCCAAATATGTTAAAATTGATGTTCACTGACCCACTCTTATTCTTCATTTGCTTTTTTGGTCCTTGTTTACCGTATCAGTATAGGCTTCATGGTTCTCATACTTGGCCAGGTGCCAAAGCAGCAATATTAAAATTCCCGCAACGTATCATGAAGCCATTAACTAGTGGTTTAACGAAATATAAATACAGTCCTTTCGAAATATCACGAGTATTTCTGCCTATTCTGCTTATGACATTCAGTATTATTTTAAACATATACTTTATTTTGAAATATTTCTTTTAAGTTTTAAAGCATTCAGTTATTATCATTGTAAAGTGATCTGATCAAAAGTACAAAATTCATTATACAAGCATGATAAAGCAATCTTAAATGTTTATTAAATGTATTTATTTAGTGTTCCCATTTTTTCAGTAAATGACAATTTTAATATCTCTGTTAAAGATAAGCAATCTGTATTTGATTTAATGGATTCAAATAAAATTTGTATCACCACTCTGATTGATACATTGACTGACATAACCATTTAAACATTTTATAAATTTTCATTAAGTGTGTAAAAAAGGACAACACGGTAGATGTTCTTTTTAACGAACTCATGAGAACTTATAAAACAATTAGTACAGCAGAAAAATAACGTATCATAATATTAAGATCTGATTTCTTTAACACTACTTACTTTATAAACACTACTTTTGTATGACTTTTATGAAAAAAAGTTTAAAACTATTTCTTTTTATATTTAAGGTACTGTTAAAAAAATATCTAAAATGCACTATAAGGAACATGCGCCAAATAAGATTCATACTTAAGAAGAATATTTAATTTTATTTTATTAATATAAAATCAGGTAAAAAAAATTTCTGATGAAATTTCACATTTGTAAAAATTGTTACATTGTGTATTTTTCCAATTTCTGAATCTGATCATTTAACTACTGTGCAGTACATGTTATAAAAGCATTTTGCTTCCCCCCCCTAAGAAAAACTTAGTTTTATTAACCCGTTTATCTGCTTATTTTTCAAACGGTCTTTGCACTACATCGTTTTCTTGTTCGGTATCTGAAAGCTCATTTTTGTTCTCATTCATTGAATTCTTAATAATTTCATAATCTGATATTTTTCCATGCATATCACATGTGATTTTTTCCATGCATATGACATGAAAAAAAAATAATTTTCAATTATTACCAGCTTTAAATAAAACATAAACCAAGTTTAAATCACAATCATTGTATAAATTTTAAAAAATTTCTTTTAATGGATATGACGATCTCATTTGAAACTTAATATGATTAAAATCATTGCCGTTTTTCATTGTATATTTGACTCAGAGGAGTACCATGCATATTTAATGCGCGGGTAAAATTCCTGTTTCAAATCCCCTCACCAATAAAATATTATAAATACAGAAAAAAATATATAAGAAGAATACAATACAAATGACAAAATAATGAAGTACCTATTTTAAAATATAGATTATTTTAAAAAATAGGGTTATACACTTTTAAACTTTAGATTAAAAAACTAAAACTAAAACTGAATTTCTAAATGAGTCAGTAGAGTAATCAGACTTGTGTGGTAATTTAAAATTAATTAAAAAGATTATTTTACATATTAATATTATTGCTTTAGAAAACTAAATTTTTATAATTGAAAAATATTTATATATATAGATATCAATACATGTACTATTTAATAACAAAAGTAATCTGATTTATTAATTATATTACATACATTTTCCTTGCTTTTGATGAAGCAAATTGATGAATTACATTATGAGTATCGATCATTTGAAATTTTTCTCATTTTATGCTTAAAAAAACTAAGCATACTCTTTCTTGTATATCATTTTTTTAACGTTCTACGCTTAAAAATGCTATACTTAAATACGTCAGAATTAATTTTAGTTTACTCAACGAATGTTCACAACTAGCAATTAATATTGAAACACTAAGGTACTAAGAAGCGCTACTCTCATATTTGGAAAAACATTTTCACTATACGACATTATGAAGATAAATAGCTTCAATGTAGTTAAATATGCTTAATTTCTTTAAAACATACAAATTTCTTTAAATCTCTCTCTCTCTCTCTCTCTCTCTCTCAATATATATATATATATAATATATATATATATATAATATATATATATAATATATATATATATATATACATAGATTTAACTGATTTTTAAGAAATGAAATTGATATTTTTAAGTAATATTTGATCAGTATTGACATTTTTACTTTCTTCATCTTTGTCGAGTTCTTTCTTTTCTTGGTAAGGAAAAAATCCAAGTATAGTTAATTTCATTAGCAAATAAAGAAAGGTAAAGTCAAAACCTTTAGAATCTTTTATTTAACATTAATATTTTTTCTTTAAAATGAAAGTTTCCAAAGTTTTAGATCAACAATCTAATTCTTTTCAAGAATTAAATTGTTGAAACCTCAACTATCAAGTATATATATATATATATATATATATATATATATATATATATATATATATATATATATATATATATATATATATATATATATATATATATATATATATATATATAGATTTATTTATTTATTTATTTAAAATAACTATTTTTTGCACCCTTACATATTTTTCTATGATGATGTTGAACATGTATTGCATAGTAGTTTAAGAAGCTAATAAAAAATAATGTATTTTTTATTAGCTTCTTAATATTGTGTATCTAAAATAATAAAATATTGTGTTTCTCAAATGGGTAAATCCTGAAATGTAGCTTATTAATTTAAAAAATTTTACGATACTAAAATTTTATTCTCCTATTTTTATGGTGTATAATAGAAAATACAATGAGAAAAACATGACGTAAGTTATGCATTTATAATAATAGTAATTCTTAAAATAATTTATTAGGAAATGATACATATCGGAAATACCTTACACACATTCATTCATTCTATTCGAAAAGAGTTTTTTTGCAGGTTATGACCATTTCTTATTGATTATTAAGGGGATGAATTTTAAGAATTTTTAAAGAAAAAAAATTTTTTTTTATTTTAATTATATTCTGACAAGTTTTCATTAAATCTCTTAAGATATTTTTCATATATGCACAAAATTTGTTGTATTAAAAAACTATATAAAACTACTTAAATTTTTATAATTTGAAAATTTTGAATTTGGAGAACATTGTTACTACGACATATTTAACTGCCCTAACCAACATTATAGATACACTGTGGATCTTCGGTTGGGTCGTGATTCGAAATCACTATCGAGATCCACTATTCGAATCACTAACGAGAGTGAACGTCTTAACCAAAAATTAATTATTGATATCCGTTACTATTATAATTTTCAGTATTTATTCTAGAAGAGAATTACAATACTTGTGCAATTTCTTGAATTTAAACAATGTCATTAAACTTCGTTGTTTATTAATAAAAATTAATTTGATTAAACATTTTTAAATTATAGTTAAATAAACTAATCGATTGCATTTTTCTGAAGATATTACTTGCTTATTTCTGTAAAAATGTTATCTACCAAATGAATACCTATTTCTGAACAAAAACTAAACATGTTTAATTTAAATGTGAGAGATATTTAGTATTATTTTTATAGTGAATCAAAAATTAACTTTTTTGGTTGATTGGAAACATTATTTTTTAATATTAAAACTTATTTTTTGCAATATATGGAGCTGAATTATCTATTTCCGTTTAATGGTAAAATTTGAGTAATATGTTTTTTATCTGTTTCGATTCCTGTCTTTAAAATGTATTTCTGAAGTTAAGAAAAGAAACAAAACATTTTCTTATTTTTCACACTGGTAAAAGCACCAAAAGGATGTAGTAAAGTAACATAATTATATCGGTTGATTTCTATTCACACATTTTATTTCATGTAAAATGGAAACGCATAACACTGTATTAAAAAATCAATTCTTTCATTGAGAATGAGTATCTTTCCTAAAAGATTTTATATTTTTAATAAAGTTTCTAAATTACAATTTTATATTAGAACTAAGATTTGCAAAATTTAAAATCCTACTTGAAAAAGTGTTAAATTCCAAAAACCCCTTGAACTTCTCTATATGGTGTTTTTGTAACAGTAGTTTAAACGAATGAAGAAAAGGAACGAAAAAGATTTTATGTTTACTATAGAAAAATCAACCGAATGAACGATAAAAAAAAAAAAAAGTGCTTGACCAATCGCAAGAAAGTATAATGTTTTAAACAAATTAACCAACTTATTTTTTTTTTTTTACCTTAGATTATATTTCTGAATATTGACATATTACTTTAGAAAAAGAAGAGTAACTAAAATTAGCACTTACAATTAGTTATATTTACAAAAATTACAGCTAATTAAAAGCAACCAGTAAAAAATGTAACAGGTTGCCAAATGGACGCAAAAGCGCTTCCGCAATGTTTCAACGTGCTAATTGGCAAATCCATGAAAATAATAATAAATAAATGAATAATAAGAAGTCAGGTTTAACAACGCCGTAAACTGTTTTGATAATATAATTATTTTTTCCATCTCAGTGCAGGAATGTTCAAATCATCTTAGAACGGTGTTGTTATCTTAAGATACATGGAGTTATATTTAGAAATTAATTAAGTTTGATAACATTCAAGAGCACTTCTATTATTCTAATTGCTAATGGAATAAAAATATTATTAATAAGAATATAGCAATAATTCTTATGTATTTTCATTTTTAAATAATTAATAAATTTTATTGTCTTTCATACAAAAATTGTAAACAATATATTTATAAAAAAAATTGAGTAAAAAGAATATTTTTTGACTCAGGTTTGCAAATCATTTTTCATATTTATATATATATATATATATATATAAATATGAAAAATGATTTTAGCCAATTTAAAATATTCACCTTTTTAAATTTGGCTAAAATTAATGTCAAAATGGAAATTTCCTAGAAAGAAAGAAATTTGTATTTTTAATTTTAATTTCTATTTAAATATCAATATAACTTTCACAAATGAAGTGTATATTATTGTATTTATTTATTATTTCGTAACATGTGAACGTTTCATATTATTTGGTTATTATATGAGGAAACATTTAAGAATATTAACATAAATGCGGTATCATTACATAAAATGGAGATTTTAAAATATGAAAAAATATGTGCAATACATATAATTTTGTGTGTGTGTGTGTGTTGAAAAATAATATAAAATATACAGGAATTTGTGAAAAGAAAATTATTACCAAGATAAACAGTAGCAATATCTTCTAAAAAGACTTGAACTTGCTCACCGCAAGAAAGGTGATTAAGTTTTAATCTCCGATAAAAATGTAGTACCATATATTTATCAATGAGTTTTCTTATAAAACAAACAATATCTTGATTGAAAATAAATATGTGCCTTATAAGCTGAGGAGTACAATAAATATTAAAAATAAATATGTATCAAGAAAAGCATATTTATCTCAAGCTTTTAATATGATAAATATTAACTTACTAAATCGTCGATTTTTCAATGAATCTTTCAGGTGGCGATTTTCATCTTCCAATGGGCTTATTGTATATCATTTATCTTTTGGGTCAACAAACTCACCGAATGAGTGATTTGTTGTTTTGTGACTTGCCTTAGGAAACAAAGCCTCAGTGCCTTTATACTGGGCAGGAGCATTACTATAAATTACCTCCGTATCAGGATGACATAATCTAAAATACAGAATTTTAATCATAATACCATGCAACATACATATATACAAATATTTGTTCTAGTGTGATGGATTACTTTTTGACGAGAAGCTGTAAATACCGTTTGCTCTTCTCAGCGGTCACAAAAACAACCCTTCTTTATCCTCATTACAATAAATTCCTGAAAGAAAGAAATTTATTCCTTTATAAATAAATAAACCATTTATTATTCCTTTATAAATAAAGTATTTATTATATCTTCCAAAAACAGTTGTGGTTTGAGTTGAATTTACTCGCCCACGGCTATACTTCCGCCTTGATAGGAAAGTTTCATGGACCATTATGGATTTACCAGTACGAAAAAAAAAGTAATCTTAGTATCCTCTTTCACTTGACTGAAATATTTTTTTTTTGCCGAAGACTTTCTAGAAAGTCTCTGTATCAGCAAAAATTATGATTTAATATCAATATCAAGAATTAGAAAATTTCCTTATCGAATAAAAAAAATTTAATTTACCTGCCCCACCAAGTTGTTGATAATTGGGACTGGCCTGTATTTCTATCACTTCTAAGCAGTATTTATACCAATCACTAACTGTTTTCCTTGATACTGATTTCTTCCCTTGGTGTGTTCGCCAGATATTCAAATGCGTGATGCATTCAGTAATTTGTCTGTTTCCACACAAAGTAAACAACAATAAAAATAATGTCTTGGCAAGAAATCTTGGCATTATGGATAAATGTATTATCCTAGGGATTGATAATAACATTTTTGGGTATGTTTCTTTGAGGAAATCCACTTAAATACGGTAACATGCCAGGTAAGGGATACTGCTCGCATGTTAGTAGTACATCTTAGGCATTTTGGGAGTATATCTGTGCGTTTAGGCAAAATACTTATATCCGCCAAAAATTCCCGAACCTTATTTTCATTTTCAATAAGATAAACCAATATGGCGAAACAAAGATTAGCTAATGCTGGTTATAATACAGATAAGATAATATAGATACAGATATAATACAGAAGTGCAATGCAAAAACAACGATCAATACAAAACAACAACATAAGTGACAGTGAAGAGAGTATATAACAGTTACAGGGGAGAGTATAAAAGACAGAGAATAGTGGCGTAGATAATTATATCCAATCATATATATCTTCTCATGACATCATTAACCCCTCTGCATTTAACACCATAAACCAAAATCACACCCTCAGTCACCAAAAATTTAAAAATTAGATATAGCAATAAATTTATACATTTTGGCTAAGAATATTTCTCATTTCATTATAAATATATATATTTGGATAATTTTATTTAAATTTGCATTTCAGAAGAAATTTATTTTAATTTCTGATTTAAAACTATCCAGAATGTTTTTGTTGTCTGCATGAGTGTTTGCATTGATAATAGTATGACATCATTTAATTTTCAAAATTGCAGATGATGATTTAGTAATGAGTATTCTAGATTTTACAGTTTCAAAATGAAAATAATATATATTTACAACATTACATTTTTTAGTTAAGTTTTTTATAAAAAATAAAATTTTGGTTTATAAATATAAATTAAGAAATTATTTTTTAAATGCGTGGTATGTTCAACCTCCAATGTTCAACAATTTGTAGTTACATTAATAAAATATTTCACCATCAATAGAGAATACAATGCTTTAATCACTTTAGTTGGTTTATCCCATAAACCGTCTCATGTTCAATGAAGAATCTTGTTTAAAATTTGCTTGTGGTGACAACATAGTTTGTGGTTTCACCTTAAAACTATTTCCTTCCCATAGCACTTGTCAAGAGTACAAAAGCTACTAATTCATGATAAGACCTATATCCGCTTTTTCCCTGATAACCTCAAAATAATGTTATCTTGATGCTTGATTTAAAGTGGGGATGTCCAACAGCCTATGTCACCAGAAGAAATCAACTCGTGTTTATAGTTTACTTTGTGAATGTTCTGCTAAGAAAATTTTATTTGTCTCAGTTTCAAAATTTTTTTCTGTTACCAAACTCAATATGAAATCATTTTTTAATATATATTCTTTATTAACAAAACTTTATGTACAATTGTTAGATAAAGAAATCATTCTATGAGAAACATTTCCTAAGGATACATATCGATTCAAATTCTGAATAAAAATTACAATTGTATTCTAAAATTTTCACACATTTACACATTTTCCTGGTTAATTAAATTAGCTTTCTTTAAATTATATATAAAAAAAACAATGAATGCACACTTTAATAGAATATATGTAAATTTTTTCACTTATATGTATAATTTATATTAAATAAAATATATGCTACTAACACATTGATTTGGTTAAAAAATTTTAAGAAAAATATTTTTACGTGTATAAATGTGTGTGTATACTTATAAGCAATGTTCTCCTGGCCAAATAGTGTTTAGTGAAATTTATTGGATCATTATTTAATTTTTTATGAAATTTAATTTGTTTCCTAATGTTATTTAAATTATTGCATACTAAATATATTCTATTTAGTTGACTAAAAATTACATTTTTATATATTTTAATAAAAATATTGGAATTCCAAAAAATTTATTTATTTTAAAATTATATTAAATTAATTTTGACACATAAAAATTAGTATATATATTATGTTCTTTTACTTCAATATAAATGTACAAAAAAATTCTGATTTTAAATTGCTTATATATGTTTTAATTAATTTTAATTTCCCAGGATATATATCTTTAAATTTATGAAATTTATAAAATCCTCAATATATATAAAGGCAAAAGACATCTGAATAATACATGATTCTTCAGAATATTGTAATAACGAATTTCCCAGAGCATTTAAAAATTCAGATCCTGGAAGGGAATACAGTTATATATATAACCTGAATGCATATAGTACACACAAAATTGATTATTTGTTTCTTATTATTAATTATCCAACTTAAAATTAATTATTGGTTTCTTATTTATTATTCGTGTATTTTTTATTTTATAGTATCTTTTAAGATATTTAAATGAAATGAAATATTTATCTATATAAGTATTACAACCACAGGTACTGTATTGGAATTTTATTGGATTTTAATGAAATTTTGGTTTTGGATAAATATAAGGAATATTAAGGTTTTCGATAAATATATGGAATTTAATTTTTAGTTTTAAGTTTTTTTAGAAAAACTAGACATTTTTGTAAATAGCTATTTTAGTGGAATAATTTATTTTAGAGATTTTTCTTGGATCTGATATATTTTCATTTAAAGTTACAAGTAGAATTTTTTTTTTTTAATAAAAAATGCATAATTGTTTAAGGCTTTATCTAGGGAATAATTAGAAATCGTTTTTGATGCCTTTTTATAAAATTTGTAAAATATTTTAAATTTTAAACTTTTATAAATTTTTTTAATAAAAGTACCGCTTTTATTGTAAAAAATATTTCATTGAAATCGAGTATGAACTAGAATTTTCAAACATAAATTTACCTATATGAGTGATAAATATATACTTGATACTTTATATACTTTTGCGCTGAGTGGATTGCTAATCCTATACTTTATTTATATTAATGTATTTAAGCTTTCATCTCATATTATATTTCTAATTTGCTCTATATAATATTTATTATATATATTATATAATAAATAATATATACTGAGCACATACTACAATATTTCGCGTATATTTATATTATGTTTCATAATTCAGATAATTTTTTGGAATTTAAACATAATTTAAATTTTGTGCAACAGAGTGTAGAAAATTCATCTACACTTCAATTTGTTTTATTTATTAACGCAATTAAAAACTAGTCTAATAAAGAATTAAATATGGGAAAGTAGGAAACATCAGAATGAGATGATGTCTGATTGCGATGACGTCAAGACCACGTCTAAGGCTCCTGTAACCACGCCTAGAATTTAACGTCATAACCCAAAATCACACCCTCAGTAGATAAACCATATTGTTATTGTAATCACTTGGGCTAGCAATCAGTTGGCGAGAAGAGATCGAGATTTGGCGATATTTCAAAACGGGCACTCAAAGGGTATTCCCCTCAAACATCAACACACATGCACTCGAAGAATGAAAAATGCCGTATATAAATGCAATGAATCAAGTGTAAAAAATGATTTAATCAGAACGCAGCGAAGCTTGTTCAACGGTCTATTCAAGAACGATACATTTATTTTATGTTTTCGGTGTGTATATGAGTGCATTAAAAATGCCTTCCTACTTATTTAATTTTACAGATAAATAAATTTTGAACAAGGAAGGGATTAACTTAAGATACATAATATCTGGTACAATTTCATTTACACTTCTTCAGAAACAAAGTATATGATCACCTGTGGATTAATATTTTTTGTACTCACTTAATGGATAAGGCGCTGGTCTCCGTAACCAAAGATTGTGTGTTCAGTACCCATCGGGCTCCTTTTATTGTTAGTCCATGACTTTTTATAAATCAAGCCAACAAATTATTTATAAATGAGACACAACATAATAGGCTAGGTTATGTTAGGATATTAAAGTATCAGGCTCTGCTTTTTCCCTTTCTACATAATAGATCCTCCTGACTAGAGTAAATGTGCGCCCTTTAGTGATCAAACGGTGCATATTCTGGCCAGACTTCTTTCTACCTTGCTTGAGAGTAGATGTGTTGACTCTCTTGTGTATCATTGGAAATATTCTTTAATTTTATTATTTTATTGTAATTACTATATGTTGTCATAAACGTGTTTGTTTGTGTACCACTGTCTTCTTCCTACTTCATTTTATACCTAAAAGGTTATGGGCCCAGGACTTAAGCAAGCAGACCGCACCGATATTTGATGAGTAGAATAGGAAAAGATGGCGTCGTATCTTGGTGAAATGAGAATTGAACTTTTAAATAAAGGCAATTACGAAACCTGGAAAATTCAGATGAAAGTACTTTTAATCAAAAATGATTATTAGGGATTCATAAATGGAAAAATCCAAAACCTGTCATTGTTGAAGGCGATCCAAAGCCAAAGAATGTTTTTAATGAATGGAGTGAAATGGGTGAGATCTTGTGTATTTATCCATCTAAACTGAAGCAAGTAAAAAACTGTGATAGTTCACTAGACGTCTGGATTAAATTAGAAAACATTTACCAGTTAAAAGGACCAGCTAGAAAAGTGACTTTGTTGAAGTCTCTTATACTGTACTTATACAACTAAAATGATTGACTCCTCTTGTGGTCTTAATGATGTGCGAAATCATCCATCAAAGTTTTTATATCATCGATAAACTTTCTGAAATGGACATAAAATTGATGAAGATCTCATAGCGATAATGCTGTTGTACCGTCTTCCTGCGAGTTTTGAAAACTTTCGATGTGCCATAGAATCCTGAGATGAACCCTCAAAGCCTGATACACTCCGCATCAAAATCATCGAAGAGAGCGTTGAGAGACCACATGATGAAAGAATGTCGGATGATTCTGGAGCGTTCACAGCGTGCCACCTCCGGCGAAAAGTCCCGTGGAAGACCAAATTAAACAAGTACACCAGTGATCAACCGAAGGAGAGCGATACCCCCAAACTCCGGTGCTTCAAATGTAAGCGATTTGGACACAGAGCAACGCAGTGGGGCAAACATGGAACACCTAGCCTGAAACAAGAGAATGTTGATTTTCTAACAAGCACATCCTGTAATAGGCAATCTGATTCCTTTCGAGTAACCGAAAATTATTTGAAGGAACTTTGATGTTTGGATTCTGGATGTACGAGACATCTCTGCAATGACAGTTATAAATTTGTAAGTATAAATGATAATGATGTATCAATGCTTAACCGAGCTAATGATGCTACAACGGCTGTAAAAGGTAATAGTAAAGTATTTACAAAATAAAGGTTAAAAATAATGTTCAAACTGTAGAAATTAATGATACTTTTTTAGTTCTTGAATTGCTTACAATTTTACTGTCTGTTGCCAAATTATGTAATCGCGGTTATATTGTTATATTTTAAAAATAATTTTGCAAGTGGTATAAATCCTGTATCTAAAGAAGAAATAATTGCTGAAAGAAAAAAATAATCTGTACTATTTAAATGTCAGAGATAGTGATACACATTTCAAACAAAATGTTAAACATGTTAGTGAATCATTAGATACTTCCAAAAACAAAACAGCAGATATTGATAGAAGGCATTATAGAATGGGCCCTCCTAATGTAAAAGATATCGTAAATTCAATTTTGATTGGGCAATTGGGAATATTAGGTGATTAAATTTAACTAAATTACCTAAAGAATTTAATTGCGAGGTATGTGCGATTAGTGAATTAACTTGTCCCTTTTTTCCAAAACAACCGAAAAAAGTAACAAATATTTTAGATATAGTGCACTCAAATCAGTGCAGCCCAATGAGAATACCGTCAATAGGTAAGTCAATATATTTTATGATATTATAGATGATTGTTCGCGATATTGTGCGATTAGGTTTCTGAAATGTAAAAGTGATGCCCTTAATACATTTAAAAAAATAAAAGCTCTATGAGAAAATCAAAAATCTACAAAAATTAAAGCTTTTATAAGCGATAATGGAGGAGAGTTTCTAAATGATAAATTTGATAATTTTCTGAAATCAAATGGCATTGAACACCGATTAACCACTCCTTATTGTCCCGAACAATGTGAAGTAACTGAACGTAAGAATAGAACACTGGTTCAAATGATGCGTTGCATTTTATCGCAGTCAAATCAAACTTTTGATTTATGGGCAGAAGCAATAAACACGGCGAATTATGTGAGTTTTAAGTGCCCAACAAAACTACTTAATGCAGTAATGCAGTGATTATGAACCTGTGGAGCGTGCCTCCCTTGGGGGGCTCGAGCACACTTATGGGGGTTGCTAGCATATTCAAGAGAAAAATGATACTTAAAAAAATTGATTAAATGACTGAAAGGAAAGAACACACACACACACACACACACATACAAAACCAAATACAGTTCGACATATTTAATAATTAACTTATTAAATTAAAACAATTTACTAAATTGAAAACAAATTTAATAAATATGAGTGACTTCTTTGGGCCTATCTTTCAGACCAAAGTTTTTAGAAGGAGTGTTTAATATTAGAAATAGACACTCTCAGTTCTTTTTCTATATTTAGCTGAGATCTATATTTTGTCTTCAAAGACGCCACCGCAGAAAATCCAGTTTCATAAAGGTAAAATGTTGAAAATGGTAGTAGAATGCAAAATGTCTTCTTTTTAGTGCAGAAAACTTATCATCCACTCCTGCCCAAAGTTCAAAGAGTGATTTATTACTCAATTGTCTTTTTGTTTCGTCACATGCCGTGAAGTCTATGAAGGTTTCTTCCTCTTCAATTGAGAGTCCTTTGGTAGTATTTTAAAATGGATCCCTCACCCACTTGATATCAGTTTGTCATAAGCAAGAATGTTTTTTTTAATTCTTTGCTAGCTTTGCTAAATGATTCTCAGTGGTTACAAAAACAACTTTTACATGTTGTTCTTCAGCCTCGCAAGTTTTAATAAAATCATCCAAATTTGGAAACATTGTTAAGTTTTCTTGCTTTAAATTTCTGCTCCACAATTCCAATTCCTTACAAAAAGCATAAACTTTATCACTCGTATTCAATACATGCGTATTTGCTACTTGCAGTTGAAGATTCAAGTTATTTAATTTCTCCAATATGTCAACCACATACACACATGTAGCTCAATTTCATCACAGATAAACTATCGCGAAAATTCTCAGCTTCCAATCTGTTTTTCTCTTCTAGGAAAACGGCGATTTCTTCTCTTAATTCATAAAAAACGTTGCAAAAATTTCCCTCGTGATAACGATCTTGCCTCGCAATAAAATAGTAACACTGAAAGTACTGCACCAAGTAGCTGTATCTTACGAACTTCTCCAGTCAAGTGGTCGACTGGAATATCACGTTCTCCCAAACACAAGGAAAAACGGGGGTTGGAAGTGCATTTCTTGAAAGACCAGTGCGTCCGTATCTTGAAGCGTGGGGATTTGTTTCACCCTTACCAGATGGCAGAGAGGGGAAAATGCTTATTTTCGTTACTAATTAATACGTGAGAAAGGGATCACTACAGTATTAATATATTATGAGTAACTTTATTTACTTATTTTTTTAATTACGCCTGCCAACATTTTCTCGGACATAAGGCGTCTTGCAGTCCAGTACAAGTTGAAAGTAGAAGTTGCATCAGGAAAGACTCCAAAATCATCTTAAGGGTGAACATTGAGAAGGGAGAGACAACTAAAAAGATCTACTCCCTTCATTTGTATAGTAACACAGAGTGGGCAGAGATAAGAATCGGCCAAGCCAATCTTGAACAGATGGGCCTGCAGATAAACATGTCTGGTAATAATTCTAAAACACACCACTCCTTTCATCTTAAGATGGAAAAAAAGTTAAGCACGTCTTTAGCTGTCGAGTAGGCATACATAAGATTTTATCAGCCAATTCTGTCAGAGCCTTTCTTTTTCGACTAATTTTGTACCTGAGAAATCGCTTTGCTTTTCAAACTTTTTGGCCAATTTGTCTGCTTGTTCATTTCAATGATTACCTCAATGAGAGGAAATCCATTGAAGGACGACCTCTTTTTCATTACTGATGAGTGTGTCAATATTTTTCTTGTATTTAAATTTTAGTTCTGATGAGTAAAGATTGTAATAAAAAGTGGTTTTAATTGCCACCTGAGAAACTATAAAGATGACAATATTTTGCCTTTGATAGTAGCAACAGGTCTAAAAGCGATAAATGTTTCAACTAGATTGATGAGAAACTAAATTTGTCAAAAAGTACTTCGACGGGGAAAACAATAAATAATTATTCTAAACATTAATAGAAAAAGAATCGTTACAAGTTTAACTGCAACCAAGAGATAAAATTCTTGTTTGTTTATTTGCATATCTCCGTCCGTAAAGTTTGTTCTTGTCTTTATGTCAACTAGCACATGATGACGGTGCTGAATAAGACAATTTTAAACTGATTTTTAAAATTTTAATATGAACGAGAATAGGACTTTAACTATAATTATCACAGCTGGTGATCAATCTAGTAACATTCCTAATGTAGCTAATAGGACCGCAGTTGTTGAAAATGACAAGTCTATACCAGCTGTCAGAATTTCAAATGCTTCCAATTCGGAACAAACTGGAAGTATGGGTGTGCAATACGGGTTTAGCAATCGGAAAGCCTACACTGCCGTGGCAATATTATGTTTTATTAATCTTATAAATTATATGGACAGATATACACTTGCAGGTTTGTTTAATTAGAAATTTTAGATTTGAAAAATTTGTAATTATCTAATTTGAGAATTCTGTTCAGTGCTATTTTTATGGTGCAAGATAATATACCCTCTTTCATGCACTAGTGTATTCATAATCTGTATCTGCTTTATAAATCTGTGCCAACACTAACAAAACTTTTGTATCATGCATTTAAGTTCATATTCTAATGCGCGAGTTTATAATATTTACATTTACTTTTTGTAAAATCGTATAAATTATTGATTTTAGTTTGTGTGTGTGAGAAGTGATTATACAATGACTAACTTAGATATTTTAAAAAATGAGTATATTAAATTTTAATTCTTTGTAAACTTAAATGCTTGTTATACAATTGTGATTAGACTTGCTTTAAACTCTTATAATTAATATGTAATAAAAATTATGCGTTAGTTGTTTTAATATAGTTTTGTTATGATACATTCAATTTTATGTTACAAATCAACTTTTATTACAGGTGTATTGAAAGATGTTAAATCATATTATGGATTGAGTGAGGCACAAGCTGGGCTCTTGCAAACTTCATTCATTTTAAGCTATTTAATTATGGCTCCTGTATTTGGATATCTTGGCGACAGATACAATAGGTGTTATATTATGGCTGGTGGAATTTTATTTTGGAGTGCCATGACATATTTAGGCTCTTGTATTCCTGCTCAAGTGAGTAATTAAATTTTTAAATATCTTTATAACTTAGGGTTGAAAGAGTTATTTAATTTATTACCATAAATTTTTTATAAATTAACCTGTTTAAAACTATTTTTAATAAGGTTTTTCTGCAAAAAATGTATATAAAACTTGTATAAAAATTCCTTAATATATTTTTATAAATTTTAATAAATCAAATACTGTGATATTGTAAAATTTTTTGGAATTTTTTTCTTCCTAAATTAATCAAATTTCATCTAGGCAGTTGCAATCATAAATTGGCAAAGATTGACTTTATTCTGTTCTAATATTTGCTATTGTTATTAAAAAATGTTGTCTATATATGTTTTAATATATTTAAAATGTTAAGAAATTACTTACGACTAGAAGAGTAATTTGTATCAAAGTTTATTCATTTATTCCATTTTGTTTACAGTATCTATTAAATTGCAATAAAGTGTGATCAAGGTTTACTGAAAACTTTTTTGCTTAAATCTTGTTTTATTTAACTAGTTCGTATTTAATTCTTGCAAAACATTATCTACAGTAATTTTCTTTGAACTGTTTATTTTACCTTTTGTTGAACATCTTCATTGACTTCAAAATTTTAGTTTATTTTATATTTTTTAAAATATATTGACATATCACTAATTGGTGAGTAAAATGAAAATTAATGTACTTAAATTTATTAATATCTTAATACATATAAATGTACTCAGTTCAAGCTGAATATAATTAATGTACTAGGAATGTCAATATTTAAACACTTTAGAAAGTCATCAATTTATTTTGACTTGGATAATTTGATTAAACAAGGGAAAAAATGACTGGATAAAATGAAAGAATGTCATATTTTGAAAATTCATTTAAGAAATTTAAGTATTAAAAAGCTATTAAATACTCCCATTTTTATTGACTACAAAGAAATAGTGCATAGTATGTTACAAGAATTATCTCTAGCTTCAGCTTTAATATTGTGAAGGTAATTGTAAATGATTTGTTTTGTAATTTTAATTATGTATCCTTCCTAGCAACTGTCATACATTTAAGAAGTGTAAAATAAGCTGCTGGTTAATTAGTGTTTTAGTCTAAAATCTTTAGTGTTTTGTTCTGATATCAGAGATGTATATTTGTAATGGTTTAGAATAAATCTTAAAAACTTCTGACCAACTTAAATTGTATTTGCAAAATGACCCTAGAATGGGGAAACACCACAGAGCAGTTAAATTAAGCAAATATAAGTAGTAGACATCTGTTAAATACTATCTACTTAACATGCACAACAAAATTTAGCTTGGGTTTATATTGATAAGTTTTTAATAAAGCCTGTAAATTGTTTAATATATACATCATTTAAAATCTGCCATAAAATTTATGTAAGTGTTTTTGGATATATCCTGTATGTCTCCTATATATATATATATATATATATATATATATATATATATATAACAAAAGTTGCATTTTAGTTTTTACTCTGAATAATCTAATTTTATTTGAAATTAAAATTCCTTTAAATATATTGAGTATTTTATTAAAAATTCATAAATCATAATGAAGCAAATAAATCAATTAAAATAAACAGTGTGTGTTGAGTAATTGAAATTTATTTTTTAAATTTGAAAAGTTTAAAATTTGTATGTAAAAAAAAAAAAAAAAAAAAAAAAAAAAAAAAAAAAAAAATTAATTATTAAATTTATAATACTATTTATTACTTCATAGTCTGATTTGCTTAATTAAAAAGTTCTTTAAATTTTTCAGGACCTAAAAGTTTCTTGGAATAATTTCTTTTCTTTTTTTTTTTTTTTTTTTTTTTTTTTACACCTTCAAATAAAATTGCATTGGTGACCATTGCATGATACCAATGGCATTGGTAGCTAATTTTTGAAATTCCTGATGTTTAAGAATATTTTACCCTTTTGTGTGCTATAACAGTTATAGAGAAACAAATGAAATCATAACTTTTATTTTAGAACTCTCTGTACTATAATCATACATTTTAAAGGGATGTCTGAACACTTAAGTATTTATCTTGAAAAATTTTTACTTTTAAAAGTTGTCCAAGATCTCCCATTAACATAATGAAAAGATCGAAAATCTATTCATTCACATTTGAAGCAGCTGTCTTGATTACTTGATAACTACACTTAAAATTTAGTACTTTGTTATAAAAATCCATCTACATATTAAAGGTTATTATAAATTCTCCAAATATTTTTTTTTTTAAAAAGATAATGGACTATATTTATATATTGCATGTGTTGCAAGACAAATTTTTTTTAGAAAGTTCTTACCTTCATTCTGAATGATATATCTTTACAAATCAAGTATTTAACATTTTATTTTCCATTGTTTGGTTCAGTGTTTTACCTCTACTACTATAAGAGGACCAATGATTACACAGGCAGTATTTACTTTAAAATGCAATAAATTCTTGATCTAAACTGCTTAAATGAACAAAATTTCTAAAAATGTTTTAAAAGGCCAACACTTTTATTAAGTAAATTAACAGGATTTCTTTAGAGCCACAGAAAGATTTCAATCTTAAATTATACATTTTGAGTTCTATTTTAATAAATGTTTAATCATTCATTTGATTATATGTACTTTAATCATTTTATGTAGTTAAACAAAATATTTGATTTTTCTATAAATTGCAGAATCATTCTTTGCTCTAACCTTTAAATATGTTACTAATGACACTTGGACAAGCCAAGCTCGCTATGCCTTGGCTATGCGAATTTAAGTAAATTGGGAGCGTCTTTCATTTACTCAGAGCACCAAGCCCTTTAAATATAATACACTTAAAAACAAAGCTTGTGAATACAACATTAAAAAAATTTTGAAGGATACAAACTTTGTATGATATACATTGCATTTTACTATTTTAAGCTTGTAAACAAAACAATTTGCCTCTACTGTGTGATTACCTTGTAAAAGATGTTAATTTTAATTTAGTTGAAAAAATACTTAGATTTTTTATTCTGAATTTATCTGCGCAGTTGCTTTTTTTTTTCTTTTTTTTATAACAAAGCCCATGTTAAGATTTGCTTTTAAATAAGCTCTATTTTACAAATTATTTCTGTCCTTGCTAACTTAGGTAAAATATATTTCGTAAGTTTCTTTTAAGAATTTTTTTATACTGCAATAAAAATTACAAATTGCATACTTAGAGAAGTGTTCTATATCTTAATTTTCTTTAATTTAAAAATAGTTTTTAATAGAGAATTTAAATATTAAAATATAAAATTTTTACATAATTGTTTTCTGTTGTTAAAATATAATTTCCACTTTTAATGAAACCTGCTATAATTAAATTTTTTATTAAAAATGGTTATTTAATTTTAAGGTTATCTATATTGGTTTTTGATGTGGTAGTTCATAGGTTTGAATAACATTTTGAGTACAGTTGTGTGTAGTGGTTTGGAGTCCACTCTAAATTATTGGCCCAAATTTAATTAGCCCTCGTGCATAAAAAATGACTTAGTAATAACCAAACCAACTGCACTTTAGAATGGCCTTTATTTTTGATACAATGTTAATGCTAAGCATTTTTAAAAATCAATAACAATGTATTAAAAATATAATAATAGATCTGTATTATAAAATTTTATACAAAATTACATAATATCAAATTTTAACATTTAGAGAGGTGAAGCAACTTAATCTATTTCTTTACATTTGTAATTGAAAGCAAGAAAAAAGTTGTAACAACCTATATTTTCTTAAGTTAGTGCTTGGAATTTTAGTTATTTAAAATTCAACTTTTTAAAGACACTTTCTTGTGCAGTATAATCAGATTCATATTTGCTGAAATTAGAATTTTAATTGAAAAATATACTGGTGACAGTTTTTAAATATTTCATCATATTGTGACAAAATTGTAAAATTAAATTTTTTAGAGTTAAAGCTGTGCTGATTGCTGAATACTTAGCATTGTGGTTTTATTAAAACAGTTTACAGTTTTAAATCTTGTCTGTTAAATATAATGTAATTTATGTAATCTTTTTTGTCCACTTTAAATAAGTCATCAAATTAGCCCTTGTATGCAAAAGGTTTCTGTAGAGTAACTAATCTTAAAGATACTCTTCATAATAAAAGTATATGTTAAGGTTATTAGTCAAAAATAGATATTTTAGCAATCGAAGAATTTTGTTTCAGACAAGTTAACAATTTTAACATTCCTTCTTGTTTGTAATTTTCTAAGATATTAAAATATTAGTACTAAGATATTAAAATATAAGTTTATTTAATAATTAAAATAACTAATTAGATCAATTTGATTTAACTTGTTCTGACTTTTGTAAAATATAATACTAAGATAATAATCAACAACATCAGAAAATACTAACTTCTGTATATATTTGCATGTTTAATAAAGGCATTCCACATTAAATTAATATACATTACATTTAGTTAAAGTTAATTTTATTAAGAGAAGACAAAGAGAAGTGTTAAGTAATTTTATATATTAAATCATGAAAGTACCTTATTGTTAATTTTGTAAGTAATAAAAGCATTTATTTGAAATCTGCATAAAATATGTTTAAAAACAGGCGAAAAGATTTTCTTGTGCCATGTTTGACCTTTGATTAAGATCAGTGATAGATTTGACTTGTTTTCTGAAACTAATAGACTGGCTTGTTTATTTCTCACTCAACGGTCATTTTTTGCACATGAGGGCTAATTAGACCTGGACCTGTGGCTTAAAGTGGATTCCGAACCACTACAAACATCCATGCCCAAGGCGGGATTTGAACACACAAACCGTTTAACCGAAGGCAAGAGCGCTAACCATTTGGCTGCCAGCTCGGCCTAATAACTAGAGAAATGTTTAATATTGTACTGTGTAGAAAAGATAAAGTTTTCTTCCATGTTTATCTCCATCTGATTTGTTTTTTGTGTGAGGGAAAGTTTAATGCTGTAGAGGGAAGTCAAATCTTAACTACTGAACCAAAATTTCTTCTAGGAATCTTTACTTTTGTGAAAAGTCTGTTTAATCTTTTTTGCAGGATTAAAATAAAATCAATAGAAGCATAAATAAGGAAAATCCACTAGTACAGAGAAAAGGTATAAATTCAAATTTATTAGCTGCTTCTAGTAGCTAAAATTTTAAAAGCATTTAAGATAAAAGTACATTTATTTTTAAAATAATTATTTGTACACTGAATAATACATTTAATCTTTCAGTAAAGTAAAATCATAAACATGCTAAAATTGCAATTAACGAAGAAACTTTTTTAATTTTATCAAGTAATTTTCTAAGTCTGAAATAACTTTCTGTGTCAACAGATATTTCTTATTGATTAGCTATTAATAGTAAATTTATAATTATAGTTGTAACTCTAATTTATTCATTTTAGGATTTCTAAAGATAGGACTGAAGTATTTTGTTGCAAAATATATGTTGGTTAAATTAGATCTATATGTAAAAAAGTTTGAAATATTTAATTTATTTAAAGAAAAAACTTAATTTTGTGATTAGTTCAAAGGAAAATTTAAAGTATGTGTTATACATTTTAAATCTTTATTTTTTAAATTTCTCATTTACTGTTTAAAATAAAATCAGAATAACACTTAAATATAAAGTAATAATTCATTTATTACAATAACTTAGCTGCTCTTTAGTTATATTTCATTAATCTAAATTCCAAGGAAATAAAATAATCATCATAAATATAAAATATTCACAATTCTATATAATTTTTACAAATTTGATTACTCTCGCTGATCAATAAATACTAGGAAATACCTATTTATATTCACATCAAGAAATTTATGCTTATTTATAGTTAAATATTTTGAACTGTTTGATTTTATTTTTAGAGACACTTCAAATTAAATTTACAAATTAATATTTATTCTCAATATCTTTAGAAAATGTACTAAAGAAATGTTGAAAAATGAAGAATTGAAAAGGAATTTATTTTCAAGCATTTAACTCTTTCTTATGTAATGGACCCATTTTAACTTGAGAAATATTAAAACTTAACTCCCTGGAGCTCAAGGTTAAAATACTTTTATATTAAACAGAATTTCAACCTGGATCAGTTTTATTTTTAATTTTGTACATTTTAATATATATATATATATGTAATTTTTTTTTTTTTTAGTATTTTAGGTGGTTTATATTTACACGAGCCTTAGTTGGTACTGGGGAAGCAAGCTATTCCACAATCGCTCCAACTGTCATTGCTGATTTGTTTACAGATACAGCTAGAACTCGCATGCTTTCATTGTTTTACTTTGCAATACCAGTAGGAAGGTTTGTATATCTTAATATATTGTTTCGTATTTATAGTTTGTGTCAAGTATATTTAGGAAAAGTTATCACTATGCAATACGTGTATTTAAAACTAAATCTTATATCAGAGACTACTATAAAACTTAGATGCTTAAAACTTGTTTATTTTTATTGAATGAATTAATGCTGTTTATGCATATTTCATTCTTGCAAAAATTGGGCTTTCATAATAAAATTTATACATGCTCCTTCAAAACAAAGGGGAAAAATCTTGATTTTGGTTAAAGGTCTTCAGAGTTAAAATTTGACAAATTTCAATTTTAAATTTTTTTGTATCAACTTTTAATAAAGTTTAATCTCAATATTTAAAAACTCTAGATTTATCTAGCACTCAAAATTATATGAAATTTAAAGGATTTACATTAGAGCTCAAAAGGTTCTAGTATTATTGTTGCATATTACTTTGAAAATTTTATTTTGTTATTTTTAACTGTATCTCAAACGTTAGAGAAATCTGCTAGTTTGAAATAGTTATATATTTGTTTCACTGAGTATGTGACTGTTATTTTGAGTTTCTATACTAAAAAATAAAATTTTCATTATTTGTATTTTAATTAAGACATTTAAGATGTCTCTAGTTTCATTAAAGATTGAAGACTTTTTAAAATTTGATTTGTGTCTATACTATACTGTTTCTCTTCTAGTATAAAATGAAGTAGAGAAAAGCGTTGGCACAAAAAGATAAGTTTAATAATAGACAATTATAACATAAATAATTACAATAAAGTAATAAAGAAATATTTCCAAAGATACACAAGAGTTGAAAACTGTCAAGCAAGACAGAAAGACATCTGATTAGAATAGGCACAGTTTAATCTCTTGAAAGTGCACATTTATTCTAGTCAGGAGGATCTGCTATGTAGACAAGGGTAAAAGCAGTGACACAATGATACTTTAGTATCCTAACCTCTTTGTACAAGATTGATGCATTTACCCAAAATATATATTAGTATCTTTTATTCCTAATCTATTCAAACATTTGCAATGCTTTATAGAAGGTAAAGCCTTTGTTAGTACATCTTCCCCCATATCTTTTGTTGGTATATATTGTATGTCTATTCACCAGCTAGGAGCTTCCTTTATATAGTAATGTCTAACTTCTATATATTTAGTTCATTTATGGAAAACCTAATTTTCATCTAATCTTTTGGCTCCTTTGTTATCAGAAAATAACTATCCAAATTCAAATTGCATAACTCATTAATTTGCAAAGGTAAATTATCTTACAAAGGTAATAAGTATTGTATAAAGATAATAATAAATTTACAAATGAGTATCACAGTACACATTTCTCTGCAGTCAAATAAGTTTTATCATAGCAACTTAAAAATTGACTTAACTGACCGACCACATTTGAAATATCAGGTCTAGTTCAAACATAAATACATCAGGCCACCAATTAATTCATGATAGGATAACTTTTCTTCATTAGCTTTCTCAGCACCTTTAATGAAACACTAACATCCACTGACTGTGCCACATGGTTAGTGCCTGTCATGTCGAATCTATTTAAAAATTCTTCAATATTACTTTGTTGGTTCATAGTAACAAATCCATTTTCTTGCTTAATGTTTGTTCCTAAGCAAAATTTAACTAATGCTATATTTCTTAATTCTCTACCAAAATATTTATAATATATCAACATATATTAAAATTATGATTAAACCTTTTAATCTTTAACCCAATATAAACGAGGATCAATATTGGTTTCTTCTGTCTGAAACTATGCAAAATTTCATTTAAAATTCCAGCATCCGCCGCCCTGTTTTAAATTGTAAAGAGATTTCTTTAAAAGTAATATGTTGTCTCCTTTTAAATATTTCAATATTTTATTGGCCATTTTAGAAATATCATTAGGTTATTCATGTATTACTAAATGCTTAAGTATATCTGGGTGTTTCATATAAGTCTTAACTTTTCATTTAAGTATGCTGTTTTGTACATAAAACTAGTGAATTTTTAAATTTATTTCTACAAATAAAGAGAAGTTAACTATTATGTTCAACTGGGGAAAGCATCTCATTATGAAATCTATTTCTGCTTTTTGATTAAAATCTTTTGCCATAAATCAAGCTTTATTTTTTGTTTAGAACCATCAGTGCTAATTCTGTTAAAACAAAACGACTCTAAACATTTTTCTAATGTCTGCCTATTAACTTATAAGGGTCATTTTTTAAAATGCTCTTCATTTCAATGCACAATGCCTGGTACCACAGAAGAGCGCTAGAACTATTGAGTGCAATCTTGACAGGGATCTCTGCATTGCAGCTATAAACAATTTTTGCTGGTAGGGGTCTATTGGTTCTGTCCCATATTATTTCCCTAATATCCAATGAAAGGCTATCCCTCCCAGGTATTAAAGATGAACTAGGAGAATCGCATAAATTGTCAGCTTTCATTGGGATCTTAACACTTCCATTTTGCATCTTGTTCAGTTGCAAATGCTTTTATGCTATTCTGCATTTTTTACAAAAAGATAAGATTTTCTGCTCAAAGAATTTTTCCACAATAGGAAACATTGTGTTATTTTCTTCAAGAAGTTCTAACTCTACAATTTATCATCCTATTCCTCAAAAAGTTTAATGCTTCTGAAACTAAAAATTTTTTTTTTCTCTTTTGGAAAATATATATGAAGCTTTCAAATTTTCAGAATTACCTACAAATATACTTTTTTTTGACCTCATAGAGAATTTATGACTAGACTTATTTTCTAAACAACATGCTATACAACCAAAAGTTTTAGAATGACTAATATTTAGTTTTGTATTAAACTATTACTCCTTGGTGTTTTCGAATTAAGTGACTTTGCTAAAAAAGTAGTTCACCATATTTATTGCTTCTGCCCATAAATCTGAAGTATTGTTTGACTGTGATAAAAGGCAACATGCCATTTCAACTAGTGTCCTATTAAATTCAAATACCCCACATTGCCTAGAACAATAAGAAGCTTTTAATCAATGTTCAATGCATTTAAGAAAATTATCTTATCTCTTATAAATGCCTTTTATCACTCATGAAAGCTTTAATTTTAATAGATTTATTTTTTCCCATCGATTTTATTTTTCTAAATGCTTTTATAGTAAAATTTTTAAGTTTTGGAAATTTAACCACACAGTATTGCAAACGATCGTTTATAAATGTTTCATAAAATATATTGATTTACCTTTTAAAGGTATTTTCATTAAACTTCATGGATTTGCATGCATTATATCCAATATTTTACTAGGCTTTCAGATTGTTTCAGAAAATGGACAAGAGTTAATTTATTATAGCACATAACTCACAACTAAATTCTTCAATTTAAGTTTAATCCTCTAATATTCTCAATTTTGCATGAAGGTATATCTTTTATATTAAAAGGGCTCATTCTATAATGCAATTTAACAATATCTGCTGTTTTATGTTTAATTTTATTTAAATAGGGCAGATTATTTTTTCTGACAGTAATTATTTCTAACTTAGATATAGGATTGACAATGTGTGTAACAAAATCGTACTTGAATGTAACAATATAACCACAATTGCAAAATTTAGTAACAGATAGTAAATTTTGTGCGTTATTCAGAAAGTAATTATTATACTTGCACAAATGCATTTGAATTTAAGTCAAAATTATATGACCTAAAAGAAATTAAACATTTGTTAACTAAATCAGGATCTATATAAGTCTTCAAAAGTGTCCTACAGTTTGAACATTATTGTTAATGCTACTACACTTATAATAAATGGTAATAGTTATTGTTATTGCATCACAAATTTTAAACTGTAATTGCAGGGATATCTTGTACATCCAGAGTCCAAACACCTAAGTTCTTGGAAATCATTTCTTGCTACTCGAAAGGAATCTGCTTAACCATTAGATGTGGTGCTTGTTGGGAAACCAACATTTTCTTGTTTCAAGCTGGGTGTTCAATTTCTTCCGCACTGAGCTGCTCTTTGTCCTAATTGCTTGCATTTGAAGCATTGGAGTTTGGAGGAGGGGATCACACACACACACACACACACACTTTTCTTTGGTTGATCACTGGCGTACTGGTTTACTCTGCTCTTCTACAGTGATTTTTGCTTGATATGGGTCACTGAAAAGTCTGCAGAATCACCTGTCAATCTTTCATCAGGTCATTTTGCCTTACTCTCTTCAATGATTTTGATGCGGGGTGTATCATGCTTTGGGAGTTCATCTTAGGATTTGATAGCTCATAAAATATTTTCAAAACTTGCCAGATGACTTTAAAGATCTAGAAAAAATGCTGCTTTAATTTTTATGTTCATTTTGGAAAGTGTATTGATGTTGAAAAACTTGGATAGATGACCTTGCACATCATTACCACAGGAAGAATCTATCATTTTTAGTAGTATGAGAAACTTCAACTAAGTCTGTTTTCTTCCTGGCTCTTTTCATTAATAAATGTTTTCTAATTTAATCCATATGTCTTGTAAACCATCAGTTTACTGGTTTCAGTTCAGATGGGGGGGATGTTTAATGTCAAATCTGCTCTTGCCATTTCACTACATTTATTAAATGCATTCTTTGACTTTGGATCATCTTTAATTATAGCATGTCTCAGTTTTTCTCCATTTATGAATCCCTCAGGATCATTTTTGATTAAAAGCACTTTCATCTGAATTTTTCATATTTTATTGTCTTTATTCAAAAGTTTAATTCTCATTGCACCAAGTGATAACACCATGTTTTCCAATTCTATTCATTCAATGGGGTGCAGTCTATACAAGTTAAGTCTTGAATCATTAACCTTTTAGGTATAAAATAAAGTAGAGGAAAGTAATAGTGCACAAATAAGTTTAAATTATTAAACTTATTTGTGCACTATTACTTTCCCTTATTATTTTTATTGTGTTGCAATTATCTATTAAGATAATTGCATCACAAATAAAATAACATTAAAGAACATTTCCACTGATTCACCACTACTACAACACATCTACTTTCAAGCAAGACAGAAAGACTTATGACCAGAATATGCGCAATTGGATACCTTGAGGGCACTCATTCATTCTAGTCAGGAGGATCTATTATGTAGATAGGGCTAAAAGCAGAGACAGTGATACTTTAATATCCTAACAATATAGTATTTTTAATTTACTGAATAAGATATAAAATTGTTTTAAAATACTATTCTCTGTAATATCTTCTCACATAACTTAATATCTTAAAGTATCTACTTATATTCTAGAAAAAATCAAAAAATATAACTTCGCATGTAGGTTGTGGACTTCATAAACTGTGTTAATTTTTTACACTATTTTTATAGAAACATTGTTTTTTGAATGACCAAAAAGTCACGAAACATGATTTTTTTTTTTTACTTTGCTATGTTCTATTATTTAAAAACTCAAACGAGTATTATATGATCATAAATATTTAAAGACCAGTTATTTCAGTTTTTCCTTTTTCTTTGAATAGTTTATATTTTTAGTAGTTTTTAAGTGTTGCTAATGGCTATAAATTTCAGTATGACACATTTCTACATAAATTATTATAAAATGTGCTATTCAAATTAGTTTTATATAAAACATTTATGTATATTTCAGCAGAGTAGGGGAAAGAAACAGTAATAACCTTAAACAGTATAAATTTGTCAATTTTAGTCATGAAACAATGATTTTCATCAGTATCGCATAATATTTTTGCTATATCTTTTCAACGGAATATTAACAGGATCTGAAAGTAGTACAAATTACATTTTTAATTTTTGCTTTATTAATATCATTTTTAAAAGGATTCTTTAATGATCTTTGCAATTGGATTTTTTCAAAATATAACATTGTTGTTTATCATAGTTGTGTAAATAATGTAAAGTATATTGTATTCTGGTACAGTTAAAGCAAGATATAAGGGAAGGAATCTACAAAATTGGTAAAATTTATTGCTTTTATGGCTAGATAATATTCTTGGAAATTGTTTTTACTGAGAGAGAATGCCTAGGCAAAATATTAGCTGTTCTAGCAAACTAACACACCTGGTGTTTAGTGATCTGCCTAACAAGAGTAGGTTGGTCAGTACACCAAATCCCATTAGAAAGGCACCATATCTAGTATAGTTTGTAAAGATGGCTAGATGTAGGGAATTTGGCGTTCTAGGATGATTGTATTTCCAAAATTATGTTGGCATCAACCATGGTTCTATCTTACCAATTTCCAGTGGACCATTCTGTTAATATTTTGCACTAAATGCAAGATATTTTTGATGCTCCAGTATAGAGCAGGACTACTTTCTAGTCATCTCGGGAGCCTAATTTCATAATATCCATTTAGATTACGATCATGTCAATAGAACAAGTCTCTTTATACTAGGTCAAAATGGAGCCGCATGTACTTCGAAACACCATGTTTTTTAGATGTGTGCTTTTCTGCAAGCTATAATAACCACAATATGACTCTGAAGGCAATTTTATGAAATGTCCAGCCTGGTTGCAGTTGAAATGCAGTATTGTATAACAACATAGTAATATGGTTTAGGACAAAATTTGCTAAGATTTCAAATTGCTGCTAGTGTATTTTGTTACATTAGGATGATTTTTGGATAGTGGTTGATTTTCCTCAGAGTAATGTTTACCTTTCCTTTGAAGCTTTTCAAATACAATTTTTTTTAGTAGGATAACTGTCAACCAAATCGGTTAACATTTTTTATAGTATCAAAGTGTTTTCCTAGTTGCCTGTATCTCTGGATCTTGCCAATAAAAAATTTTAGGGATATGATTAAATGCTTCCTTAGGTTGCCACAATATTTAGTGGGCTATTATTCATTAAGAGACAAGGCTTCAAGTGGCCTGAGAAATTACTGAATGTGTTGTATAGTTGGTATTATGAGTGATTTTAAGTAAAAACTTCACTTATTGTTTGTGTCTCTTTTTACAGTTTTTTAATCACTTTCTGCTTATTTGTTCTAAATTGCATTTTTATTTTCATATAATAAACACTATCTACCAATAAGTACTTAGACAATTGTGATAAAAATGTTAAATAATTTATTTATATTTAGTAGTTATTAGAGTTTTTACATAAGGTAATTACAGCCTTAACTCTTGAAAGCATTCTTTCCGCAAATATTTGGATGATCGATAGTGGTTGTTTTTTCAGCCAAGTAGAAGAAACTATTTGCAGGTTCTTTCATAGATCATGGCTGTGTGTGTGCACCACTAAAATCAGTGAACTTACTCATACCAGACGCTCTCTGTCTCTCTCTCTCTCTCTGTCTGTGTGTCAGTCATGACAGTCCATCAGTGCCCATCACTGTTTTCGTGACTAAGAGGCTAGCCATGTTTTGATTTAATTCTGGACTCTGTGTAGGTCAGTCCAGTTGATTACTCCATTGTTAGCATATTAATTTGTGGTTAACATTCCATTAACATGCCAAATATTGATCCTGACATCTAACATTCATTACTCCAGAAATCCTGTTTTCACTCATCGAATTTTAACATTTCTCGCACTACTTCAACTGAGCACAACAGTTGGATTTCATATTGAGACTTGTGGATGCTGGTACAACTAGAAGAATAAAGCATATGTCTCCCATGCAGTTCTAGATGTACTGGATGAAATTGCTTGAGTATGTGGGTCATTTTGTTACTGTGTTGATAAATTTCTTTGGACAGCGCTTGGTGGTCTAGTTTTACAGATCTGCCAGGTTAAAGTTTGTTTCAACAATGGTCTTCCACATCTTAATCACAAAAGTCACTGTTACATTTGAAATGCTTAGCTCACTAGATATGTTTCTGAACTATCGGCTATTCTATGATATCCAACAAAGATACCTTTCTCAATGTTAGACAGCTGTAAATTTCATTCAATCTTGCGTGCAACTAATGCCCATACCGTTTCCTATATTTTAGTGGAAAAAGCATGATATTGATTGAAACTGTTAATATCCTCATTTGTATAGGTGTTCAAATATTTATTGGTAGATATTCTTTTTATTATTAATTGAAAAAATGTATGTTTAGGATATGTGGCCCTAGCCCCTTGCATTTAACTTAAGAACTTAAATCTCATTTTCAGTGAAATATTTTAAAATGGTTACTTAATTTTTAGCGTGTTACAATTAAAAAATTGTCCAGTTTTCTAATCTGGTATATTCTCCATTAATAACCATTTATTTTTTAGTGGTTTAGGTTACATTGTTGGTCCTAAGGTAGCAAATTGTATTGGACATTGGTATTGGGCTTTGAGAGTAAGTTAATTTCAGTATTTTGTTTTGGCCATTAGCTCAAATTTTTCATGTTTATGTATTGTTAATTTTGATTATGCTTTAGCTATGTATTAAAATAATATAGCTGAAATAAAACTTTTTTAAATATTTGACATAAAATTTTCATGTTTTATATTATTGAGAAACTGAAACAATACTCAATAAGAACAACTTTAAGAACTGAAACAATTCTTTACGTAAATACAGTTATAATATTTTTATTTCTAAAAGACAGTTTTATAAGTTTTCATTTATAAAAATTGAAGTTTTGCCTTGATTTTTAATGATTTGTATTGTGGTGATATTAATTTTCTAACAAAAGCTAGCAGAAGTTAAATTTTAATATATAGACTGTTGTATGTGTTGTAAAAAAATCTAATGTAAACTTGAATTGTGTAAAAGAAATTCACACAGTGTAATAAACAATGTGACTTCTTAACCTTAAGAATATTATAGATTACTTTATTGAAATGCCATTCACAATGAAAAGTTGTTAGTATATGCTTTTTACACATTATTTTGAGTAATGAAAATAAAATTTTAGGAAGTCCAAATAAATTATTCATGGAAACAGCTCTTGATCATAAGGGAAATACTTCATCCAATATTCCTTGTCTTTCAATGTTTGTTTCTGATTTAATTATCTAATTTTTCTTTCAAGTCATCTAACATGAACTTTAGCTTCTCATTTTTTAAATATTTGTATTAAGTATTTATAGGCAGAATTTGCAGATAAATTCATGCATATTAAAACTTTTCCTTTAAAATTGGCTGTAACAACCTATTTGCAGGAATTCCCTTGACTAATGGAAATACTGTATCTTTTAATACAGTTTACTTTGTTAAGAAATTCCATAATTCTAAAATCTATAAGATTTTTCTGGATTAAATAAAATTGCTAACAATCATTACCCCAAATTGAAATCGCACTGTTTACTGACGTTGGTCAATTAGTTTAATTCAATTATAATGACTTATGTAAGATTTATATTTCCAATAAATAATTTATAAATTACTTTTCACTTATAGCAAAGTATTGAAAGTTTGACATTGACAACATTTGGTAATATAATTAAAATACAGAATTTTAATAAAATAGAGATTGATATTTAACATGTATATAGATATTCTGATCATTTTCTTAGATATTGTTTCTTGTTTATAAAAAGTAGTAAAATTTATTCCAATCAGTAAATAAATACCTGTTATTGTTTCTAAAATATATTTTCTTAAGTTTTCTTGAAAGTTTATGCAGTTACTCTCTAGACTGCTTAATAATCACATGACAACCATAACATGTAAGACAAGCTAGAGAAAATGAAGAAAAATGCTTAAATTTTTATATTAAATGTAGTTTTAAAACTAACATTAAATATTTCAAAAACTCAAATCGATAGATATAAATTTCAAATAAGATATGAAAATGGATATGATTTAAAAGAGTTTTGAAAAAACCTGGTTATTTCCTTCATTAGTAGTTGCAGGAAAATTTTGTTGTTCTCTAGTGAATGAAAAATGGATATTATATTGACATTCTGAAATTTACAAATAAACTTTGTAAATTGTTTTAAAAGTTCAATCTCTTCACCCTCAATTTTTAAAACAATTTATTCAATTCTATTTCCTATCCCATTTTTGAGCTATTAACGGTGTAGTTAGTGATTTAATCTTGATTGAACTGTTTGAGGGCTTTCACCATATCCATGGATATTAGTGGTTGTTTGAAAATCACTTTAACCTCTTAACTGTGACATATATTTCACAAAAATGGATCAAAAATGGAAAATTTTTTGACTGTTTAATTTTATTCTTTATATTATTATAAGTGTTAGAAAATGCTTTTTTATTACAAATATAAAGTTTTAAGTACAATATTTATAATTTTTCCATACACATAAAACATTGATTACTCATACATGTTATTCATATTGAGCAAATTAAGCAAAATTTTGAAGCTAAATTAAACTTGTATAATATAAAAACACAACAATATGATTTTTAATACATAAATCTTACAAATCTTTTACAATATGGTATGTCCCAAAACAAGGTACTGCTCAAAAGCCTATATTTTGCGCTTTTTAAAATAAACTCTTGTCTAATGTCTTATTCTCTTCCCTTGTTCATCAGTTTTACAACAGCATATAAAACACTGCCTGGAGTAGATTTTTTTCTTTCATTGATGGGATTTGTTCTGGAAAGTGTCGACCTGTGAGGCGCAGTAAGCTTACGTTAGGATGCCCTGTTCCTGGTAGTTGCACATTTGGTTTATTTAGTTCAATTGATTTTCTGAAGTTCATATTTTTCGCACCTCTAGGTGAAGTATGCAGAATAAAGGAGTTGTTTGTATAACGCTTAATGTAGGAGATAGAAAAATATTTTTTAGTAATATTTCTTACCTCCTTTTCTAGCAACCGGGAAGTATGTTGATCAACTTTAATATCACTTCCCATAGTGTTGTAGTCATGGACTATCTTCAGACCAAAGTTGGAATTGGTAAAAAACTAGGATCACTTGAGTCATTTATTAGGAAAATAAGGAATTATATATAAGTATCCTAAAGTAGAAACGAACTGAGCTCGGACTTCCCAAAATAGAAACGTTAATTTTTTTCTGCCTGAACTGAATTCGGGTGACACTGGCAAGGGGTTAAACTAGGTTTCAGTTTATCTAACAGAAATGACAAATCAATCTTCTTAATCTGCAATAGTTAGAGCATATCTTCAGTTGTTGCACCAGCATACTACCTTATATGTAGCCCGGAGTTGATCTTTACCAATGATGTAGAAGCAGCAAGAGAGAGTCTACATAATTTAGAAGCAAGTGTTATTTTTATATACATAGACATATGTTTGAAAGTGTTATTTTTATATACATATACATAAAATTTAAGCTTTATACATGGCATAAGCATGAAAATTGCTGCAGTTTTGTGTTTTCTGCACTTGACAAATTAGTAATATACAAAAAATCATTACTTTTATCTAGTAATGATGATTCTAAAAATTGTTACTTAATCAAGTTCTATGTTCATAGCTATTTTCAAGTTATTTTGCATAAAATTTTGAGACTTTTTCTGTTTTGGCAGTTAAATTTATGCAGCAATAAAGGTTTTCTGTTAAAATGGTTTTATTAAATTCTTGGGAATTTTGAATTAAAATATTTTATTTTTTTGGAGCTGTGTGTGTCTGTGTTTATTTATACATATACATTTGTGGGTATATATCATAGCTGCCTATGCTGATTTTTTTGGGAAACTCCTGATTTTTCATCATTTCTCCCTTATTCTTGATAATGTATAAAAATTATTGAATTTTGACTATTTCAGTGAAAAACTTATGTTTAAACAGCCAAACTTTTGCTGGAAAAAGGTCTAAAGAGTTGTTTTAGTAGCTTAAATAGTCAACAAATGGCACACTAATGATATTTTTATAATGTTATGATATTATAATAGCATAAAAATGTGTTTCTCTGAGTTTGGACAGATGGGGATCTGTCCACTGTGGTAAGATGACGCTTTAATCACTTGGGTTCTAAGAACTCCTACAAATTGGGAGTCATATAATTCATTCATTCAGGAGACACTAAGTGTCTATTTACATAAACAGTTTATTTAAGATGAATATTACTAGTTGTTAGTAATTTAATTAGGAAAATATTTGTCATGGGTTATGCAATAGATTCCCAATAATTGACTTGCTACCCACAGAGGTATTATTTAATTTGAACGGTACAGCAACTACAACCTATATAACATGCTCCAGCCACCTAAAGTAAACATGATGGATATTCTGTTAAGATGGGATTTAAGTTCACATGTTTTCAGTGAAACAAAATTTGTGCTTTTTCACAATTTGGAATACATTTTTAATAAATATGTTTTGTTGTAGGGAATATTAAATGATTTTAGGTCATATTAAAAATGATTTTATGCTTCTAATGGAATATTGGGAAGTATTTTGAAGCTATATCCTATCAGTCCTATTGCATTTTACTGATATATGCATGCAGTGCTCATTATCTCTATTTAACAAAATTGGTATTCCATCTAGTCTGCTTGTAGTTTTTAACTTTTAATTTGATTACCATTTTTTGGTTTGGTATGAGTTTAAAATATATAACATTTCCTCACTTCACAAATATATGTAAAAATTATTATGTAGAATGTGCTTAGTGATTCTGATATAGAGAAAATGTAAAACTAATGTTTCTTCAGCAAAAACTTTTTATGGTACCTTAAGAATATTTTAAAACCTTGTGTAAAATATGTTTTAAAATTTTTTAAAAGTAAATACAGTTTCAATCATAGTATTAAATGCATTTTGTTGGAAAAAAATTCTTATTTCATATACAAAGTTATTAAATTTGATATTTGTGCTAGTAGTCCTTCGTTGGGCCTTGTGCTACAAAACCAAACTATCCAATCAAGCATTGAATTGGATATGGTGATTAAGTTTGGTGTACAAACATATATATAGGGCCAATGTATCAGAATTTTAAAATTTGGTTTTACTAGTAATGCATTTGAAATGAGGGCAGAAGCTTAAAATGGTTTTTTATGTAGTTAGAAGTTTGTGAGCAATTACTTATTAAAAATCTTTTAAAGTCGTTTGGTTGTCATTTTTTAGTTAAATTAAATTGTTTTAGAAATTAAATATTTTTGAACGATAAATTTGAGTTTCATCATTAGAGTCTGACTTTGTTTTTAACTGGCCCATTTTAAGATGACTCTTGTTTTTCTCTGTCAGATTTCAAAATTCAGAGCATAAATGCTTCAAAACATTTTTTGAAAATATTTTCTTGACATCCTTGGAAATATTAATACTGACAAAATAATTCTATTGTGGGCATTTCACTGCAAGCTATGTTAAATGAAATTTTCAAGTTATGTAAAATAATCAATTAGTTCTAAAAAAATTGATTTGCTATTAGAAAAATATTGGCTGGGAATTTCAAAGCATGAAATTACATTTTTAACTTTTATGTAAGTACTCTGAATATTTTACTGTTATGCAACTTGTTATTCTCATGGGGAAACTTATATATACCATTTTTAATACCTTATTTTAGTCCTTTAATTCAACCTATAGTTAGTATTTTACTAAGATTCCAAATTTTAAAATAGGTAACTCCTGGTCTTGGTGTACTAGCTGTGATATTATGTTTGACAATTTTAATTGAACCCCCACGAGGAGAAGCAGATGGTGGTGTGGCTCTGAAAGCTACTAGTGTTGTTGAAGACATCATTGGGGTTTTCAAAATGTAAGTAGCTTCCTCTCTGGAAGTTAATCGAACCCATTCCTATTATTAAGAATTTGTTTTAAACTGCATTATTGTGTACTCAGTATGTTTAATGTGTGTGTGTGTGGAGAATGTGTAAACCTGTTAATTTCTTAATGTTTTACTAATATTCTTAAAAGTGTTCTAATTTTCTATTCATTTTTGATATAACTGATCAAAGACTAACAGTAAAGTTTATTTCAATTAGTTTGAACTAATATGTACAATTAATTTGAAATTTATAAATACTTGTTAATATAAATAATGAACTCATGAAACTGATCAGTTTTCTGAAATACTAATTTTAAGTAATTTCTTAGTATTTTACTTTTCATTATGGTAACTTCAAATTAGGTGTTATCAATCTCTATTAACTTAGTGAAAATTCTTTTAAAGCTTTAAATAATTCCCAAGAGAATTTTAAAATAATTTCCAAAAATATTTTATTCAAAAATGTTAATTTATTTTAAACTTCACTACCTAAATTTTGAAATTGTTTTTAGAATTCAAAACTTAAGGCAAATTCTGCCTCATAAAACAAGATGATTTTATTTGCATTTATTACTTTTTCATGATTTTAAACTTAAGTATTAAGCATTTGCTGTATTTTGACAATTTGCTGTATTTTAGCAATTTACTGCTCATCTAGAAATTTTAGTTTAATTGAAATTGCATTTTTTAAGATTTTTGAATTGGAAATTTATTGAAGGTTTTTGTTTCCATTAGATATTTAGATATATTTGAAAGTCTTTATGGTTTAATAATTTATATATTTGAATGTGAAGCAGGCTCATTGTAACCTTAGCAATATTCTCATGTAGAAATTCATGTCTTAAAATTCTTGACATTACACAAGATGTTTTTTTTCTGGGAACATCTGATGCCATTTCTACTTTATGCAAATAAAGATGTAGTCAGTATTAGCAATTATGTGCAAAATATTTCTGATATCTGTAAACTGTCTGAAACATTTAAAATAATGTAATAAAATCAAGGAAAGTGTAGATAGGGCATTATTCATGGTATAATTTTATTTAAGTAATTTAGGAAGAGATTGATGCTGCTTAGGAATATTAAACAACAATCAGAAATGTTAGATGAAAATTTCACAGTAATTGCTGATTTTGTTCTATAAAACTGCTGGATTGTTCTTGGTATTCACAATTTATATTTGGCTGATAAAGTGTATTGTGTGTACTTCTCTTATTTTAATCACTAAGTAGAGAAACAATCTATTGAACATCATTAAATTAAAATGTGTAGTGTTAAACAACATTACAAATTAAATGTGTAAGCTTGTCTTTTCCACATTATCGAGGTATTTTTCATTTGCATTCTTTACTCTTAATGAGATAAGCAAAGAATGAATTTTTATAGGGAACATTTTTGTTTTTATTAGAATTGTATGAAATGGTTTTTATCGTAGACTAATGTAATATTTCACAAAGCAAAATATTCTGTTTATTTTGATTTTCTTTTCATATCTGTCTTATCATTATGTGATAAAAAGTTCTGGGATTAGTATTTTGAATGTAATTTTTATCTTGATGTTAGATAAATCTGTGCTAAAGTTGTGTTACCTTGTATTTTTATTTATACATTAATAGGGTTTTTTTTATTGAAAATTAATAAAACATATTTTTCATTTTTGAGTAGTTTTATAAAGAATTTAATAATTATTGACAATTTGTTTATTTCAGACCATCTTTTGTTTGGGTTACTCTGGGATTTACTTGTGTGACTTTTTCAGTAGGTGCTTTAGCATGGTGGGTGCCCGATTTCATGACAAGTGCACGTGAAGTGCATGGTGAAAAACCTAATACACTGTATGCAAATTAAGTTTCTTTTGTAAAACAATTTATAAATATAAACAATAAAGTTTCAGTTTCAAAACAAGTCATTGCAAGTAAAATTTTTTACTTTGTTTTTAGTGATTCTCTAATTTTTGGTGTCATAACATGCTGTGCTGGCATTGCTGGAGTTGTTCTTGGCTCCTTATGCTCTCAGTATTATAGAAAATATAATCCTAGGGCAGATCCTTTGATTTGTGCTTACAGTATGCTATTTGCTGTACCTCTTGTGTTTGCTGCATGTCTTATTGCATCATCACATATTTACTTATCATATGTAAGTATTGACAATATGTACATATTTATTACATAGGTAGTGTGATCTTAAAGAATTAAGTGCAACAATAATAGTTAATTTTAACTGTTGAAATTTTAAACATATTCTTGTATAGATAAGTGAGATTAATATTGCTTCCATAGTGTATCATTCTGAATTTTTATATTTGATGTGAAATTGCATTTTATCTATTGAATTCCCCAAATTTTTGTCCATTATAAAATTTTATTTCTTTGTATTTCAAATGTTACATATTTGTGACTTTTTTTAACTCTTAAAATCTTTTATCAAATCCTTGCTAAATCTTTAAATGTATAATTTGCAAGTATTAATATTCGCTTTTCATTATCTCTAAGTAACATATCAGTTTTCTCTAGTTATTTTTAGTAAGAAATAGTTTTTACACAATAAATTTCATAAAAGGAAAAAAATTATCACTGCAGTTGAGGCGATGCATAGAAGATATTGCTGTATTTTTTCTAATCTGATAACTACTGTGAAACCATCCAATAAGCTTTAAAGGATTTCTGAAAAGTTTTACCAGATGTCTTAAAAAATGAAGGAAAAGGACCCTATTGGTAGTTTTATTCAATAAGAGCTTCTTGTTTAAATATAAACTAGTTGTACTTCAAGGCCTGCTGAATACATGTAAGGCATACTAGATCAGAAGTATGAATAGAAAGTTTCATGAAGTTTTTAAAAATGGCTTGGAACAATTTTCTTTCGCTAAATTCTTAAGGTGTTGCAAGCTTTCAGGCAAAGTGGCCACTTCATGCATTGCTGTAAATGATAAACTTGTGTTGTATAACTGTTATGCTTTTGCTTTGGACACTTAAATAGATTCTCATTGATGAAACTTATTCATGTGAGCAATGTTAAGGATTATCGTGTGTGTGTGTGAGAATGGAGATATCCCAGTTCTTTACATCCACAAAATGTGCATTGAGCACTGTCACTTGAAAGTGCTATTTATTTCAGCACACTGGTATTAGGAAACAATGTGTTCATGCTTCTTACAATTGTAAATTCCTGACATGTGTGAAACATAGAAGACAATTATATTACATGTTGCGTTCGAAATTATTTTCTACGCTAATAGAAGAGCTGATAGTTAATTGGTTAGTGTTCAGCAGCTTGCGGTTTTGAATCCCACTGAATGTTAGGATGTTTGTAGTTGCTTAGAATCCATTTTAAATCGTAGGTCACAACTCAGTTAGCTCTTGTGTGCAAGAAATGACACTAGAGCGACAAACCAGATCGCCATCATATGCAGTGAGTTTTGTTGCTGAATTATTGCTTCCATTGCCGACCGTCCTGTCTAGTGGTCAGAGTGCCTGACTGCGGATATGGAGGTCCTGATTTCGAATCCCTGTTCGGGCATGGATGTATTTTCTGTATCCTGTTGTTGTCCTTTCTGTGTATGAATGAGGTGTGAATGGTTGCCTACCTTATAAATGGGTCCCTTTGGCAAGTTTGTACTGAAGCAGTCAAACTCCACACCATATATGGTTCAGTATGAAAAAGTGGAGCGGCGAACCCCATATTGTCAGCCTAGATGGCACAAGACAAAAAATAAAATTGCTTCAATTAACTCACATGACTTATTATAAAGTGCATTTGTTTTGATTTTCATGGTTTTATTGATTAATTCTAATGTTAATGGAATTCATATAAAATGTATGCATTATTAAATGTTATTCTAATTTATCTTTAAAATTGAGAAATGATTTGGATAATTTATACTCATAATTTTTCTTTACATAGGCATTAATATTTTTTGGTGTTACAATGCTGTGTATGAACTGGGTTTTAGTTGCTGATATAGTTTTAGTAAGTAACTTAACTATTCATTTGTTCTGTGCTTTCTTCTGTTAAAATTTTAATAATTTTTTAAAATTATTTTATTTGCAAATATACAATTATTAGCTTTTGCGTGATTTGTGCCCTAATTTTGTAAAAGAAAGTTTAGAGGATGTACAAGGCAAAATGAAATAATAACAAAGCTAATAAATAATAGATTCATGTTGTGGAGTTCAAAATATTGAATTATCAGTACCTGCAAAAATTGAAAGAAGGGGGAAAATTGGGGATAGGAGTGTGATTGTCTTATGCTGGTTTGTTCACTATTTTTTTATTTATTTTTAAAAATATTGCCCTATGTTGGGAGGAAAAAAGAGGCAAGGAATCGAGCAAGTTACACATTTTTAAGATAACTAATATACATTTTTAGCATGACTGCAGTCCTATTTTTTTCATTAATGTACATTTACTTAAGATTTCAGTATTTGTCTTGGGTTATTGCTTTTATGTTAAATTCAAAACTATTTCTTAAAATAGATAATTCTTTTATAAAACTTTCAACTTGTTGAGAGAAAGATGTAGATTAATCAGTTGACATGAACATTGTTTTCAATCTTTAAGACTTGTTTTAAGTAATGTTACATGTGTTTACAAGTAAATGAATTAATAATTTTCTGATAAGTTGAAACATCCTTAAAATAAAAAGAGAATTTTAGATTTGAAATGTTATTGTATAGATATAACTTTTAATTATGTTAAGGACAGAAAGAGAATGTGGTTTTGTTAATTTTTGATATCCTAACCTTATAAGTAATAGCTGAATGTAGTGGATGTGTATTAATCAGTAACAGAATGATTTGTAGAAGCTAGAATTTTTTTTAAAGTGTATTGTTAAATACTTTAGTGCTGAATAACCATGAGAGACTTTTTAAATTTTTTAGATAATTTAAATCTGAACTTATGCTAGCAAAATTTGTTTAAGATGTTTTATGTCGGGTAACACTGATTTAAATTATTCAATTTTTCATTAATTTTGGACTGATTTATAAAAAATTTATATCAAAAAATATTTAACTTGTCAACTGAAGTTTAAGTTACTGTACAACAAAAGTAAAAGTTAAACAATCTGATTGTTAAACTAAAGTATTTGCATAGAATACATCGAATTGAAAAACAAATTTCTTCTCCTTTTATGTCTGTTATTGAATTCACTCTACAAAACAGGATTTTTAAAAGCATTTCTCTAATACTAATGTCCAAAAGTTTCTGAGTTGAGCTGGCAGCCAAATGGGCAGCTCTATGGCCTTCCTTATAAGTTTGTGGTATTTATACATTTAAGGTATTTTCACCTCAAATGTGGATGTCTGATGTGGTTCAGAAAACACTTTAAGCTGTAGGTCATAGTCTAATTAGCCTAGTGTGCTTAAAATGACTAACAGTAAATAATAAACTAAAAGTATTCAGTTGTAAAACAGTTTGACTGGATCCTTCTATGTAATGATTATGAAACTTATATCATTGGTATATGCAGATGAGCCAAAAGTTGATTAAAACTTTATGAACTTTTAAAGGAGTAAATTAAGAATGAAACAAGGGTTGCAAGAAAGGTCTTACAAAGAAATGATATTTTTAGAGAGCAGCAAAGATTTTTAGCTAAAAGATGCCACTAGCAGAGGGCAGTTATGACCTGAAACACAATGAACAGGAAAACAGTTGACTCTGTTCATTTATTCTTATACTAACATTTGTTCATGACCCCAAACCATTGTGTGAACAACTAGGATTTCTCACAGCATCTGTTGCAGCTGAATGCAATATGTCAGAATGAGTTGCAGAAATCTCGTGATGGATGTAATTTTTGAGTTTAGCATGAAAGGTTGAAGGGCATGAAAGATACAAAAATAATTTTTAAATAGCCTCACTATTATAAGTTGAACAAGGTGAAGTTGGATGATCATTTAGGCTGTGCGATCTTGCATCCTCAACTGATTGCTCTGTCTTTACAAATGTACTTAATGGGAATTTTATTATATTTACTCAGTGTGTAGTGGTGGGCCATCCTATGTTTATTACTGATAATGGGCATTTTTGATTTAATATGGGCAGAACTTTTTCACAGAAAAGACTGAGGTAAAGCTTGGAGAACTGTTCAGGTTTTCCTGCTAGATGTTGGACACTTTTCAAAAAATGGTCCAACAATGAAAGATGAGAAGGCCACACTAAACTATCAACTTGGATGTTGTGGCTTTGTGTATTCATGAGTATTTGATATCACATATATACAAATGCTCTGCTTGTTGACATCCCTGCGCAGCAAGTGCTCATCTGTCCAGAAAACACTGATCAACCACTGAGGGTGTTTTAATTCTTACTATAACAAATTTAGCAAATGTTTTCTTTGTAATTGTCTCTTATGTCTTGTGCAGTGACTGAAATTTGTAAGTTCAGAAATGAAATATCCTGTGGAAGACTTGTAGAATTGACGGGTGAGTCACATCTAATATGCTTCTAACTTTGCCAGCACTGCTACAAACTACCCTGTAGATAACTCTGCCAGTTATGCATAATATTTTCCACTGTAGTAATTCAGCCCACCATTAATGAGAGTCTTCCACTTTGTGGAGTAAGAGCCAATTTATTTTAATCCATTTTATACTTCCGTATTCCTAAACTCAATGTTGAACCAGTCTTTGTCCTTTCACTTTGGGAAATTTTCTCAATGTAAGAAATGTAGACTATTCAAACACAGAACACCATGACCATCAATGCTCAATTAGGTAATGATAATCTAAAAGCGTATGAGAATACTTGTGTATCAGTTTTATGTTGCAAAATTAATTTGCATAATTCTGTTGAATCTCTTGAATATCAACCTTCTACCTTTTTTCACAAACTGCATTTTTTATTATAATTTCCTCCTTGATAAATTTTTAAAATTGTACAGAATAAACCAAAAGTTTGTTAAATCTCTCGTAATCTAAGTAGTCACCTATTCAACCTTAAAATTTTAGGTAGGAAAACAAATTAATTTTTCTAAATTGTTTCTGTAGAAACAGTTTTGTTGCAATTTTTTAAAACTTTTTACAAGTTTGTTCATTGTTGAATGATCAGTTCCATGTTTTTATTAATGTAAATACAAAATTAAATTTTTGAAATCTTTTTAACCCATGAGCATGCATGCTGGTTCTTGGGCTGTGTCCTTAACAGTAAAGTAACATTTGCTTTTTTCTAAAGCATTCTAGATCTGCAGTAGCTGTATTTATGGTCAGTGTACTTTAACTTTGAGCAATTGGCTATTTTTAATTGCTGTAATTCCCCTTTAATCAGTAGTTTTGAAGTTAAGGTCTAAAGTTTGGTGTACCTGCTTGCACATTTAAATTTTTTTTAACTTTTTTGAGTTTCGTTCTGAAATGATATTCGTCATATAAAGAGTAAATGAAATGGTTTGAAACTGCTAGAGCTGTAACAACTGAAGAATCAATAAATCACCTTATTTATAAATAAGTGAAAATTAATATTCCACAGAAATTAACAAGTTATTTCTAACAGAAAAAGACTAATAATTCTCATAATTGAAGTTCAGGGAAAATAGTGACTAAGCCTAAGTTTTCTGCATTGGCAAAGAGGACACTAGGTAACATTAAGAATAGGAGAAATAGAAATTCATGAAAGAATGTGTGTGTATTCAGAAACACACATCAATAACTTATTTTAGAATTTTATAGAACAGTTGATAAAGAAGTTTCATATTTGCCCCAGTAAAATGGAAAAAACTGTCCTCAATTTGTTATGTCAAATGTAGAATATGATAAAACACCTGTAGTAAACACAAACACTACATTAACAAAAATATGAATAAATTGTAAATATTTTTTTTAATTATTTATACTACAAGTAGAGTATGTTTTTCTTTAAATGAAAATGCATTTAGTATAAAGATATTCATAGTATTTAACAGAAGTTGTATATTGGTTCTCATGTAACTCATTGAGTTAAATGAGTTATTTATATGGAATTTTGCATATTTTTAAAGGTGAGCTTACAACCCTTTGCTTATAGCAGAGTTAGTTGCTACTGAGGAAAGCCAAAAAGTTAATGCTCTTACTGTCAGTTCAACAATACAAAAACTTGAATCCCACCTTGAACTTGGATGTTGTTGTTAGTTAGTGGTTTGGAATTCACTTAAAAATTAAATCATATTTTAACTACCCCCTCGTGTGAAAAATTACCGTTGAGAGACAAATAAACTAAACCAAATCAAGCTTGCTGCAAAGTGCTTAAGTAGATCTTTATAGATAAAACTTAGTCACCTGAGGAATGTATGCTAGAATCTTGTATTTGTTTACGAATTCTGGTTTGGTTGTTTTATAACTTTGAATAACCTTCCAACATAAGGTTCTGGTCTAATTTTTCTTCATGTGGAAAAAATGACTGATTAAAAATCCCAACACACCAAATCCTTTATCCAATTTGATTTTTCTGAATATTCCTTAACAAGTGTGCCATGATGTAAGTAGTAACAAAAGTGATTGTAAAAAACCTAAATGAATTTTTTGTGTTTTAAAAGTTTAAGGATTATAAAAGAAATCCCAAAAGCAAATAATGTATTGTGTAACAACAGAAGAGTATATTCTAAAATCCATGAGAGAGAAATTCAATTTTTAACTCAATATTTTGTTCAAAAATTTAGTGTTCAATCTACAGTAATTGAACTTAATTATTTCTACTTTTATGTATATCATTGATATGCTTGTTATTTATATTTTGACTGCTATTTTTATATAGTATGTTGTTACACCTGAAAGGAGGTCAATGGCAGAAGCAGTACAAATTTCTGTATCTCATGCTCTTGGAGATGCATGTAGTCCTTATATCGTTGGCCGTGTAAGTTACATTATGTATGTATATATATATATTGAGAAACCAGTTATATACCATAGAAGTATAAACTTTTGACTTTCATCCTAATTCTAGTTGTCTGATGCTATAGCCAATGGAGATTCTAGCCCTTTAGCCATATTTAAAAGCCAACAGTATGCATTTTTTCTTCCAATGTTTATTTTGGTCATTGGTGCTGGTTTTTTCTTCATTAATTCATTTTATGTAGTGGAGGATAAAGAGAGGTGCTCCAAAATAATGCATGGTAAAAATACTTTTATTTTTTAACTGTGCATTCTAAAATTAAAATGTAAAAGTAAGTAAAAGATAACATAGATTCATTTAAAATAGTCTTGTTGTACCCTGTGTTCAATCTCACTATATCACTTTAACATAAAAAAATATATTGCTTAATTATTTTTTGCTTAGTAGTTTTAAATCAATTTTTGTTATTTTGCTTCAAGAATTTTAGTTTCTTAAAAGAATTGAAAGTTTAAGTTGTGAAAAATTAAAATTTCCGGTGAAAGGTAATTTTTAAATTATAAGGATTTCTTCCAATTCTTTTATTTCCAAAAATATTTAAGCAATATAAAATTGTGTATGATTCTGAAAATATTTTTCACCTCATTTTTCCTTATCACTTTTTATATAAGAAAGCTTCTAGTTTCGTAGCTTTTTACTATGTGAAATGACTTAAACATATGAATCATAGAGTAAGCATTCAATATATTTAGTCTAGTATAACTGACTTGTACAGTATTTTAAATTTACTCATTTACATTATTCATATTTATTGAAACCTGTTTTTTAATTGTATTTAAATGAACATCAATATTATATAAATTGTTATAAAGGACTTGTATTTTTTTGTTCAACATATAAAATTTTGTGTTGATTAAGTGACTAAAAATTTTAGTTGATAAATGATCATAGTTCTATTTAAAATAAATTTTATGATTCAGCAAATTTATAAAATATATTTAATTTTTTATAATTTTTGTATTTTCAAACTGATTGTTAGCTTTATAACTAAATTTTTAAACATTTTTTGACTTTATTATAGCATCTTCAATTTCAAGGAATGAAGGTTATTTCTTCATCTAAGCTTTTTATAATCTGAACTTATACGCTTTTTCCTTTTATGTAATTGTACTTAAATATTTGATTGCAAAACACTCCTTGAAATAATTTTAAGCTATGTGAGTATTGCACTTCATGAAATGCTTTTTAGCTATGTGAGTATAGATGCTATTCTTGCTCTGTGCTGCTTAACTAATTTTTGAGGTTTTCTGATAAAATTTCTATTGCGTTCTTGTGTATAATCAATCAATAAAGTATTCCAATGATTTGTTAAATGTTTATAATTGTTGCATTCATTATAATTCCTTTTCATAGGTGATATGTCAACAGCCTTGATATCCAATCCTGGGTTAACAGGTACACCAAACTTTCCTGAAGATGACTTATTAAACTAATATGTAAATAAAAGTGCATAACTTCTTTGAGAATCTAACATATACTTTTTACTATGCAATTATATATGAAATAGAATTTTTTAAAAAAGTTCTTGTTTTAAATTGTTATTTTTTTCTGTGCTATACACTTTATGTTGTATGTTATAAATCTCTAATACAGATGTTCAAAATCAACTTGGTTATTTGAAAATAAAGTTTTTCCAAAATGTTTCCAAACTGTTTTATATTCAATTCCAACATTCTTAATTGCTAAGAGATTATCAGAGTGTTGTTTTAATCAAACATTGACTTTCTTTATATTTTGTGTAATTTGTAAGCTGTTTTTTATTATTCCTACTTTTAGTCCATGTCATATAATTGGTCAGCTGATCACAATTGTTTCTCTTGTATTTTAACAATCCTTATGCTCAAAATTTGCATGGCTATTTTGTCTAAACAACTCTGTTATGATTTCTGTCCAAGTGTTGTACATTAAAATGGATTTTACCAAAGATTTTCTTAAAAATTGCGTAAAATTCGGGTAAAGTGCAATTAAAAATATTTACAGAGTAACTAAAGTAGGATAGTGAAGATTCAAACTAGTTAAATCTTGTAACTTACGTATGAAAGTAGTTTGTAACTTATGTTTTTTTATTTATTTATTTAAACTTATCTAGCCTACTGATTAATTACATTGATATACTTTTCAAATTTATGTAATGCTTTCATCTTTGAAATTTTATCTTTGCTATATTAATTTTGTATCATCTACATAAAACATGTAGATGTAAATGGAGTGCTGGATTTCAAATTTGCATTTTTCCTAAATTTCACATTGAATCTTTATACTAATTGTAAGTGGACTATTAAATCTATAGTAGGAATAATTTGAGGAATATGTACAGCCATTTTAATTTTGCAATAGTTGGTGTTGCTTTTTTAAGTAGTTTGTAGAGAATGTTTCTAAATATATGTTAATGTTTTAGTTTTTAATACAAATGTAATTTAAATGTCTCCCGTTTAATTTTGTTATAGTATTTTGAAGATTGTTTTTAGTGTTCTCTTTAAATATTTTTAGTCTATATTAAAGAAGACTGTAGTATTCATGGGAATCTTGTGTAAACACTTACAATTTGTTAGTATTTCATGAATTTCAAATTCGTATTTAAATTTGGCACAATTTGTTCATAATCATCTTGTACCATTAAACTCCACAAATCTATTAATCAGTCAATCAAATTCGTATTTATATGAAATTCTGATGATTTTTTGTCTTTTAAAAGTTGTGTAATTTAGCTGTGTTTATATATTTTATTTTATGTATATATATATATATATATATATATATATATATATTTTTATTTTATTTTATGTAAATAAATTAGCTTAAACTTCTTAAATATTAAGAATTCTTTATGGAAAATATTTTAAATGTACGTTCAACTGTGTTGCCTAGATCTGAGTTGGTGATGTGTATCTATAGTGTACATTTAGTGCAATCTTTTTATCTTTGTCAGTGTCTCACTTCGTAAGCACAATTTTCATGTATTGTTGCAAATTATTCTCGATGAAATATTTATTTTAATTGGACTTTGAAGTAAGTGTCAATATGAATTTGTATTAATTTATGAGTACATTTAATATTTAAATTTTGCAATTTTATTTCTAAACATTGATAAAATACGAATACCATTTTATACTACATTTGTATTGAGTTTGAATCTAGCTTTATATTTATGAATAAAGATCATTTTTAAACTTTGGTTTTATTTTTTACTTAGTCTCACAAACTCTTGTGAGGTAAATTTTTTTTTTTTTTTTTTTTTTTTTTTTAAAAAAAAACCACTTTCATGCTATATATTCATTTAACAGTCTTAACTGCCTCTATACAGTAGTTATTGCCCTTTTATTTAATTTCCAAAACCAATTTGTCACTACCAATTGTTAAAAATTGCAGGTCATTCTAAATTTTCTGATTAATTTTTTTCACTGGTATAACTATTTTCAATTAAAACTCCTGTTTAAAATATCCCTGGCCTGGGATTTTCAGGATATTATTCATAATCTTCGATTTTTTTTTCTCTTTTATTCAGATATGAAACAGTTCTGATTATTTTTTTTTAAATTTTCAAGAGTTTAAATATAGATTTCTATATAATGAAATGTCAATCTCAGAACTTTTTGTTAGTTCTTTTTAAAATTGCATTTGGAATTGAAAGAATGAGGCAAATCATTCAGAAAATCATTTAATTGCAAATATGTTCTTCACGAAGATATTAAATTCAATATTGCATTAATTTTTTCTGGGCAAACTAATACAAAATATTCTCTGTTTTGGCAGTTGAGTTAAATTTGGACTTGTGCTGTATATGAATATAAAGGCTGTTAATGCTAAGTATTTAGATAAATTTTTCCAACATTTAGAGCATAGACATTATGGTGTAATGTGCTTCATAAAATTAAAGTTCAAATATGAAAGTCCTCTAACAGTAATGCATTGACTGAAACTTGGAAAGTTTCACCAGGAAAATAAACCAGAAGTTCGGCTGTATTAAGAAACTAATTTCAGTCAAATTCCAATTTTTTCAGAATTTATAAACTTAATACATCTGGGGCTTGGAAACCATTTTGTTTTCGTTAATTAAAACGTTTCTATAGCTAAACTAGCCAACAGTTTTGTAACTCACAGCTGGTAATGAATTTACTATTCTGGATCATGTGCAAGATTAAATCAATGGTGACAATAATCTGATAATGATTATTAAAGTTATTTCCAAATTGGTGATAACTTTTTCTTTGGTAAATTAAAGAATCAAGATAAAAAGTACTATAAAATTTAAAGTCTTCTCGTGGCAACATTAATCTGAAAGCATTTTTACGTTGCAATAAAACATTCTCTTGCACAAACTGCAGTAAAACTATCTTCTATCCAAATAAATTATCTTCAGATTATTCCCGAAAATAATCTCCCTCAGCCATATCCGTCCAGTCAAGGAATCTCTCTAGCCATTCTAACTAGCTTTCAAGTGAAAGCACAAACTATGTTGACACTGCAAGCACATTTTAAACAAGATTCTTACAGAACCTAATATGGTTAAGGGGTGAAGTTCGAAACCATTAATTTTTAGCTTGTATCATCCGCGATACTGTGCTGAAAATTCGGGTTGCCGAAACAGAAAGTAAAAATATTCTATATTGTAAAAAGAAATAAAATATGTGGTTACACTTTTCGCTTAAACTCCAAGTTCTTTTTTTATTGTTAATATTAAATTTAATGATTTTAAAATTTTCAAACATATACATTTTTTTTTATAATTTTTATGCATTGATTTACATTTTAAGATAGTTTTTAACTCTAAGCTGAAGTCCAAATTTTAAAGTTAAGAGTACTAAAATTTCTTTTGGACACAGAATTTCTACAGTAATACTTTTGTTACTTGATTATTTTACGATACAAAACTCTATAACAGTATCTAAAAAATTATCTTTTATCTACGAATTACCCGAGTAACTGAACTATATCTCTTATTATTTTAAAATCTTATACATTCTGATAATATTACTTAGCTACTAAATAATATATTTACTTTTAAATATTAGATTCTTATGAATGTATTGCATTATTTATCATCAATGTTCAGTAAATGTCATGCACTGAAATCTCACTCATTAATTTTTTTATTCAATACTTGTAGCAATATGTAATGAATGAAATGTCTATGTATATGAGAGTCAAATGAATAAATCAGCCCTAGCTAACTAGTCAATAATTAGCGCTTCAGGCTTACGAGGTTCGAAGAGCATCGGGAGAAGTTTACCATACACACTGCATACCAAACTCCCCAGATTTCAGCCCAATCGAAAATCTGGGGGATTACCACTATCGCAATGTTCGCGCCATGGATCCGCGTGATATAGCGCAGTTAGCCATGATACTAGAGTCGTCACACTATAATACTCCACTTTACACTTTCTGGCACCTAAATGACTCCACCTGTGCGTCTCGCAATAATCCGCTCTACGAAGCTGTCTTTCTTTCTTTCTTTTGTGTGATAGAGGAGATCAAATCAATGTGTCTGGACTGTGTAATATCCATAACAACAGTATAAGTATGCTCTTTATTATATTCAATATATGAATAAGGTAGTGAATCGGACAGGATTTAAACTTGTAATCTTCTGATCTGAAGTCAGGCATGTGTATTCAAATAATGTGCCAGGCATAATCCTATGTAGAGTTTAAATGTTGAAAACCTAACTTGCAATTTAAAATAAATCACCATTGATATTCCATTAAAATTTCAGCTTATAGCAAATGAGATATAACTTAGGAAAATGTTCTAAAAATAACATGAACTCACCTTAGTGTTTTCGTTTAACGCGCATTTTGGAGTATCGCCGAGTTCTATTCCAGCCAATGTTGAACAATGGGAGATGGATATCGTGCTTTTTCTTTCTGCACGCACGTATGCCGGAGTTAGTGCTTGGAAGTTTTCAACGTTTCTCAACTGCGAAACATCATTAGTGCTCATTATCTACGAAAAGATCTCCAAAGAAGCACGTCGGTATTTTGGCCGTTAGGTTGTGCCCTACGCGGTACAAAATTATAAAAATAACACTCACGGTTTTAACCAAGCATACTCTTAAAGGGGTTTGTTGTTATTCTTCAGTCACACTTAATTATATAAACAAACATTCAAGAATTACTTGTAGGAGTTTAAATTTTTTGAGAAGCAATAAGATTATCCAAATCTCAACAACAGCATCCATGATTTAATTATTAAAAAGTCGGTGAAAAGTATAATCAATGTTTTTAAGACCAAGTCATAAGTTCATAAAATTCTATATCAGCAGTTCACCAATTCAATGAATATTTAATCATCTTTCTTTGTTAAACCTATTGTTTGAAAATATTTTATTTCAAGAGATTGAGAAGCCCTATATTTTTAAAAGACACACTAGCTAATGAATTAGAATCCCAAGATAAATTTTTTATAGAATCACCTCTTAAACGGATAACAGCTCAAATTCGTTTGAGCATCCGGTTTGCCTGCTTCTGAAGTCCATTTATGTTCAGAAAATACCATGCACTGACTAAGCTATTTAGATCTTGTAAATTAGATGGAAGTGGAGAGCCGATCTTGTAAATTAGAAGTTGGATGCGTCTTAACATCATATCCAATTTTCTGTGGGCTAAGATCCTGCCTTGGAGTTGGCCTGAGAAGATATGAGAAGTTAGATAAATGTTCAGCAAGCAAATTTTGAAACATTTTGCTATGATGTATAGTTGCATTATTGTTTATGAAATATCCATCGCCATCAGAGTATGCAATATTACAAGGTGTACTGGATTTACCAGTATATTTAAATATCATAGATTTTGTCTACCTTTGAGAAACACCAGGGGACCACTTATGTTCCAGAATGACATGCCCCAAACCATGATACTTCCATCAATCCTTTGGGTACAGTGGAAGTGCCATGGAAGTAGAGTTCGTGGTTTAGTGGGTCCCGCCAGATTCGAAGTCTTAACTCAATGCAAGCAATTCATCCGAAAGTATTGCCTGTTTCCAACTTTCAAATGTGCCGTCTTCTTTCCCGACAGAGTTGCATAGGAATTTTTGCTATTTCATGCAGAAATGTATGGTTTTATCCCTGGTACCCGATAAAGCATTCTTATCGCCTGAAATTTTAAGCACATTTCGAGTTGAAATCTGTTGAGATGAGCCTGGTCGACGATTTATGTCAGTAGTCCTTATTCTTCCGTACAATTCGTGGTTACAACACCGATCACGCTCTTGGAAAACTGTTCCAACTGGAGTTGCCGATCATTTAAAATATAACGCCAAATAGGAGTTGCTAGAAAGTGACGAAACTCAGCAAACTGAGATAGACGATAACGAGCAATAAACGATCTATATTTCGAAATGATATGCATAATAGAGCATGAACAAGGTTGGGTCAGTATGTTTTGTAAAACTATGTGGACTTGCCGTGGTCTATACCTTTTGGTTAACAGGTTTAAACTCCTCCATCACACCGTAACCCCACGGACTTTAATGAAAATTATAATCTCATTGGTGGGGCGTAAAAGCCTGTAGAACTACTACGAAGTAGTGGTCTACACCACAGTACGTTTATAATTGATGGAACAAATAAACGTTAACTTTGAAAGATTTTTTTGAAAGGGATATAAACAGTTTTCGCGATTAAGTATTGATATGAGTATATGTATAAATCGTAAAAGGAAAAAGAAAAAAAAACTGAGTTATATACAGTTATTCACTTGAAGTAAAGTGTTAATCTGTTGGTAGTCTCTTACTGGTCCGGCTCAGATTCGGAGTTGTTATTTGTGATTTCACTCTTCTGATGTGGTTCTTGTGGGTCTTTGCAGGTTAAGAGGGATAAAAGTTTTAATAGTTTTCTTCTTATGAGTTTTTATGCGAGACAAAGTTTAATGTAGGTTTCGCTGTTTTCCTTGCGTTTCATTTTAGGTGCTATTTTTTGGTTGTTGAGCATTGATCAAGAATATCCTTCTTATCCGTAGATACAAAGTGCGGAGGTAACTTCATAAATCCTATGGAAGTATTGCGGGTTTTCTAATCAGATGGAATCTTGGTAAGGGATGTTCCGTTATTGGAAGATTTTGGCTTATTTCTCTTTTTTTGTGTTTTGGTCTGCTACTTCGTTACCTTGCGTGCCTATGTGTGCTTTTGTCCATGCTAACTGTAATGTTGCTGTCGTTTCTATTGAACGTAGATTTTGTATTTGTGCAATAAGTGAATTTCTGTGCTGGGGATTGAAAAGAGATAGCGCAGAGAGGCTGTCCGCCCAGATACATGTAAGGGAGGTGTTGTTGGTTATGGCGTGATTGATCGTTCTTTGTTTTGCTAGAGCTTCCGCTTGGTATATTGGGTTTCCATACCTTATTTTTAGTTGTTGAGTGTGTGTGTTGTTGTGTTGATAGTGGACTACCCTACCCCTTCGTCTTGCTTTGAGCTTTCAGTATAGTAGTTGTAATCTGTGGGAATGTGGTTAATATCCTGGTGAATTGATGAGGCTGTTTGGGAGATGTTTTGTATGAGTAGCCTTTTGGTTCTTATTACTAGGTGCATGGAGTCTACATGTTCGTTTTTCGTTAGTACTATCATATATTATGCTGTTTCCTATTGTAAGGTTTTATTGAAGTTGGAGAATTTTTATGTCTTCTTTTTCTATTGTTAGGTGTAGGGGGATTCCTGCTAGTATTCCTGGTTCCGAAGTAGGTGACGTTTTGAAGCCTCTTGTGATTAAGAGGAGGAAATATCGTTGTATGCTTGTCAGGATATTAATTTTCCTTTTTGTCATGGGAAATGCCCTTGAAGAGCAGCCTTATACAGATATCTTTTCTATTACTGTGTTGTAGATACTTTTGGCTATTTTTACCTTGAGTCCACAGCTTTGATTGATCCTTGAACGAATTCTCTGGGCAATTAGGATGATTTTAGATTTTACGAATCGTAGGTGTGGCAGAAAGGATAATTTATTGTCCAAAATTATGCCTACATAAGTAATATGCTTAGCATGTTTGAAATTTTTCTGGCTGAGCGAATTGGATTAAATTTGAGTGAGCGGTTCTTTTTGCCTATAGAATCATGGATATTGATTTTGTTGCGGAAATTGTTAATTTTAACCTCTCACATATTGCAGAGAAGATGTTAAGCGAGGTGTTACAATTCCGTTTTAGTTATTCTTCGGTTGCGCCACTTATTACTGATAGTATAGCTTCTGCAAAGGTAACTATTTCTGTGTGTATTGGCCATTTTTGTTTTAGTATTTAATTACAATAAATGTTTCACAATGTGGATTTACCAATCGCGCCTTGTGGACAACCTCGTGTGTGATTGATGCTAACAATCCCAGCATCTCCTATTATTTGAAGCATGTGGTTTTTTAGGAAGCTAAAGATATTGTCTGTGAGATTTGGGGCTGAAAAAAAAGTAGAGTAGAAACTTGAACAGCTGAGTAGTGCTTGCTTAAGGCTAGGTCACCAAACGGAATCGAAGGCTTTTTCTACATCAAAATTTTAGAGTGCAGTGGTTATTAAATGATTTAAAGCGGTTGTAGAATTCTATTGTAATTGTTACATTTAAATTTTTTTTTGTATTAGTTCGAGAGTCTTGTCGATTACATGCTCCGGGGAAAGTATGGAGCGGAAGCCATACTGTCTGTTGTGCATGATATTATTTTTTATGAAGATAGTGCTTGTTATTTTCGAAGATTAATTTCTCGAACACTTTTCTAGTGTCAGAAGTAGACAAATGGGTCAGTAGGATATCGCAAATTGTGGACCTTCTTGCTTGGGAAATGAATTATAATAAAAAATTTATTGAAGAATTTTAGGATAAATGGAGGGTTGTGGTTCTGTAGAGTAGTTTAACTATAACATTGTCAATTCCATCTGATCCTGGGGATTTAGAATTTGGCAGGTGTTTTGATTATTTGGGAGAGTTCTTCTGTTGTGAAAGGGGGATCATTTTTCTCTTTCTGCCGTTAATAGCATGTTTCTTATTCCTATGTGCAAGGTAGAGTCTGCAGAAGGGTTATGCTGTGAGAAGATTGCACTGAAGAAATCTTTGAGGATGCTTTTTGAGGTTTGTTGTGTGAAGGAGATTGTGTTATTTAAAGTTTCGTATTTTGTGGGGAAGAAGATTTTACCAATTGAAATCTTTTGGCGTCTTCCAAATTCGTGTGTATTATTACCCCAGAAACTTGTCCAAATTTTGGTTTCCGCAGTAATCATTTCCTTTTTATAAAGATCTCGTTGTAATTTATATTTTTGAATACAGTTTTCTTTTTGAATCAGTTCGGTGATTGATTTGAATATGCATATAAGGGCTCTTTGGTGCGAAGTGTCCTTAATTGAGGGCTTCACCATCTAACTTTAATGTCTTTGCCGGATATTCTAAGTTTAAAGGTATTTGATGCTGTAATATTGACTGTAGTTATTAGTTGTTGAGAAAATGTATCTATAGGTTTTGCTTGGTGGCTATACTACTCAATTTGTAATTTAGTTTCAGAGCGCTGGTTTTATTGTTTTTATAAATTTATTTTGTATAAATTATGTGATGTAATTACATCACATTAATAAATTAATGTGATATAATTACGGGTAGAACAGCTTATTTCTGGTTAAACTTCCCAGTTTTGAATTTTACTGTACACTTCATCAGATGCTAGAGTTAGGTCTGGCCAGCCGGAGCCCATTGGACCTGTCAGCGTTGGTGGGCATGATATTTTGTTGGCAAGATTCAATTGATTACTTGATATGAATTCTCTGAGGTTTAGACCTCATATGTTGTTTGTGGAATAACCCCACAGGAAGTTTTGAGAATGTATAACTCCGCAAATGATTATTTAGAGAATTCTATATGTGTTCAGTAGGTCTTGGAGGAGAGAAAGTGGTTCTTGCTGGTCTTCCATGGGTGAGGTTTACACTGAAATGATAATTATTGGTTGTTGTTGATTATCTAGCTGTAATGCGACTAGATCTTTGTGTGATTTTAAAATTATTGAGTTGAATTTATAGATTTACTGATTATTGCTGTTCTTGTGTTGAACTTATTATTGGCTGCATATTGTTTCCAGGCTGTTAGGATGCCGATTATGTTTTGTGCTTGTACATTTGGTTCTGGGATGCAGGTTATGTCTAAGTTATTTGAAATGAAGAATTGTGTAAATTGCGCTGTGGTTCATTTACACTTTTTAGGTTCATCTGCAATATTTGAATGGAGTTGTGATATTGACTATTGATCATTTGGTAAAGATTATTGTTGTGAACTGGATTGGCCATTATTAGTTGTTATTTTGTTGTAATTTAGGTAATTATTGATTTTGTTATAATTTAGGTAATTATTGATTTTGTTATAATTTAGGTAATTGTCGAAGGTTGTACAGTAATTTGAGTAGTTTGCGCCATTTTTATTGACTTCGTGGCAATTGACGCCTAGAATTTTGGTGGGGTACACTTTTGTGATTCGTGGTTTTCCCTACAACGACCACAATATACATTCTTGTAGGGGCAGGAGACAGTTGCATGCTTGAAGTCCCGACAGTTGAGACAGTGTCTTACTGTGAGTAATTTTTGTATTGGATGTTTTGACATGCCAAAAAAGATGAATTGGTTAGTAATCATTTAGTGCGCTAATTTCTTGGCAGCTCCACTATTACGTTCTAATGATCTGGGTTTCTTAATGAACGTCTCAGTTGTGTGATTGTGAGATTTGAAAGTTTTCGTTATTTAAATTTACGTCATCCTTGAGGGTTGGTAGAAGCTTTTCTTTCGTGGGGTGTTCAGGAATGCTAGAAATGATAATTTTATGCATTGCTGGGGAATTGAGAGTTTTTCGCTCTCCAGTGTTTTCTTTAGAGATTTTGTGTCATTAGCATTGTGGCATTTTATTTCTATGAGGTTACATCTATTGTATGCTTTCTTAGGTCATATAGTGATTTTAATTGATTTTAACATTTTATTTATGTTTTCATTTTTTCCTTTTTTTTTTTAACAATTAAGGAATTGGTTAGTTTGAGTGGTTTGCTGTTTTTGATCGGTTCTGGATTGGATTGGTTATATTGGGGTTCCTTTATTAAACAAATAGTTTTATTGAGTACTTCAATTTGTCTGGCCAGTTGAGGAATAATATTGCTATTGAGGTTTTCAAGTTATATGTAGCTGCTGTTTGTTTCTTTTATGGTGGTCTGTAGTGGATTAGCGGATATATTTCCCGATAGTTGCTGCAAAAGATTATTTGCTTTTAAACTCAATCTTGTGAGAGATGATTTGTCTCTTGTTTTAGAGTTTATGATTTTAGTGATTTTTGTGATGATATTCATTGGTAAAATCACCTTGAGATAATGACTTTGGAATGTTTGCTAATGGAGAAAATGGGTGATGGTTATTTGTTTTTGAAGGTAGGCTGTGACTAAAGTGATTATTGTTGATAATGTATACTGGTAGGGGTGTTCTCGAGACTCTGTTTAAAGAAATTGATTTTTTCAATGGGTTAAAATCTTTACCCATTTTTGTTGGGATGTAATCACACATTTAACAAATTTTTGTTGGGGGTAAATTAATTGCCATGTGATATGCAGCTATCAATCAATCAGAAGTGACCCAGATGGCAAACCACCCCATTCCCGCACATCACCCAGCACATCCGATACACAGACTAAGGTGTGGATCCCTGTGACAAAAAGGTATTAATTTAATGCAGTAACAGACAGCGGGAAAGATTGTAGACCCCTGGGACATTGCTCTATGAACAATCCAAATGGTGTAATTCTTTGGGTGGCTGTTTAAAAAATTTAGGCAAACTAGCTATATGGGAAATGGTGAAGAAATTAGAAAATATATTTAGAGAAATTATAAGTAGAGAATGGGAAAAGGGACCATCAATCAAGGATAAAGCTGAAAACCACATGTCTGGGAGTTAATAAGGCACTGAGATAACTTAAATGAAAACTATTCGGTCCAGTGTCTTGAGAAATATATAGGTTAAATAGGAATTTTATATAGAAGGTTTTGCATAAAACGCCGAGTCTATTGCTTGATGAAATGATCTATTATTTGATTGTATTTTGATCAAAATTACAGGTTTGGGAAATGTGTAAGGTGGGGGGGTGTGTGGTCACTTAAGGAGGTCTAAAATTTTTATGTGACTGAAAATTTGAAATTACGATTATAAGTTAATCAGAACGTGATTGCATTTCCAGTCCAAATTCCATATCTCTGAGACAGAACGCTCGTTACAGAACTGCTATGGTGAGGTGACCATAATTAAAAATTAACAAATTTTAAAAATTTAAAATATAAAAAAACTTTAGGACAATAGGACTTTTGTAGCTAGCTGTTGAACTTAGTTAATTAGTTATAAAAATTTAGAAATTGTGAATTAAAGCTATGGCCACTCCTCTTGTACTATGACCTATACTGCCACTGTAACTAAACTCCGAGCCCAATAAATTAATTAGCGGTTTAATTATGGAAAAGTAATTTTACTAGGATGATTATGTTATTATTAGGTGAAGAATATATATTTTAAGTGCCAACTGTTGCTGCGGAAAAATACAAGTTTTATAGGCTTAAAAATTCGTATAAAGACTAAAAATGTCCAAGAATAAAAATCTTGAAAAAGTTAAATTTCAGGGCTAGGATAAAAAATTTTTAAGTTCCCAAATTTAAGCTTAGTTGCTTAAGCAAAAAAGTTAAATTCCAAAATGTGCGAGGATAAAAGTTAAAATCATGGATTTACCCTCAGTAGCAATGGGAAAAAGTAAGAAAAGTAAGTTAAAATTATAATAATGGCTTCTAAGTGGTCTCGTTAGAAGCACATTTAAAACGTAGAAACTTAAAAAGTGGTTCCATGTCTCTGTGACAATTAGATGCCGAGACAACACTGACTGATTTTTAATTAATTTAAGTAATTAAGCGCGGTAATTAAGTGGCCAAAGGGTTAAGAGGAAAGTGAAACAGGGTGACACGCTCTATTGTAAAAAGTTAGGCTCAGAATCTTGTTTACTAGCAACACGTATAAATGGGGAATGAATGAAGAACCATAGGAAAATATGATGAAAAAACAAATTCTTATTGTACTAACGAAACTGTAACTCATTAACTAATCATTACTTTTTAAAATTGTAATTCATATATTGAATTTCAGGAATCCACTCCGGATAAATATGGAAAAGATTTGAGTGAATTGATTAAGATTAAAAAGTTACAGCAGTTTTAAAAAGTAAACAACAGGACTTGGGAGTTGACTTTGAGCTGCTATTAACGGGCCAAACGATCACTGTGTACTTGTACTCCCAGTAAATGGAAAGAGTGTAACAGACACTGCAACAGGATCCAGCACTGGTTAATCGGAAGGATGTACTGTTCTTGGTGAGACCGCATGTCACATGGGTGGCAAGGAATACCAAATATTGACTAGGTTGGCAGACTTTGTGCCGTTTTTCTTACTAACTGATCTTACACCATCAGATGTAGACCTGTTCTATTCCTTGGAAAATCCTCCAATGAAGCACCAACTTGTGCTAAACATTCCCGGATTTCTTTGAGTCCAGGGCCCCCGAATTTTAACACAAGGAGATTACACAATTGAAGACATGTTGGCAGAAGGTGTTGGATGCTAATAGTGACTACTTCGAGGGCTAACAACAGGCTGCAATTTCTGTAAGTCATGTTCTTTTGGGTCATTAAAAACGGCGAGAACTTTCTTGTTTATCTTTTATTTAAAAATTGCGCTGTGGTTACTGAGCAAAACATTTATATATAGAGAAATAATCAGTAAGTTTATTGAATAATTATCAGTCACTTTCTTTTTAAATTTTTTTATATTTTTATTTACACTTCTGTAAAAATGTAAAAAAATATTCATTATTTTAATTTCAATAAAATTTTTAAAAGGAACCCTTTCATTACCATAATTTATTTTCAAAAATTTGTTTTCTTATCTTTTAAAATAATTTTCAGCTAACAATGCTTAATTCAAAGCATAAATAATTTTTATTTATAATTGTGAATAAAAAATTATTTTACCAATGCATAAATAATCGTTAAAATTGATATTGATTTGGTGAAATCAAAAAAATTATATGGGTATATTTAGAACAAGTTAGTTTTTTTTAAAAATCAAACTGTTTTACAAGTGCTTTGAGAAATAATAATACGATAGAATTCAATATAAATTTAAAATGGCCATTTATAATCATCTGAAATCATAATGATTGTTTTCTGTCTTTCATAAATATGATGATTAAGTACCCTGACCTGTACCCTTTATTTTTATTAAATTTTATAATATACTTTGCTAATTTTTAAGAAAATGATCTTTCTAAAATGTGTGTGTTTATACGTTTTATTATCACTATTATATCACATATTTTTTAGATTACCATGTAAGTTGTAGGGAAAGATAATATATAGTTTTTTATGAGATCCACACTCTTAGAAAAGCTTTAGTTTTTAACAAAAGATACTGCTTCTTTTCAAAGCTCGAGCATTAATATCATTACTTGGTATTTTGATTAAACGATTCAAATTTTGCTAATAAACATTTTTGGTGGCTTCAAAACTAATTTTAAGCAAGTATTTTTAATTTATTTTAAAATTATGTTTTAATTACTTAAAAATTTTTGGATTTTGTTAAAAGAAATAATTTTATTCAAAATAGTTTAATAAATTTGCATTGTATAGAAAATTTTCAAATTAAAATTTATTACTTATATTTGTGCATGTAATGTTTCTTCAACTTGTGTTTACTGAAATAGAGGCTTGAACATACACACACATTGAAAATCTTAAATTAAAAGTAACAATACTTATTGTATTGATTATCTTAATTAAGTTGATATAATTTACAAACCGAATACATTTTCCGATGAGGAATATTCAATCAAAGCAGAGGTACATAATGGCACACAATGGTGGCAACACTTGAGAAAGTACATTCTTAGTTCACGGAATATCACAGGCAAACAATTACTTCATAAATGCCCCGAGGTAAGTCAAAGATTGGGATTAAATAGGAGTGAATTTGTGAAATAACAGCTCAATGATTTACCTCTTGTTTATAAACTAATAAGCTAATGCATAAAATTTTGAATAAGCGTTTATATTCATGCTTCGTTGATAAGAATTTTCTTATGGATCTGAATCTTACTTAATTAGAAATATGGTATTGTTATTCAGTTTCCGCAAAACATTCAATAATTCTATAGTTTAAGAAAACCTAATAAAATAGTTTTTGCAAAAATTTAAATTAGCTATAACTTTTGTTCACTTTATTATTAATTAAAAGGAATAATTAAAAGGAAAAATTGCTTCGCTAATATTTTTGAAGAAGGCTCTTTGTTTTTCTATTTTCGATTAAAAAATGCATTCAATTATGTAAAAAAATAATTGTCAGTAATGATATGCTACGATTAAATTACTTGTACTTAAAATATTAATTTAAATTAGGTGTCTGACTTTTAAGACACAGAAGAAATTAAAAAACTGAATATAAGTGATCGCTTCTTAAGTATATTAAATGAATATATATGTATTTTGTCAAAGAAAAAATATTTATTTAGCTTAGCATAAACTAATAGTTTGAAAAAATTAGCGCAATTTCTTTTATTAAAATACTTTGAGTTGGGAAATAATTATCCATTCAAATAACGCCAGCTAGTTATTAAACTATTCCCATGTTTCTTTAAAAGATGATGAGTTTTATTTGAGTTGAGAGTTTTTTAGTTAGTGAAAAAATGATTAATTTCTTCCCTGATGTAAATAAAATGTAAAACATAATTTGAGAATTTGATTAAAGAGAAATTAAAAATTTTTTTTTGATATTTTTTGTGCAAAGAAATGTTTTTCATTAAATAAATGCATCAGCTTAAGATTTTAATTTTTATAATATCAATTTTGTTTTAAATTAAAAAAAAATTTAATAAATAATAAATATTAAACTAATTTTTAAGCTATTTTTTTAAATAATAACAATCTGCAGTTGCTCAGAAAGTTATGTTTCACATCATGATATATTTTGAATGATTCAACAAAATATGAAATAAATTTTAAAATTCTCTTATCTCATGTTCTGATTAGTTATTATACTTCTAGAGTTTCCAAATCAAATTGCATGATATTTCTGTACACAGATTGAATAAATAAATGTAAAGAAATAGCTAGTTTTTAAGTTATTTTTTTATCAAATATTAGGAAGTTTACGAAAACTTAAATGCCTATGAAAGTTATTTGAAAGAAATAGAAAAATTATGTAAAAAGAGAGAAAAGCCGTTTAAACAATCATCTCTTATAAATTTTAATTCTATTTATTTGACATTTTTACAATTAAAAAATGAATGCAATAAAAAGTTATCTTTTTATAAAAAATAAAAATTCATTATGATGAAACTAATAAAAAATACGCATTTTTATAAATTTTCAAAACATTACTTAAAGCACTTTTAACAAATAATTAAATATTTGTAAGAATATTCACACATACACACACGCACACGCACACGCACACGCACGCACGCACACGCACACGCACGCACGCACGCACGCACACACACATCTCTTTTTATATACATATATGCAAAATTTTCATCTAATGATGAATATTGTTTTTCTTTCAGATTAATTCAAAAATCTAATTAAGAAAGATGATCTTAGTAGTTCTATTTAACTTAAATGAGATTAAATTAAAAAAACTGAAATGCAATTAAATTTGAGTTATTTAACTTTTCTCATACGAAGGATTAATTTATTTTTGAATATGAGATATTTAATATGTATCCAAATGTATCTAATTTACATACAATATTAATGAAGTTCTTACTATTGAATTTTTTTGTCTTGTAGTTAAATTCTAAAAGATCACATGACAAGATTTCATAATGAAATAGAAAATTCTAGATGATTTCAAATAATTTCTAGGTATGTTTTTTTAAATATTTCCAAAATATTCATAATAATTAAAATTTCTAACACTTTTTCGAGGATTTTATAACACTATTCATTTTTTTAATTTTTATTTTATGTTAAAAATGAAATACATTTCTATTATTACGCTTAGATATATAAAAGATTTAACTATGAATCAAGTATTATATTTATTATAAATTGTTTTGTATCATTTAATTTATACTTCATAATTGTTATTTATTTTATTGAATAATCATTGACATATTTTAGCAGAAATATTTAGCTTATTTCAATAAATACAATCAATTAGAATAAAGTGTGCCAAGCATCTCGATATTTTTGCTGCTTACCATGTCAAGTTGTCAGAGTGCTTGACTGCGGATTGGGAGGATCTGGGTTCAAATCCCAGTTTGGGCATGGATGTACTTTCTCTCTCTATCTATCCTCTGTCTTTGTCCTTTCTTTGTATGGATGGATTGTGAATGGTTGAATACCCTATAAATGGGTTCCTATGGCATGTGTGTACTAAGGAAGTCGGACTCTACACAGAAATATAGTTCAGTCGGAAAACTGGAGCAGCACACCCCATGTTGCATGTCTAGGTGGTATAAGACAACAAAAACAATATCTCGATCTTTTTGATTTTGCTTAATGTTGATGAAAAGTTACATACTATAAATTTGTAAGAGAATTGCTCATTAAATTTAGATTAAAGATAGAGGGATACCAATATTTTCAGATTAAAAACGGTATTATAAAGATGGCTATTTTTAGCATATTCTGCAACTGCGCTTTTTTTCTTCAATGAAAGAAAAATTCTGACATTAAATTTTAATATATTTCTGTTTAAACACACACATTATGCCACAACATTTTTATTGAGGAGAAAGGTCAGAGAGATTCCTTCAATGTCTTTAGTGAGTATCAAGAAATGTTAGCTTATTTCTATTTTGAGAAGATCCATCTGTCACTGTTGGTACTTGAATGTTTATCGTATAATGCATTGCATGCACAAGGTCCATATATATATATATTATCAAAGGTAAATTCTCTTGAAAAACACATTTGAAGTGTTGTTATTATATTCAGTAAATTACACCCATATTTTTGAGTGGAAATGAATTGATAAAATAAGAAATACAATCCAAATGTCATATAGACAATTCAATGTTACAGTTGTTTCTTGTTATATTTATCTTCACCCCAACCCTCAAGAGAACGCGTTTGCAATATTAAAAACATTTCTTATCGTATATATCGAAAAGTCGTAAAAATATTGCTGTTAGCATATTTTTAAATATAATATTATTAACCAAAAACACTAAACAATAAATAATTTATATAAATATTTATTGAAAGAATAAAATTAGTTTTAACAATAAATTCTGACTATATTCATACATTAATATTCATTCCATTCATGTTTTATTCAAAATAATTGATGTAATACTTTTATTAAAATTTATTTTAAAAGGCGAAAACCAATAATTTAATTAAAGTAAATTTATTAAATTATTTTACTTTAGAGTAAAGTATTACTGACGTGAATTTAGGAAATAAAATTAACATATTCAATAATTCTTGATAAAAGTATTTCATTTAAATGGATTTAATATAATAAGTAGAATAATGCATCGAATCGGAAAGCATACGTAATCCCATGAATTTAGAATTGTACTCGGTGTACTTCAGATGTACTTGATCTTCTCCTGATTTAGTTTCAAAACTTCAGTTTTTAAAAGAAATCTTGAATTTTGAGCTTAACTTATTTAATGATTTTAGGAGGAATAAAAGTTAAATTAAAGAAGTTGAATATATATATATATATATATATATACAATTTTTCACTATCATTATGTCTTTTTCTAAGCATCATTTTCTAAGTATATAAGTATAGAAAAGGAGTATTTTTTAATTTGTAAGGCGCATAATTTAGATAGAAAATTATGCTTCAAAAATTTAGAAATTAAAGAATAAACGTTTTAGTTTCTTTAGATTAGTGAACAACAGAAATAATTTAATTGAATTTTTTAAAGAAAATTTATCGAAGCTTCATTACTGAATCTAGGAATATCTTATTCAGTTGAAAAAAACAGACTTATTCTAATACAATGAACCAAGATTTAATGCATATTTAGATTTTAAAATTACAATACAGTAAATTTTTTATGTTCAAACATAAAATAAGTGTTTAAGTAAATTATAATCGGTTACTTTAATCATAAATTTGTTTATTTATGAAAATTTTACTATATTGGCTTATAACTTTGATAAAATTTATTTACCAAAATTTTGATATTATTAGCAATTTGAGACACTCATCTATATACCTCATAAAACTTTATCAATATTTAGAATTACAGAGATGATCATGTAATTTGATAAAGAGATTTTTGAGAAATCATGATTGCTAATAATATATAGCAATTTTTACCACATGTCAAACGGAAGTATATTTAATGTCGTTGATATGTATATTTATTATGGAAGGAAGTATATTTAATGCCGCAATTAAGTATTACGATGGTTTAATCTATGCAGAAATAACCGGCTTTCGAAATGAAGAGATGTTTACTATATGCTGTTTGTAGTATGCAAAAACAAGCCTTCGATAAGTGGGAGCGCTTCGATCTGCCAAGGCACATGTTTGAGGTTCGGTCCTCCGACGAGGCTAATTTGACTCACCGTTAAATCGCGCCGGTGGGATGAAAAACTGAGTGCCAAGCATGACTGGGGTGTGAATCTTGGGGTTTTTGATTTACGCTGACCAGAACATTGGCGTCGCACCTCAGGTTCTGCTATCAGGAAAACAGATACGAGGGTTGGTCCACATGGATGTTATGTTACAAATTCAGTTTAGTTTTTTAAGTAAATAAAAACATTTATTTAAGAAATATATTCACAGGAATTCTAACCATTTATTTTCTACGAAAAGACTTTAAAGTGATTGTAAAAAGATAAAATTTAGTTAGCTATTTATCATTTTCATTAAATGTAAGTTTTATAAGGCAAATTTATGAGTTAAGCTCTTGATATGTGGAATTATTTGTGACCAGAAATTGAATGTATACTACCATTTATTTAACTCTAATAATCTTCAAAATAATCACAAAATTTGAATTCTTCCATAAATTTAATAGTTTTTTGTCTACTGAAAAATATTTTATCAAGCATTTAAGCTAAGATGTTTGTTCAATTAGTGTAATTACACTAATTTCTAATCACAATTTCGTTACAAACATTGATTAAAAAGCAGTTCATGAAAAAACTATAAAAAGCTTTGCATTTGGTTGAATGCATATAGACTGTATTGTTTATAAATTTATGATAAAAAATTGTCCGAATAAATGAATGTTTGATTCAGTGATATCTATATACGTATTTGTATTTACCATTATTAATTAAAAAATTATAAACATGTTTTTCAAATTATTACTCATGATGAATATTTTCTTTCAAGGAAACCTCTGTTTTTATGAATAATTAAAAATATCAACCAGAAACTGTTATGAGACAATCTATTATGGAAAATATGTACACAAACTCTTTTATTTTGGAAATGTATATATCTTCATAACCAACTGAGTAATAACCAAGATTTTTCTTGATTATACTTACTTTAATACAGTCTTTTATGATGGAAATTGTCTAATAATTTATTTCTCGGGGCAATTTCTTTGGCAAAAATCAAAGATATTGAAATTATTCGCCATTAGTAAATGTATATTTACATTTAAAAGAACATGTATATGTTTAAAATATACATTTACAAACGTCTTCAGGAGTAAGATGTTGTAATTGTTGAATTCTTCAATATTCATTACTTCAAATGCAGGCAACATTCATTATCTCAAATGCATGGATAATTCTAAGATAAATGAAGATTAATTTGTCATAGTTAGTGCTGAAAAACGAAATTTATATATATCCGTTGAAATGCAAATGATATAGAACCCTAAATTCATTCTTAAATAAAAAAAAATTCGTAATATCATTAGCAAATAAATGTCATAAATTAATTAGATTATTCATTTTCTAATCTTTTTTCTTAATATAATGCTTAATTAATCTACCGACTGAAAAACTTTCCGATAGTTGCCAAAATTAGATTAATAATTATTGTGGAAGAAAAGCGATAATATTAAAGCGATAATATATTTTTGCTGTCTCCTTTCAAAATAATTTTTATGTGATATTTTAAGCGTTTTTTTATTTCAATAGCTGATTATATAAAAAATTCACATGCGCAGAGGAAGAAAATTCAAATTGTGTTTCTTACGTAGAATAGAGAATGGAAAACCTTTTATTCTAATATTTGATTATGTTTGCAAAGATGTAAATCAGTACTTCATAGATTTGAATAGATTTACTGAAATTCTTAATGATCTGGATTTGCCCACTTTCCATTCAAAATATTCATGATTCCCGTAAGGGTCAAATGAAAATCCTTAAGTCCTGGTACTTCTTATTATTTTGGAATGGTTGCAACTTAAATTTAGCAAAAGTTTCTGTTATTTGATATTAAAACATAATCTCTCAAAAGTTTTGACTCAAAATATGTAAAATATTTTTCATAATAAAATACAGTCATTTAGATTAGGAAACAGATTGAATAATTAAAAAGATAAAAAAAACGAAAATATTTCTGAAAAAGAAAAAAAAAGTTTTCGAATTTGAGATGGAAATCAAAATAGAAATTTAAACATTTCAATGTCTCTAAATTTAAGCATTTAATTAAATAATTCAATGTCTGTCAATAATTAACATTCAATGTCTCTAACAATAAACTCAGAATATATAAAACAAATTTCTTTATAAATTTCAAAGATCCTTAATGGGCTATATAAAAGTCAGCTCATCTATCATAAAAAATTGTTCAACTCTCGTAATAAGCTTAATTACAGTGAATGAAAACAAAATTTTCTGATTATGAATAAATTTCAATTTAATGCTATTAAAGATGCTCTAAAGTTACAAAATTCTGTTAGTTTAATTACATTACTTGGTAATAATTTTGTTGCTGTATGTAATTATATATGCATAAGAAGTAATCTCTAATTTTAAGACCATTGAATAAGGAAAGCAGATAATATATTGTGCAGATAAAATAATGCAGATAATGCAGGTACTAATGCAGATAATATATTGCATGAATTAATACTAATTGCTTTATTACCTGTTGTACCTTTCAATGAGAAACATGCTTCGTAACTCTTACTGTTAGTTGTGCCTTTCTGTTAGTTAACAAAATTCTGTTAGTTTAATTACATTACTCGGAAATAATTTTGTTTCTGTATGTGATTATATGTGCATAGGAAGTAATCTCTAATTTTAAGACCAATGACTAATGAACGCAGATAATATATTGAATGAATTAATACTAATTGCTTTATTACACCTGTTGTACCTTTTAATGAAATACATGTTTCGTAACTCTTGCATTTCATTTAATTTATTAAAGTGTAATAAATTACATTAAAGTATACTATCAATAATAGCTTATTTTTGCTGATTTGAATTACAGAGTTTATATATATATATATAACAGTGGAATGTACATAAATAAATATATTTGATTTGATTTGTGAAATAAACTAATTTATAACATTCATATTATGTAAATATATTTGTCGTGATTAGTAAAATAAATGAATTTTTGAAAATTTTATATTATATTATTATCTGGAACATTTATAATTTCAATAAAGTTTTATGAATTTTCATGAGATATTTTACGATTATAAGTTTGTTATTGTAAATGCTAACTTGATAAAAGTAAAAATAGCACAAACAAAAACTAAACTTTTAACTTCATTATTTCTAGTTTTAATTTCAATTATATTTATTTATATTTCATATGTTAAGATTAATAAAACTGTGCTTTTTAAAGATGATTAAACCTACCTATTGTTATTTACTTCCTATTAAAATAAATTTAGGAAAAATAAAATAACTATATTTCAAATGTGAATATTATTGTAAAACTACAAATATTTGATTAGAACTATTTATATTACTAATGACACTGCGTATTAAATTTGTGATCACATTTATAGATTTTTTGGATTACAGATCCGGAAATTTAGCACTTATATAAGGAAATTTCTATATTTGTTTTCAAAGGAAATGATTCATGGCATAAACACTAAAAAAGTTCGAAATTGAGAAGAAAAATTCACAAATACCCAGTATTTTATAGCAAAATAAATTTCTCATAAAAACATTATCTTAAAAGTATTGCTAATAGCATCCTAAAAGTATATTATAAGTATACAATTTAAATAATGTATACTTTTAAAAGACATTGTTTCTGTTAGAAGAAAAAATTTCAATGACTTAACTGCACAACAATGCATAACATTTAACATTGAAGACTTTTTAAGTTTGTTTGTGAAATTTATTTTTTAAGTATACCATTATATATATATATATATATATATATATATATATATATATATATATATATATATATATATATATATATATATATATATATATATATATATATATATATATATATTCTTTTTAAAATGTGTTTTTAATAAATGAATAAATTTTTCACGCATTTTTTAAACATTGAAAATTTTTAAGTATGTTACATCTATAGAAAAATGAACACCTAAAATGAAATAACTATTTAATTACAGATTGCAAATTTGTTTTTCATTCAAAAACATTAAAAAGTAATTTATTAAAAATGTTTACGGGAATCAAATTATTTCTAGAAATCATATACTATTTATAAATAATTCAATTAACATTTGCTTTTGAAAATAATGGATGCCCAACTATTATAAAAAGAGTTATTTAAAGAATTTAATTAATTTTGCAGTGCTGTGTTGTAAATTAATTAGGTTAGATATAATTGTGATCGAACTATGTAATTTAATTCTTCCATAAATGATTGACTACTTTGTGTTTCTAATTTAATACATTCCTCTCGCTTTTTATAAGTATATATAAATCTATCTTCAAGGTGATACTTTGAGGAATTTATTGTTTATATTTTTATATGATGTTGATTCTGAGTGATTTATGGTATAAAACTGGCTTTTATTTCAAAACTGATGTCTATACGCGCGCAAACACTTTTAAGGGAAATAAATAAGTTGTTGTTCTCGTGAGCCAATTAGGCTGACAAATTGGGGTGCACTTCTCCACTTTTCCAACCGAACCGTATTTTGTGTGGAGTCCAAATTCTTCAGTACACACACATGCCATAGGGACCCGTTTATAGGGTAGGCAACCATTCACACCTCATTCACACAAGGAAAGGACAAGTATTACATTAAATTGTCAAAACAAGTTTGGTTATTACAAAAAGTTCTAATTTACCTGTTTTCCTACATTTTAACTTCTTTCATAAGTAAAGCTAATAGTTAAAATAAAAATAAATAAAATATACTAGTTGGCGATTAAAAACTGATTGATAAAATTTAAAGAGTGATAATCTGCAAAGGCCATTTAAATTATAGATCTGTTACTTATTTTCATAATGCTTTTTTATTTTTGTCTGATCAAGGAAAACAAATATAGATTATATCAGAATAGAAAATTAATTTAAATTTTAAACCACGATAGCTTGCTTATTTTCTTGTTAATTTTCTTACATTGAACTATATATGCAGATAAATTATTAAAAATACTATACAATAATATAATTAATGATGTAAAATTTGAGATTTTTAGAAAATAAATAGTAAAATGGAGAATCTTTTCGTAATGCTAGTAGTAAATACTGCAGAAAATAGAGTAATTATCGCAAAAAAATTTTTCATATTCTTAAAAATTTATTACTGCTATAAAAATATTCAATAAAGTTCAAACAAACTAAAAAATATTTATTTTTACATTTTAAATTTGTTAAAAGAAATAGTTTTTTTCCTCATAAAATAACTAATTTACTAAATAAAATTACTAATATTTTTTGTTAAAGTTAGTTTTTTTCTGTAAATATTACAATTGTTCCCAGCTAAAATTATTTTTCAGTAAAAATTCAATTTTTAACTAGAGTTTATTTGTCAGATACTTCTTGTAAAGTCAACACACTTTTTACGGAGTTGTACAAAATATCTTAATATGCTTTTCATAAATATAATTATATAATTTGGCACAAATGCTTAATTTCTTTGATATGTCGTCAGTGCATTTTAAATGTTAACTAATGTGCATTGAGAATTATTATAAATTTTAAAAAGGTTTACTCTTAGTCAATTTATATATTGCAATTATTTTTAATTTCTAATGTTACTCTTGTTTGTTCACGTCTTTTAAATCAATTCTGTATTATAGTTACTTAATAAAAACTTTGAATGCATTAATATTTCTGATATGCGAGATTTTAACTTTTATATTTTTACATCTTATTCGGCAATTAAAAACTTTTGTTATGATATACAATTTACAATTACATTCTTACTACAAATTTTTAATAAAATATAAATGTACAATTTAATGTTTTATAATATTTAGTAATTTGCTGTGCATTACTTTGTATAATAATGATTATTTTAAATTGAATTTATGATTTATTCGTTTTTGCTCTCACAAAAAATAAAAATATAATAAATGGATCTATTTTAAACATTCAATGCAAATAATTTGATTCACTGTTGAATGTTTAACTCATTTGCTATATTTAAGATATTATTTGCGATCACATGAACTAAATATAGATATACATATATAAAGCTATATTATACATATTTTACTAATTTATTATCTTACGGTGTAAGAATGAGCAGAGAATCGCTATTTCAATTAAATTCCATGAGAAAATTAAATTTGCAACTGTCCCTTAAATAATGGTCAGTTGACAAGGAAGGAAATTATCAGAAGTTTAAAGGAGTTTTATTTTAAATTCCGAAAGATTAATTTATATACATTTCCCTTACTAATATGTGTTTCTTATTTTATTAATTTCAATTTTGATGCATGAAGGTTTTCCTTGTATCTGTAATCGCTTTGCCTTAAAAGTACATATTGGTGGCTATATTATAGATAATATGGATTAGGATAAATATTCGATTCATAAATATAGGGACAAAAAGACAAAAACATATTCTCTTGCTCTTTCTTTTTGTAATAGTCAGTGAGTAATTGCTTTACTTCAATCAGTTTTAAATATTTAATAGCTATTAAGCCACTTTTTTAAAATATTTTTGTTAGAGACATAAAATGATTTATTCTCACCTAAGTTAAATAAACTTATTAACTTCTTTTAATTTTAGGTGTAAATAAAAATCATTGTTAAGCTATTTTGTTTAACTTTCAGGCCAAAAATGATTGAATTTACCACTTAATTTTATGTTAGACATTTTAAATGAAAGAAAAGGCAAGTCATTTTAATGCTTGCTTACATTGTTTACTACTGGAGCTTTTATTCTTGATAATATGAAATTATCATTATTATGGTTTCTTTCGTTTCAGCGTTTTAATAAGCTAAGACGCTATATAGAATATGTGCTCGTAAACTATGACGAGTAATTTTCCAAATTCTTACGGAAAATATTTATTATCATGAATAGTTTTATGTTAGAGCAGAATAAGGTGTTCATAAAAGCTATACTGAAAATGCTTCAAAATAAGCATAAAGCACAACAACATTTCCCATTTTAAAAGTTAATGATCTAACTAAAGAAGTCTCATAAAAGGCAAAATTAATTTGCCAGTTTAATTCTAACGCAAATTAAACACTAGTCTAGAATTATTTGCTCATCTAATATTCACTAAATTTCATTTCATTTAATACATACAAAGATTATTACAGTTTCCTTTTGAGGTTTTATATGACATGCATTTATTTAAATTCTAATTTACTTCCCTTTTTACTCAGAGTCTAATTTTCTTTTATAAGAGCAAATTCAGACATTATTTCTGCTTAAAGGAGGGTCATAAAATTTAATAAGGAATAAATATATGTAGGATTCTGCCTTTTATTTCAAGCCATTATATATGTGCTGTAGTAGATTAATAACGATTAAATCCATCTATATTTAGTATTTTAACAATAACGTATAATTTATAGGAACAGCTATTAAAACGTAACAGCAACAACTTAAATACCAATTTTATTTCAAGACGCCAGCTTTAATTCACATATTGCAGTACATTTTAATATTGTGGCCTTTAAAATAAGTGGTCATAGGTTTTATTTTTGTCTTATTTATTATTGAATGATAGGATACTGATATTGTATGTACGGCTATATTTAGGAATAAATAAGTAAAAATATTCCTGGTTGCGTATCTTGAATTTAATATCAACGAGATATATTCTCCCGAAATACTAAACACGATTTAAATGTGTAAGAAAGCTTAGAACCGACTTCATTAGTTATCCACTGTGTAGAATTAAATTGCATTGTGATTTGTGAAATTGTATTGTGTTAATTTCATTCACAACCATTTACATATATGAACATAATTTAAAACAAACAAACAAACAAACTCACACACACACGCACACACACGCGCGCGCGCGCACACACACACACACACACACACACACACACACACACACACACACACACACACACACACACACACACACACACACACACACACACACACACGCGCGCGCACACACGCACGCACGCACGCCACTCACGCACGCACGCACACACACACACACACACACATTGTGTGAATATTATAATAAAAAATACTTTACTGTGAATGTTTTTAATTTTCTTATTTTAGAATGAACAACCGCAATTTTGGAATTCATTTCAAATCTTTTCAAAACCTAGGCAGTAAAATCAATTCTGGTGTAGAATGCTTATGATAGTTTACTGCTTTAATTGCATTTTTCACCCTAAAGTAGACATGTTTATTTCATTTATATTTCCGCTTTTATTTATTATATTTCTTTTGGAATGCATGCACACGAGAAATTTGCTATGAAATTCTTTCGAGTCTTTATTCTTTATTCACTTTAAAAATAAAATATATTAAATGGTTTTGTTAAAATAAGATATTTGTTTATTTTTTTTCAGATATTGCTTACTTAGGAATCGAAGGCTCAATGCCAGAGAAAAAATAAGTATTTATTGAGCTATTGCACATAAGCATTTTGAACTGAATGAAAGGAAATAAATTACATTCTTTGAATTGTGTTCATTTATTGAATAAAAATATGTATATTTAAGAGATTTAAATAATCAAACATTTTAATGAATTTGAATGTTTTTCTGTATTTTATTTTTTTCTGATTAATATAACATTTAGTTGAGTTGATGTTAATCATGAAAAATATTGAAAATTTTAATATGGAATTTGCATGACAAAAATTGTTTTGAAATTGGTGACTATAATTCGAATAAATAATTAAATTTACTTTTAATTGAACTTGTTTCTTACTTAAAAATAGTTTAATTCAGAATTAATTGTAAATTAAAGAAAGTTTTAGAAATAATTCTATTTTTTAGTATGTTTTCTGTTTATTTGAAGCATGAAAGCTCAAAATTAAAATGTTACTTTCAGAATTCGAAGATTTTTCAAAATGAAAAAATATTACAAGAGTAAATATTTAAAAATATGTTCTACTTACATTCATTTTTATTTAAAAAAGTATGTCTCAGAGTTATTGAAAAATCTAAACAATTTTAGGAACTAAATCAGTTTTTTTTTCAGTGTGAGCATGCCAGAACAAAAATTAGAATTTTGAGTTCTCTAGTAAAAAATTCTTAAATTAAATATTATAAAATAATATTTAAAGTTAGCTGATTTTCACTCATTTTTTATTAAAAATTATATTTTCCTAAATTATTTTAAAATTTAATTAAAAATTTTTAAATCATTCAAATTTACGTCTTTATTTAACAGAGCATGAAAGAATTCTGAAGAAAAAGTTATGAACAATTTTTTTATTTTGTACAAAATTTTGTCGTGAATTGTATAAATTTCTAAAAACGACCTATTTATTTTCAAACATATTGAATACGCGTGATTTATGCTTTTTATATAATATATTTAATTACTTACCAAGTATCAATGACACAAAAAATAAGTAGGAAAAATTTTAGGTATCAAAGATAAATATTTTTATTCGAATTTCAAGAAACTACAAATTTATGACAAGAAATATTTTATCTATAAACTGTTAAAAAAAACAATTAAATTGTCTGAATTTTATTTGTAAAATAAGCCGTAAGAATTTATTTTTCTTATGCATTACTTCAGTGAAATGTCTCTGGGTCTTGTTACTTTGTTTCTATTTTTTATCCTTTCTTAAAAATAATTGGAAACAATTTTTTAAATTGTAACAAACTTTAAAAATAGGTAAATATTGTATTCTTTTGTTCGAAATAATAGTTCGATTGTGAAATATAATTTATTTTAATAATTCACAGAGAAAAAAAATTTTTTTTATTAAATTTTACTTTTAACTAATCCATCATGTAAAAGATCCTTTGTTCACTGGATAAATTTATAAATTACATTTCGTTTTTATTAAAAACGAAAACACGTGAAACTATCAAAAATATTTATCTTCCTAACATTAGTTAATTATGTTTTAAAAAATATTGATACTTATTCTTTTAATCCATGTTTTATAAAATTATTTATTTATATTAATTAATTTAAATAAAGAAAGTAATGCAAATTAATTGGGTTTGCAGCATTTATACTCTTTGAGTTCAGTTCAATTGTTTTAATTTGAAAAAGCATTTGAATATGAAAGGTAGATATTCCAATGATTTATCTTTGTATTAATTTTTCTTCTTTTATTTAATTTCCATTCTATTTTCTTGAGTTTTCATCGACCAGAAAGTAGATTAAAGAAAACTTGCCTTCCATTTTAATTCTTGGGAAGTTTGATAATCTCTTTTTGAGCTTTAAATAAAATGATTCTAATAAAATGTAATTATTACCGTTATTAATAATAATAATTTAAAAAACAACTATATTAATTAAGATGTAATCATTACTATTAATAAAATTGTTCTTATAATAGTTATTATCAGTAATGATTACATCTTTATTATTTTTCAGCAATAGTTATTATGATAATAATTGTTATAGAAATAATTAATACAGAAAAATAATTCTATATGATGTGTAGGTTTTGAAGCATATCTTCTTTGCATCCGGAAATTTGTGAAATGTTATAAGCAGCTTACGAAGATAACAACATGTTGTATACATATTCTGTGCTCAATTATGCTTTAAATTAACAGAAGAAAAGCGTAATTTTTGTAATTCTATTCAAATGCTTAAACTTTTGTAATTCAATTCAGGAAAAATTGTAAGCTAATTATATATTTTATATCGATAAGTTACTAGAGATAAATTCTTATCAAGTATTAAAATTGTTATATTTGATTAGAAAGTGCTATCTCTAAAATTAATTATAAAGTGTTTAAAGAATAAATACTTAAAATTTCGTACTCTTATCTTTAAATAAAAAAAAGTTCGTTTCTAAAGGACTATAAAAGTGGGTGTTTAGTTGATTATAAGGAAACAAAATATCAATAAATTTTATAATATCGTAACTGCATGCTTAAATTTGTTTTTATGATTATAAAATAATATTTTTTTAATATGTTTACTGATCTGTGCGAAATAAATTAATGAAATAGTTAAGAATTCATGAAAAATTAATGAAGAATTTAAAATAAAATGAATTAATCTTATTTTCATTTTATTTTAAATGTTGCTAATTTTTTTGAGTTACGGTGATTAATTACTGATATGATAAATAATTTTTGGAATTATTTAAATATTTATTTGATTTTAAGGATAAGAGCTTTATTTTATTCAATTTATATATTTTAATGGTAAAACTATGCGATTTAATTTCACTTCCATGTTTCTTGATGACAAAATACAATCTTCACATATTTGGTAGTACTACACAGCTGTTTTCGCTATTAATTTCAATGAACGTTTCATAATTTATCCGATGAAATCTTTAGAAGACATATAATGAAGGATTAAGCATTTGATGATTATAAGCGCAGTTATTGCAACAAATGAATACCTTTTACTATTTCATTTTGAGATGGAATCATCTCACTGTAATTCACTTCCATTTGAGCGCTCTTTTAAATTAGGTGATATTTAATTTTAATAAGTAAGGGTTTTAAAGATTAAGTTATTGTGAATTTGACTAATCACACAAATTGCGTATATTTTATGTAAGAAATACTCTTTTTTGTATGAAATAAATTTTGGCACTCAATGCCTGGTTGACTAAATAATCTTAGCTGTGATGAAGAAAATTAAATGTTATAATTTTATTAAAATATGTATTCCGTTTTAACTTTTTATTAGTTTTTTTCCTTGATTATTAAAATATTATACTTTTATGAAATTAATTGATTGTTGCCGCTAACACCAAGAATGAAAATGTGTTTATAAAAGTTTTGCATTTCGTTAAATGATAGAAACTTTAACAAATCATACGATATAGCTTCATTAAAACAAGCTATATTTTGAAAAATGCAGTAACAGCGAAATTTTATTGTTGATTGTTTTTTTATCAGTTCATAAAATTTTAATATTTCTATAATAACTATTTAATTTTGCCTCTGATACTAGAAATATCAAGAAACTATTTTGGATTATTTTCAACTTTTTCAATACACAAGAATTTCAACTTACTGACATTAATTATACAGGAATCTTTTATTTAAACATTATTAATTTACAAATGAAATATTTTATAAGAATATCACTGGATATTCATATGTATTGATTGCTTTCTAATGAAATTACTTATACTTGCTAATTCGACATTGAAAACGAAATCACTTAAGCACTACAAAAAATGATTTGATGCTTTATGAAATAATTAGATTTTTAAATGAATGACCAAAGCCATTTACCAATAGAAAATGCTCTAATTCAGAAAAATTTCAATTCATTAATTGTGGCAATAATTTGAAGAAAAAATTCAGTATCAAGAAAATTTATTTCTGCAAGTTACAGGATACAATATCTCGATTCACTAAAAATATCGCTTATAGGCTATTTATTTACAACAAAATGAAGATACCTTAGTTGTAGCTTAATAGGCTACTAGTGTATGCACCTTGGATCTTATAGCACAAAAAAGCAATCTTACATTGGACATAAAAGCACATTACTTAGACCAGAACTGCGGCCTAATGTAATTTTCATTCACGAATCTTTACTTATTTTAGAAAATAACTTATGTTGCATATTGATTTTGAAAAAAACAGAATTATGGAGGTAAAATTATGGTTTGAGCTACATGCTTGTACAAGGTAATGTGATTACATAATGATATCAAGAAAAATATTTAAGCAAGAAGTCGCCCATATTTTTGGGCTTTTTGGAATTGAACTCATACTAGTACTCAATTTTGTTTGTTGAATTAAGCTAATTAATATTAGAAATTATGGTTTAGAGCAAAAGAAGAGATAAAATCAGTTTTAATACCTTAAACTCGGATAATTTGAAACGATCTTATTTAGTTTTTCATTGATATTGCTTCCTGTAGAGCTGGTTTTTCACTCCGATATCCATAATTTTGAAAACCTTTTTACAAATCTAATGTAATCCATAGCTGATATAACTCTTTTTGTGTTGAATAAACTTTTTAAACTCTATTTTATTCGATGCAGAATTTTGGTGATAATGAACTATGTATGAAATTTATTGCTGAGTCATGCTTTACTTAACATTTAAGAAAAATCCAGTGAACTGTTCATAAAAATAAATTTTTCCCCAAAAGTCACGTATTCTTATTATTAAAAAATTTGAAAACAAATATAAAATTCTCTTCTTTGAGAAAATATGTGTTTGAAAAAATATTTTAAACACGCAGAAAATAACCTAAAACAAAAAATTTGTATTTTTGAAGTAGTTTTTGTTATTTGTCTTTTTTAAAAAAAAACATTTTTTAAACTATTACATTCAACACATGTGTACTGTAATTGATTTTGAAACTGTTAGTTAGCCTCAACTGTATTTGAAAATAATAGTTTACAAAGTGAGAAGGATAACGTCGTATAGATTTCTTTAATTGTATTAAATTTATCACCTCATTGAGAGTTAGAAACGCAATTATTTGATTTAAATACCTCATGAATAATCTAATACTGAAATGTGATGAAACGTTTGAATTGGCAATCAGCTTCCATTAAAATTAATAATTACATTTTCATCATTTGAAAATTTATATACTGTCTTGAATTTATCATTTTTGAGTTTTATTGAAGAATAATCATGTGTTCATCTTCTGAAAAACTAAACACTCTTTTATTACTTACAAGGAAATTTGTTAACATTTTTATACTCTTTATGAATTTATTTATATAAAGTTAGCTTTCTCTTCGTCTATATATAAACATACATGCATACATACTTAGGTAATAAGTCATTCGTATTCAGTTGACAAAAATAATGTTGAAAGAAAAAATAATCCAAAAAAATTGAAACTAAAATATATTTTCTATTTTTCTCTGAGGAATTAATTATCTCAAATATATGAGTGCATTAGTGTCATCCGATATAAAATTGTCCTATTCTTTGCTTAAAAATGAAAGAAAAACGCTGTTGCTTCTGTTAGTTTTTGAACGAACAAATTCGCTTAAAAATAAATCCTGCTTTCCGGAAATAAACTTGTTTTTATTTGCTCTGCGATTGTTTCTTTCCATATGTGTCACTCCATAAAGGAAACAAAAATATATGCCTTCATTTCGAACAAATAGAAAAAAATGGGGACATAAAAGTAAGATGTAAGCTCTGATAAACAAAAGTAACTGGTCGCTGAAAGTAAACGCTTGTGACAACAACTTTCATTTGATTACAAAAAGCTCTCACCAAACAAAAAAAGAGTCCAAAATGATATATTTGAAACGTTGCACAGCAAACTAAGTTGTAGTTTTGTATTGATTGTTGAATTTTCTCTTTTTGTAATGAGTTATTGATTATTTTGCAGGATTTGGAAGTAGCTTCACTGATTTTATTTGAGTTCTTATGAATGTTTGTATATTTTGTGTATCATCGATAATTTTCTCTCAGATAACAGTGATAAAAATGCTTATAAATAATTTTCTGGAAGTAATATTTATAACAAAAAAAAAGTTTTTTGCTCAGTAGTATCAGAACTTCGCAAATATTTGTGAACTTGTAAATATTACTAAAAAAGTAGCAATTTTTTAATAATTAAAATTTTATCAATATTTAAAAAACTGTATATTTTTTATAAAAAGATAGTTAAAATTTTAAATTAATATTAACATTTACTTAAAGATTTACTTCTTACAAATGTAGTTTTCTTTTAAATTAACTGGAGGGAAACTTATATCTATAATAATCCTTAGAAGCATTTTTTAATATAAGAGAAAGTGGTTTCCATTTATGCTCTGGAAAAAAAAATCCGAAAGATTAATTAAGCAAAAATATATTCTTAAAGATGGTTATATTTCGCCAGATTAAACACTTAGAATATACGAAAATGATTTTATGAAAGAGTGATTAATAAAAATGTATTAATAAAGGCACAACAATAAATATTTAATACATTAAAGTGATGTAAATATCACACTTATGATGTAAGAATAACGATAAAATTTACACACACACACACACACACACACACACACACACACACACACACACACACACACACACACACACACACACACACACACACACACACACACACACACACACACACACACGCACACGCGCATTTTGTACAAATACGTAATGCTTTAAAAATTTTACTAACATTATCATTAGAAATGTGGATAATATCATAAAATATTTAATGCAAATATTTTATAACATATCTATGAAGAAATATTTGCCCAGTGCCTCAAAATAACTGATAAAATAAAATATATTTAGTATTTCTCCACACAAAATAGAATTCAACCTCATTTAAAGTGCCAGGGGGAACTATTTCTTTTCAAGCTGTACAATCTATTCTTCTCATTCACTTTTCCCTGGCTCGAGCATCAATATTTCGGAGCTTCAACGTGTTTGAATCATTCGGTTGGATTCATAACCAACAGTAGGAAATCCATCACCTCTGGGCTTTTCTGTGCATATATTAGACTCGAATAAATCAATATGCGGTTCTAATCCAACTCTTCATTTCTGAAATCCCGGTAGATTTTAATAGACTTCCATTCGCGTACATTTAATTAAGGTCTGAATATATTTATTCAAAAACTTTTCGTTGTCTTTTAAATGCCACATGACAGTGCACGTAATAAAATTGAAAGCATTTTAAAGTTTTCTCGCAAAGTATTTGTATAAAATCATTGTGCGTGAAAAATTGCAGTGGATTAGTTTTGAAAGCTATTGTTCCAAACTGTGTCACCTCATGAAAGATAAATGATGTGTTTTCAGCATTTAATATTACAGTGATGTCGTTTTCCTTGACTTGACGATTTATGCATAGAATAATATCTTTGATATATAGAAAGTAAATATTGCTTCAAACAGTAAGCCATGAATAATTAAAATCTTTATAATACTTCTTTGTAATTAATATGACTTGCTAACTAGAAATGTACCACTACAGTAATTTAATACATTTCCCACTAATAAAGCATATATATATATATTACTTTATATGGCGATAAAAATAATTGATGCAGTAATAACTAAAATTTCCAAATTGAAATGTTTCTTATTAGTTAATAATAAATTAACAGTCTACTTTATAGCTTTCATTTTATTTAAAACCACGTACTATAATGGAAAATTGTTTGACGCTATTGTGTGGGTGTTTGAATAAACTTTTTTCATTTTGTTAATTCAGTTTCTAGTATTATATTTAACATTACCGTTATGTCATTAATTTTATTTAAAGATTATTATTAAAAATAAATATTAACGTAAAAGTATTTGATACAACTGCAGAACTTTCCACCATTTTAACTGTCGTATATAACTCATTTTAATTTTTCCCACATAATTCTCCTTTGTAATGTTACTTAAAAGTAATTAGACACATTTTGCATTTTCATGTAAAAAAATGCCTAGAAGCAAGAAAATTAAATGAAAAATAAATTAAAGTCATAATATTTCACTAAGGTGACTCATTAGAGAGCTTTTTCTCGTTTCTTATTTCTACTTTTCTCTTGATGCTATTTAGTTTTAAACTGAGAATTAATAAGTACGTTTTAAAATTCTAATAATTAAAAAACTAAACTTGTATGAAATCCAAAAAATTTATTTCCCAAAATTAAGTAAATTATTTTAAGCTATTGAATTACACCTTTATTTGCAATAAAATACATTTTTCAGTAATATTGAGATTTTAAAAGTTAATCTTTTAAACTCACATTTTTATAGTATTTCATTAAACTCTGAGAATAATTATTTAATCATCAAGTAATTTCAGCAAACATATAAAATTTCATTTTTTGAGTATTTATGTAACAAATAATTACTAATTCTAAAGAATCATTTCTAAAATGAAAAAAAACAATTCATATTTTTACGCTTTATCTTCAACAGGCTCTGATTAAATTTATCTAGGTTTATATAGGTTTGTTGAAACAAGTAGTGGAATTATTTAAAATTATTGTTTGAACTATTTAGTTAAATCTGCATTTTAAATTCTGCAAAAGACTCTTTTCCTTTACATTAAGTGTGTTTCTTGTAAAACTCATTAAAATGATTTTATCGTAAACTTATTCTTTTTAAATTACACTTAATGAGAAACTGCTTTTAAATGAGGGTTTTATGTGTACTAAAATGTAGTATGACTTATAAATATTTTGTTCCTCTCTTTCAGACTTATTTAGCATTTTAACTAAATAATGTCTTTTAGAGTAATCCTAACGCAATTTGCACTTGATGGCTGTGAATTATGATAAAAATATTCTCAGAACATTATCTTAAATATTGAAAAGCTTTTATATTCTTATAATTGGAAATAATATTCAACTCCTTCTAGTAAAAAATATTTTGAGGAAAAATGTTATTAAAATTGTTGTTTTGATTTCGAAAAGTAAGGCAAAAATTGAATCATTCAAATAATATTTTTTGTTAAAGAATTAATTAGATTGAAATAATACTCAAAATCAGCACCATCAAGAATATTAAAAATGAGAACTCTCAGTTAAACCCACTTGTTAAATCAAGGAATATCAAATTGAATAAAATCAAGAAATTTAAAGTACATTTCATTTTAGTGAGAAAATAAATAAAATAGTTATAAGCAATTATTATTCAGGCATGCTTCAGTGTTAAAGTAAGTATAAAATGCTAATGAATGAATAAATTTCAATATATATATATATTTTTTATTTAATGTAAATCTTCAATTTCAAAAACAAAATTATAATATTAAAATCAATTCACTGATATTCTTGAGTACGATCAAATTAAGGTTTTAGGAAAAATAAATTTATTCAAATATTTACCAAAAATTTTATGGACACTTTTGGGTGTGATAAATATTTATTCACACACACACACACATCATTGCGTTTGATAAAATTTAGTGATTATGTAACATTCCCTCCCCATGAACTGTTCTGATGGTAAATTTCTCAATGGGAAAATAAATTTGATTATAAGCTTCATGATTTATTAGAAATGATATATATTTTTCGGAAAATATACATATATTTATTATAAATTTTGGAAAAAATATACAAAAAATAATATATATAATTTTTGAAAAAAAAATACATTATTTATATACATCACATTATTTATTAATACAAATAATGACCTGCCATATTAAATAATATTAAAATAGCAAAATATAATAAAAATTACTTTAAATATAAAAGCGTTATCAGACTAAAATTAAAAAATGAAGTAATCGAAATGTTGATCAAAATATATATCTACTTCTATTCTTTTATGTATAATTTGAAATAAAATTTGATTCTCTATTTAATAGAATTGAGATGTTAACTCTTCGTTAGCAAGGTATTCAGCATGGTGATGATGTATAGCAAAATTCCAATTGCAGCTGAAATTAACATAGTATGTAATTGGGATCAATGCAATTATTTAGATAAAATCTAAAAATGATATAATGATTTTTCAGGAAATTTTTATAGTTGCAAATTTTAAAAACTTGTTATATGTTATTTCATTTTCCTTATCATTGAAAGATTATTTATAGTTTATCTTTACTCATAATTTTCATTTTTTATTTCATCTTAGCATAATATTAGCTATTAAAATTTAAATAAATCATTAACAATAATTTAAAAGTTTTTGTTCAATTTAACATTGCTTATTTAGTATTGGCCATTTCATTTACTTTAACTTATACGAGTCTGAAATCTTTACTTTTAGAGAAATGTATCATTATAATTTATCTGAAAGGTAATATATACACTGCGTAAAAAGTAGAAGGACAGTGTTTTTTTTTGCCAATTAATATCTCTTATTTTATCCAAACTTTAAACACTCATTATCCTGAGCCTAACTGGCTGAGAATTTATATTGACGGCTCCCGGTTGCAGGAAGGATCCAACGCTGGAGCAGGGGTCTATTGTCCCCTTTTTTCAATTGCAAATCCAGCTGGCACATTTGCATTCGCATTTGATGGGGAACTGCTTGCGATCAGGATTGCTCTTTCTCAGTTGACTTGCCATCTTAATAGGTTCTCCAAGGCAGTTTTATTTAGTGACTCCCGGGCCACATTGCAATCCTTGATGCCTACTTCAAATTCTGTATCCTCTGTTGTCCATGAATGTTGGAGCCTGCTTCAGAGTTTGTCTTCCAATGAGAAAGACATTGTTCTTCAATGGATCTCTGGACACTATGGAATCAATGACAATGAAAGTGCTGATACACTGGAAAAAAGGCAAGCCTTGACTTTACAAACATCATTTTTTAGAGTATCTTTTTGCATAATAAAACGACTAATTAAAAATACATTGTCTGAAAGATTCAAAAATTCTCGAATCTCGATCAGAGCAAAAGTCTTGGAAAGACATACTTTCTGCGGTCTCAAAATGGCCCAGACATAAAATGGTGGCTGAGTTTAGGCTCGCCACCGGTCATGACTGCCGTCTTAAACACTTGTACCGTCTTCGCATAGTTTCAAGTCCTATCTGCAACCTCTGTAATCTGGTATGGGACATGGATCCTGACCATCTACTCCATTGCAAGGCGTTATCGACAACGCTCAATCGCGGTCTGTTACTGGGAGGCCAGGGGCCTTTTGGATACATAGACTATTGTTACAACTGTTTTATTTTTCATTTTTTTGTTGTAATTTGTATTTTGCTGTAATTGTCTTTTTATCTGTGCCATTGGAAAATATTTTTATAACAAAACTTCCATATATTTATGCAGATGTAGTTTAATGACCTTTTTCTTTTCATTTTTGGCAAAAATTAAACATCTACCCTCTAATATTAATAATAAAATTAGTATATATGATTTCAGATGCGTAAAAAAAGTAGAAGGACACTTGATAATATATTTAATTTAGTGAGTTGCTTTTTAGTTAATTAGTAATTTTGTAGTTTGTTTTATCTTTTCTGTCAAAAAATCTAATTTGTTTAAAAGCTGTTTCTCCATTCTCAGAAATGCCTTAAGGAATATCTTTGAACGATTTTCAAAAAAGCCAAATTTCCGCATATCAAAATGATAGTAAAATGTCTGAGAGATTGCTCGATTGTTGTAGGTGAGCCCCAATACAGTTTCAAATTTTATCAGAATAAATTATAAAAATGTAAAGAAAAAGAAGACTGGTAGGTCGAAAAAGTTAACACCATGTGAAGGAAGAAAACTTGCTCGTGTGCTTAAGAAGAACAAAGGAAATTCAAAGGCAAGAAATCAAGCAGGCCTTAATCATGTGACGAAACAAACAGTTTACAACTATATTTAAAGATCTCAAAAATTCATTTTTGAAAAACGGAAATATCATCCTAAGTGGACACAAACTCACATCGATAACCGTTTAGCATGGGCTAAAAAGAACATATCCTGGACAACAGAATGGTCTTTAGTGATATTTTCCGATGAAAGGAAATTTAACTTAGATAGTCCAGGCGGATATAGCACTACTGACATTGTCTGTGGAATGAAGACGAATACTATTCAACATGACAAATTTGAGAAGGGAGTTTAATGGTTTGGTTGGTGGTTGGATACCGAAGGACAAGTCTGGTTTTCTTAAATGGTGGGCAAAAACACAGGCAGACTACATTCAAGTGCTGAATTCCAAACTTCTTCCTCACAGCTCTGACTTGGGGGATGAAAAGTGGAAATTTCAGCAAGAAGGAGTTTCCATTCACAACGCGACTGAAGTCAAACATTGGTTCCTAACAGATAATGTGGATGTTTTACCATGGCCAGCCAAAAGTCCTGACCTTAATATAGGGGAAAACATCTAGGAAATGCTAGTTCATCGAATTTATGCTGATGAAAGGTGATTTGATTTACTAACTCAGCTTCGAGAAGCTATTGAATGACTCGTGGGACAACTTTTATCAAATAGAAATTCAATCTCTATACAATTCACTTCCAAACAGGATACTTGAAGATATAAAGGACAATGGGAAGAACATTTCTTATTAAAATCACTATTTTTTCATTCATTATAATGCTGCCCTTCTACTTTTTTTTTACAAAGTTTCAAAATAAGGAACTATTTTTGTTGCCATTAATATTTTATGTTTGAATATCATAATTCTGTTGTTAAAATTGTATTTTTAAAATATTTGTAAAATGTTTATAATAAAATATTTAGTAAAAATAAAATATATATATATATATATATATATATATATATATATATATATATATATATATATATATATAAGAACAAAAAATATGCATAAATAAATTCTGCTCGACTTAATTAGAAAATATTTCCGCTTGGAGGTGAGGTTTGGAGCAATTATTTGAGGAAAAGATTGACTTTACGATTACGTAATTCATATTTGTATCATGGGATTCGAGAGAGAAGCCGCTATCGTTAATGAAATTCAACTTATTTGATATATTGAAATGAGCTACGTCAGCCTAATTCAATTCAGATATGATAAGCTACTTATTGGTAATCATATTCGATAAACATAGTTAAAGAGATTAAATACTTTTGCAAAATAATTTGTGTAACCAGTGTAATATATCCGATTTATGATAGAAAGGAAGCAAAACAGTTGTGATTTAATATCCAAAAGTCATTCTTATTGCATTATTGTTGATAAAACAGTTTATTCTAAAAAATTATAATTTAAAAATGTTTATTTATAAATTTTAATTTTAATCTTTTATTTTATATTTTTAGAAATTATATAATTAAATTTAAATAATCTTGTTTGAGTATCAGGTGATTTACTTTTAATCTAAGGCAGTTGGGGGGGGACATTCATTAAAAAGAGAAAGAAATTATGAAATAGAAATTATGTTAAGTATTGTGAAGTCAATAGCTTGTTTTCTTCACAATTTTAGCTTAAAACAACAATTTGTTCAATAGTTCTAGAACAAAATTAATATTAAAATCTTCATTTAGTTAATAAAGGAATTTTATGTTTTTTAATTAAAATTTTTTTAATAAATTAAGTGACTGATGCAATATTTTTTATGGACTGCAAGGGAAATTTAAAACAAATCAAATTAAATCAAACAATTTCTTCAATTAGTTTTATTGTTTTATATATTTGCCCCCCTCTAATTCTACTTTTCAACTGTCGAATAATCATATCGTTATAACATTAAATAAAAAATACTTAAAAGAAAGAATGGTAAAATTAATTTTAGCTGAATATAGTTATTTAGTTTTCTATTTATCTAATAACATTTTACATACATTCTCTTATTTTGTGCATGTCAATTCAAAAGGAGTGAAAAATACTTTTTTTCACTAAATCTAATTATGTAGCATTTTAGTTTTCTTTAATCTCATTTTATTATACAATTTCTTCTTATATTAAAACATATCGAAAAATCAAATAAATCAATACATTCATGCATATACATTATTAAGATAATTTTTATTGAATATAACTTTTTAGTTAATTTATATTGTAATTTGTGTTGTTAATTTATTGAGTATCCTAATTTTAACCTTGTAATTTTTGCTTGCTATCATTTTAACTCAAAAGCTTTAGTATTTTTTATTCCTATTAGTATTCATACATCAGTATTTATATTCCTATTAGATGTGCGTGTGCGTATATATTTTTTTCTAAAATTCTATTTCTAACATTCTATGTTGATGTCTCATTGGCGACTTGTCCCTTACGCATGTCAGTCGTTCTTATTCAAATAATTGAATTGCAAACCAACTCTTGAATGTTATTTGAATATATTTTTTCTAACAATAAATTTCTAAACCAACATATTAATATTAATTTTCTTATCATACAGCATGTCAGAGTATTTTCCCATCTAATAATAAAATCTCTTGTCAACTTTTCAGTCCTTAATTGTTAAATATATTTATCAGTGTCAAACATTTTAAATTGTGCTTAAGAACAAAGGAATTATTTTAAATTTCTGTGATGCATTCTGATTTTTAAAATCTCGATATACTGTGAAAAATAATAACATTAGAAATTTTAAAGAGCATTTTGCTCTTTACAGAGTTCAGAATTTTTTGTTTAATATTGTAATATTTTTCAATTTGTGCTTTTAAAATATTTATTACAAATTTCAACACATTGATTAATTTATTTTTAGAAATAATTTTCGTAATTTTCAGTTAAGTAAATGCATGTTTTTAAAATTAAAATTATATAATTCTTTATATTATACAATGCATATTTATGAATTATTTAAAACAAATTTCAATTCTTTATAATTGATTAAATTTCCATTTCCATTTAAAAAATTCTGTTGGATCAACATTAAGATTTTCTCATAAGAAACTATTACCATTTCTTTGTAATTACTTTTGAAAAGTTAATTTATGTAGAATAAATTTACTTTATTCAAGAAGCTTTTATTCAATTTTTTACTATTATTTCACATAAAAAAGTTTTCTCAACTATGAGCATTAAATTGTTTTAATAGTAATGGTTTGAATAAAATAAAACAAGCTTATATATTTTCTCCGAGAATACTTTCAACAATGAATTTTATTTTTATTTTACGTGAACTGAATGACTTCCAGAAGAAATAGTAATAAAAGAGAGTTGTTTCACAATTATGTTCTTTTTCTTTTCTTTTCAACAAATATAAATGCCTTTTTATAAAAAATTAAAATAAAAGGAAAGAGTATATAGTAAAAAATGATATTCTAATGAAAGCAAATATTTAATTCCTTAATTGGGATGTACTATTCGTATACTATTCGTATAAGGTGCTTTCAAGCTGTTTCACAATTTTTAAGACTATACAGTTATATTCTCAATGTACATTTAGTGCCTAACTAAATCAAGCACACTTTTTTCTTGTTAGATATTGTGCATAGAAAAGGTATTCATAGTTAAAATTTTCTCAAGCGTTTATGAATTATATAGTCACAGATCATGCAATCGTTAAAGAAGATGATTGTATTCATATTATTGGGATAGGAAGAAGGAACTCGCATTAATAAGTCACATGAGTGAGTAGAAATAGTATTGATAAATACATATTTATTTCAGAAGTAAAAACATATGAGATAATCAATACTTATTTTTGAGCATTCAACATTTTGTAATCTTTTCTAAATAGAAAATCATTTTTCTATAGAAAAGTGAATCTTTGAAATGATCAGAATAATATCCAAAACATAAACATCATAAAATACATGAGACGTAAGTTCAAATTTTAATTTGGATAACAATACTATACATTATAACTAAAGATATTTAACAGAAACACATACAAACATTTGAAGTCGAAGCATTATTTAGCCAAAATTTGTTAAATTATTTGCAGAAGTTATACAAAATATGTCTCGTGCTTATTAATTTCATTTTTTATATAAGTTATAATAATTATCTTTTGTTTTATAATAATTCTACATAGAAAATTGTTATCATCCTTTTCATATTTACATATCATTTTTAACTTACTACTTATTAGGTTCATAAATGCATATTCAAAAATCTGTCTTGTATATATCAATCAAAGTGTATGTGCGCGTGTGATGAACATATTTTATGAATCATTTATTTATTGAAGAAATTTACATGTAATAACAAATTTATTTTAAAATAAAAGGCTGTGATATTTTACCGCATGATTCAATACAGGATACTGTGAAACATAAAGCCCTTCATTAGAAGAAATACTCAACATTGAAATCATTAATGTACTAAATATAAGTGAAATGCAGTTGGTACCCCCTATTTTATTAATTAAATTATTAAAATGAATGATCTATATTTTCTTTGATTATTCTTGAAGTCATTTCGCTACTAAAATTGTTAAGCATCTGCAATTAAAAATCTTGAATTTCACTATTTATGCGAATAAAATATAAAATATAAAAATACATTTTAAAAGAAAGTATTATAAATATTATAAATTTATTAAAATATAGTTGAATGTGTGTGTGTGTGTGTGTGTATTAAATTTATTAGATTAGACTATTCTGTTATTCGATTTTATTCTCATGTTTAACGACCAAACAAAAAAATGCAAGTTAAATGGCTTTCTGAACTGAAAGGATGTTATAAATATATTAAATCTCTAAATAAAAAATTCTTTGTTTTAAAAATTTAAGAATAGAGAAAAATCATTGCCTGAAAAATTTTATTTGTCGATACAAATAAAATTGCCCTAATATGGATTGAAAATGCTTCATTAAAATATTATACGACAACATTTTTAAAAACTGAATTTCGATAAAAAGAAATGTTAATTTTTTATTTTTGATGCAAAGAAAAAAATTACTTTTCATTGATTCCATTTATCAAATTGGTTTCTAATCTTGTGCAAATGCAATTTAGCGCCTTTTATTATAATATATTACTTTTTCTTTATCCATTAGACATTTAATGAAAAGGTAAGCTTAACTTTTTGTTTAATACTAAAATATAATTATCTTTTGTTGAAATAATTCACATTATCTATACCTTTTTATTAGTTAAAAACGAGTGAAAGAAAATATTTATTTGAAAAGGGTTAATTACAAAACATAGAAAAGTACTTAATGTGATTACATTATATTTTCCTTTTTATGATGAAAAATCTATGAAATGTATAATCACAAATTTGAAGCACAAAATAAAATTTATGTATTCAGTGTTTATAACAATTTCACGCTCTTTCACAGGAAAATATTCTATGACGTAAAAGTGAGGAATATAATTTTTAATTAGTTTCATTAAACGTTTTTACGGGTTTACAAATTTTATCACAAGGCTATTGTAGCTCCAAATATTTATCAGGTATAGTTTCAAAAATATATGGTATAGTTTCAAAAATATATGGTATAGTTTCAAAAATATATTTAATTTTACTTACAATGCTTAGACCAAATCAAAATTTTGTTTAAATACTGTAAAATGTTTTTTTTTAACATTTCTCTATATCTTTAAATATGAATTTTAATTCAACTGGATTAAAAATAATAAACGACCTTAAACTTTTTACTATTTCTTAGTAAAAATGTATAAACACTTGTGAATGACACACACACACAATAGGGGTTGACATTAAAAACAATAAAGAAGTCATTAAAAATGTATGGCTTTTCAAAGTTTTGTGGTTAATGAAAAAAAATTTATTGATCTTCTTCTTAATTAATGAATTTAACTGTAGAACAGTTTTTGAAAGAAAACCCTTTAAAAATTTTAAAGGATTGCTAAAAAAATGAATAAAATTCATGAGTTAAGGGTTTATAATTCCTTTATTTGACACTTATTTATCTCTGAAATTTTCTCTCTCTACACATAAAACATTAAAGTTTATAAATAATTAACAGGTAAATTATAGACTGTTAAGTTTTCAGTCATAATAACTTCACGTCGCATAACTGAAAATCAAAATTCCACTTTAATACAGAATATTTCCCATATAAAATGTTTTTATAAATATATATTTTTATAAATTGCTATAACATTTACCTACTAAAATTTAATGTAAATTAGGGAAATTATAAATACATAATTTTTTGTTTTAGCTACGTGAAATGAATTTTTCAAATTTTTACTTTAGTTTGTTAACTATTTTAATGAATAATGTTTTTATTTTTTATAGAATATATTCTACTATGTGAAAAGAAACTTAATTAAATATATATATATATATATATATATATATATATATATATATATATATATATATATATATATATATATATATATATATATATATATATATTTACATTCAGTTAAATAGTGGTACATGTTCACTTTGCTTTAAAACACAAGAAATCCACCTAACAGGCCTTGATAAAGACATAATTAAAAAAATTTCCAATATTTAACTACGTTTAAATTGTTAAATTTAGTGACAAGAAGTAGTTATACGTCCAAAGCTTTTCGTGGTAGTGTTGAAATGGATAGCTAAAATATAAAAATGGATTTACTCCACTTTTGGACTGAAGTAATATTTTAAGTAATAAGTTCAGTAATAATTTTTAATTATCATAGTAACTTTTTCTAAAAATACTGAAATATTATCTAAGAAAAATACTAGAAACACTTAAAATATTTAATATCATTTTTAATTGAAAGTGTAACTTTGAGGGTCAAAAGATTACTTGGAGAAGAAAATATTAAAAATTTAAACTGCTAAAAATATTTCATATTTTTAATACATTCTTCTCAAAGTAATCTTTCAGGTACAAAATCTAAGAAGAATATTTCTCAGTCATTGAGTACATATATGTAATTCTTATTACTCAAATTTGAAAAAAAGTAGGGAAATATGGTTTTTCATATATTACACAATTATTTTACTTAACTGAAAAATACTTATTTAATAATATTAATCTTTCAATTATTTTGAAGTGTCATATTTAATAGATTTTAATGATTGTGACACATATTGACTATGGTGAAATTCTCTTCACAATTACAGAAATGTGTAATTTAATGTACGTTAATACCTTAAGAAATAATAATTACAGAACACATATCTTTAAGGAAATTTTTTTCTCAAAATGAGATATTATTTATTCATACTTTTTATGTTAAACAATAAATATATACTTTTATAATTTGTTAATTTTAAATGAGAATTATATATAGAATCAATGTGTGAAAAAATTAAACTAATAATTAAATTTATCTAATGAAGTAATGCTCTTTTTAACCCTCTTTCACACACAAACAGACACACAATTGCTTACATTGAACTGTACTTTGCTAATATACCATGGACACTAGTGCTTAAAAAAGCATTAGTTTTAAATATAAATTATTCTAACAGGCTTAAAAAATTTGCTTTATGTTTATATAAAGTTAGAAAATTTACTTCCTAATGAAGGCATATGTCTGATAAAGCATAGAAAATCTGAATCACTCAAGTATACTGCATATTTCATATGACTGCTTTTTTATACTTATTTTTTTATTTAAATTTTACCTACTTATATATATCTACAATGACTCATTGGAAGAAAACGTGTAACTTATGGAAATGAGTTCGATATAAATTATTGTTTAGTATTTAAGTACTTTCAGGAATTTGTGTACATGTTTTTATTGTGGTTTTAATTTCTCATCCAAACTTTAAATTAAAAAAGTCAGAATTTTATTTGAATTGTTTCTGCTTATTTATTAGTTTTGTTATAGATTATTGTTTTTAATTTAGAGCTTTAGAATTTCAGAGCTATTATCAGTATGAACCAAAATCAAATGCTTATTGTATCCTACTTATTCGAAAGTACAGTAAAAAACAAAAAATTGTTTACTTTTCTGGTTACATTAAATTATTACATGAATTTTAAATATTAATATTTTTTAATGTTTTATAATTTACTTAAATTAATAATGTCTGCCTATGTTTGTAGTTATCGAATAAATTCAGATAATAATAAAGAACAAAAATTATTATTAATATAGCATTTCATCATAATACAAGCAGTATTTCTTATGAAAATGAATTATTTCAAATAAATCGAATATTTAATTATTTCAAATTAATAGTAGCCTGATATATAAATATGTATTTTATACGACTTAATAATTACATTAAATTAACAGCTAACTTGTGCAAAGAAAACTGAATCTTATTAAATTTAATTTTATAAAAATAATATTTTCACATTGGTTTTTTTTTTTTCTTTTTTTTTTTTGTATTTTTGTAGTAGTAGTTTTTTCAATACTTCGATGAGATTCAATTATATTTTTAGTATTTTATACACTCTTGAATAATTATCACAAATGATCCATCAATATTCATAAAATATACAATTATAGTAAGAGGAATGATCAAATATTACTGTCAATGTTATTAAGAAATAAATATTTTATTACGGAATAAATCATTTTACTAGTAAATGTAATCATCCATTTTTTTTCAAAAAACAACAATTTGAAAACGTATTAAAATGAAAGATATTAATATCATAATTTAGTTGTTTAATTAAATCTAAGGAAAACAATTGTAAGAATAAATTATTTTAAAAAGAAAACTTATTAATTTATTTGATTTCAGTGTTATATGAAGTAATTCCGTTTCATTTCACCTAAAACATTTTCTTCTCTTTATTTTTCAATAGATGCAAAATATTGAACAGTTAATTCCAGAAACTATTGTTTTGACAAAAGCCACTTCAATCCCTTAAAACATTTATTTGATGAATGAACACCAAGTGCTTCATCTCTACTTCAAAATTCCAGAATTAAAATATTTGCAAGTAACTCAAATTTTTTTGATTTTCAATTGCAAAATAATTCAACCAAGAAACGTTTTTAGAAAAATTATCTCACAGTAATTCATGTAATTCTTTCAACAAATTATTCTAAAATATTTTTATTTAATATTCCATTTATGCTTATAAAATTTCTTTATAAATGAATAAGCCAAAATCTTTAACAGAATAACTTCAGTTTAGTTTTTACTGATATTTAATACATTTTTGTTATATTAAAGAACAACTTGACCATGAAAATAATGAATGAACAGTTATAAAAAGGAATTTTATACTGAATCACAATTTTTTACATGAATTTTGATGCAAAATTATTAAAATAAAGAAAAGAAAGAAAAAATTTCCTTTATATTTTTTGATAAATAAAACTAATGTCTCTTCCGATGCATTTTAAGGTTTGAAATTTTTTCATTGATATGAGACATTTCTTTTTGCTTTAAATTTTAATTTGTGTTGTATTCTACTATGAGTTTTAAGGGATCTTTATATTAATCTTTAAACAGTTCTAATGTTGCAACCTGAAAGTAAATTACTTACAATTTTTACAAAAAAGTTTGACAAGATTGTTTTTTAAAAATTAGTTACAAAAGCTTATAAAACAAATTAAAAATTACAATTAATTAATTAAATGTATTTAATATTGAAATTCAAAAGTTTAAGAAAATAATTCTTTACTAACTGTAATTTCGAAACTTAATTTTGATTTTACTTTAAGGCTGCTTTTCCTACGGTTGTTAAGTACACTAGTTCACCAAATATACTTAACTTTGATGAGTCATTTGGTCTAATTTCTACTTGAGATTACTTTTATAACTTACTAGTACCGTCTAGTACAAGTTTTCATTCAAAAAGTGCGGCAAGGGCAAGAGAGTGCCCGAAACCAAAAGTTAAGGACAGTCTAGAGCACCCCCCACGCCCTCGGAGTGGTCCCGTCCTCCATGACTGCCTATTGATTTGCTGGGACTAGATGCAGTCAGCCTTTCGCATTAGTTCCTAGCTTTCATCCTGAGGCCTCAGTGTTCAGTGGGAACACTGTCGGGCATACAGTCCGTCTGTTAGGCTTAGAGCTTTTAGTTTCCAGTAGTGGACAAAAACAAAATATTGAAAGTACTTTCCGGACACGACACAGAGTCGAGAGTTGTATTAGTCACTTCTCTTAGAGCCAGCATCCCGATGTAGCTCTTAAATCGTAAGTGAAAAATATAATACTTTTTCTTTTCTTTTTAACACAGAAAAAGTTTTGTTACTTAAGGAACTATCTCTCCCCTTTGGTTACCCTTTACTAACTTCATCAGGAATGATTAAGTGCGCGTTTGAATCGGGAGGGAAAAGTTTTACAAAGAGCAATACCGGAACTTTTGAAACTCAAAACTGTTCTCTCATGTGAGTGGCTGATGATTCTTACGAGATATTCATTCATAAAATATAATAGCATAAGACAAAGGGTGAAATAAAGTTTACTTCGCTTGATAACTTTATTTAAGACGAATTTCATTGCAGTAACTTTTTCAGGGTATTTTTAAAAAATTTTAAGTTAATTTCTAAAAGTTTTTGATGTTGAAAAAAATGAGATAAATAAAATTCAAACGTATGAAGAACTTATTTTCGGAGTTATGACATTGAATTCGTTTGAGTTTTTCTAGATATCTATTCAATTTTTGAATTGATATTCCTGAATTGATTGTGAAATATGGATCAAACGTAAATTAAAAATCCTCCAGTGAAATATATAAAAATGTATCATGATTTTTACAAATAAAAGTGTATTTTTTATAACTTTATTAATTTTTGATGATCTTATTAACAGTTAATATATGATTTTAAAATATTTATAAGCAAAATAAAGCAGGAAAAACTGATAAACTTTAAATTTTGATATAAATATATTTCAGCATGATGATAAAATATTCTAATATCTTTAATTCTTGCTTCAAAATATATAATTAATTATTGATTGGAAATTTTGTAATTACAATCCTGTAATTTTAACAGAATTTTGTAATTTATAAGTACCTTTTTGCTATTGGATATGAGATTTATAGGCTGAAATGAATTTCTATAAAGTAAGTGAGAGCAAAATTAAATAAATCACAGAGAATATAATAGGAAGTTTGTAAAATTTTTTATACATTTAATTATATACCAAAATTAACTGAAAGGGGTTATTGATTAGAGTTAAAAGATAATAATATGATTATATAAAGTTCTAAAAATTTTGATATAAATATATAAAGCAAAGTAAAATACTTTTAAAAGTGTTATTTATGCATTTCTTAGTAATGTTTTATAAATTTATACATTTCTGTAATATTATTGAGTATAACATTACGAATATTTTAAATATCTAAAATATTTATTACATATTAAAATATCCCATACTATTTTGAGTGTATTGAAAATGCTTTACTCTATATTTCTAGTTATTGTGTGGTTAACAATAAAGAATGGGTAGGAATATTAATAATAACTAAACGTTTCTATGTTGCATCAATATAATTCAATTTCTATACTTCTAGCGATAATGTAAGTTATAAGTTAAGTAAAAAATATTTTTAAATAGTTTAAAAAATAAAAGAAAGCTGAAAGCAAAAGTTTTTTAAGTTGCTATGCGTTTTTTAGTATTAAAATATTTCAACCAGTTAAATCTTCAGAAAATTTTTTAACTAATACTTATGCTACTATTTATATTCAACAATTTAATGTGAAACAGCTTTTATAAAGTATTTTAGTATTTAATTAGCATTTAGTTATTAGAGATTTCAAACTGTAAAATATTATATTATGAATATCACCCCTCCCTCTACGGGTAATATATTCATTTTAAGTTTACAAAATTGCTTCAAGTATGGTAGTGTTTAATTAATCTTTTTGATGAACTTTTGTATGATATAAAATTGAAAGTTTTTATAAATAATAATAATATTATATTATTGAAAAATTCTTAAGTTCATGAAGAAATTCATCCTTTAATTATTGTTTAGTGTATGACATCTTTTTGAATTTTAGTTAAATTTAAATTATTTTGCTACGTAAATTATATTAAAATATATTAAATACATAGTTTCCTTCGGAAAAAAATAAGCAAGTGTTTCGTAAGAAACTAATGTTTTAAAATTGTAATAAAAATTCATATGAATTTGTCTGAAGCGATATTTTCAACATGTTAATTGAAAATATGTAGTTGGCGAATAGCTTACAGTTACTTACAAAGAAATTAAGTTTATCAGAACTAAGATTGAAATCATAAAAACGTTTTATACTTCTTCACCAGCACAAATTTCATACCTGACAAAAATTTGCCATTTCCTTCAAAACATTTTTTCTTTCCTGAAATTTGTTCTGTGTTTAAAAATAGTGGATAAAAAATATTAGATACCTTGATTCTTTGTTAAACTAGCTAAGATTTTGTTATTTGTTAAACTGAATTATTTTATGATTACAATTGAGATAAAACGAAATAATTAAGTATATAAATATGTAATAAGCATATATAATTAGACATTAAAATTTTTAATAAAGTAAACTTTTTGAATTTTGTGCAAAGATATAATTCATATTATTATATAAAAAGTGATTCTACTTTATTTTGAAAGTATTTTATATTGTCATAATTGTACTATCGATAATTTTTGAAAAATAGTTGGTAAAAGAGAGAGAACGATTTCACAAAATAAAAACAAATATATTTTGTAAAGTCACTAAATTTAAGTTTTTGGATGATTTTGGTAATATATTTTGATAGCTTTGAAAATGATTTAGAAGTTTAATATGAATGATTTTGTGTATAAAAATCTTAATAAGATATGTACGATATTATGTTCAAATTTATATCAAATTCAACCTTGTTTTATTACTTTAAAAAACAATATATACATTCCAAAATATTAATATAATTTTATGTAAAAGAATTATTCAAGGACAAATAATTTTGAATTAGTTTCGACATTAATACTTAATAATAAAATTTTAGAAATTACTTTGAAATGGCTTAGTCAAAAAAGAAGAAAAGAAAAACGGTTATTAAAGGTTAATTTAATTTTCTGTTTATTATGGTTTCTGTGATTTTATTTTACTAAGCATTTTAAGGAAAAAACATTTATTTAATAAAGTTAATTATCATAACAGAAACATTAAAATTACATGTAAATATATGCCACTAAACTACAATAATTCCTAAAAGATAAAAATATTAATAAAACAAGGGAATTTTGAAATGTTTTTAATACACTTCCAGACTTATTATTTATTCCAGCTTTCATTTTATTTTTTAATTTTTTACCAATATCCTTTTATGTGAAAATAATATAATTTTTAGAATGGAACTCAAAGATAGTGTCATGCTTAATACTTTTAAAATTATACTGAAAGGACTGAAAACAGAAATGACAGTCATTATTAGTTCTGGGTAAAAAATTATCAGTGCATTAAGGCTTTCTTAAAAACATTCATAAGAAAATGGGAACATTTGTAACAAGATTATTTTCCTCGCCATTAGCTCACATTAAAGCTAAAAGGCTTCAAAAATTGCTCCGCGGCTATAGAAAGTTTCGATCATATTCTAAATGGCTTTTACTATAAAGATAGAAAAAAACTATTTGCTTTTGTAATGTCGCTAAGATTGGTTTTTGGCATTTACTTGAAAAAATCCTTTATTCAATTATGAAATTTCTAAGAAATGTCAAGTTTTCTTTTAAAAATATTCATAATTGATATATATATATATATATATATATATATATATATATATATATATATATATATATAATTTGTACTGAAGTAATTCACGAACTCAAATTTTCACTCAGTCTGGAAGTAGCTTAAGTAATAAAGTATTTGTTGTGAAATATAGTTAAAAATTTACAATTTTAGTTAATCTTTGATTTTAAGTATTTAATGAACTAATATGTATTAAATATGAATTATTAATATTAATCAATATAGTAGACATCTTCTTCATCAACGTTTAACATCCTAAAAAATATGATTATTTCTAAATTAATATGCTTTTACAGTTATTGAAATCTAACTGTTTGTGGTAACTTCATGAAATATTTTCAAAAAGGACTAAACGTACTTTAAGAAAAGATTAAAAGGATTATTTTAGGTAGAAAATTTTGAACTATTTGAACGCACTAAGTAGAAAATGTTCACATTTCATATTAAAATTTTTAATATAAACCAAACTCTCATCAAACATTAAAAAAAACTATTAAAGGATATTTTTAATTGAGCATAAAATTAATTAAGGATTTTTTTCAACTGAAGATAGATTGAGATAGATATTGATACCATTGACAGTTTAAAATTTAAGATAGTTTTATATTCTATGTAGTTTAATTAAAATTTGAATACTTAAAAATAAACTTTTTCTCTTTCTAATAGAATCTAAAATTTTTTAAGTTTCTTTTTTATTTTATTATTTTTTTACAGGAATTATAGAACTTTAAGAAGCACAATATATAATTATTGTGCTTTATGAAGTTGTATGATTATCCATAAATATAAAATATTATTCAGTTTCTATATTAAATATTTGTATAGTGAATTAGTATATGTTCGTTATTCAATAACATTTAATGCAGAAGAATGGAGTTAAGAATCTAAACTGAAATTTAGTAAAATTAGGTTCAGTTGTACTTTTAAATAAAAATAAAAAACACCAAAGAGCTGTTTTATTTTTTATAACAATTATAAATAACATAGTCGTTATTAGAAGGTCAATATTTTTTACAATTTATGAATAAGTTTTCTGAAGAATTTATTAGAAAGAAATACTGCAATGATGAAAACTTTCTGCAAATATTAGAAATTATGAGATATAATCTAATTAAGAGATAGATTTTATTTATACATATTTAGAAAAGTAGAGAGAGTAAAGAGATAATACCAGCAGCTGTTAAATGATCTAAAATGAAAAACTGCTTATGAACGGTTTAGAGAAAATAAAATCGTTTTAAAGATTGTCATGCAAGTACAAATAATCAAAGACTCTTATACTTAATTCGCTAAAAAATGATATTAAGCGTAAAATTTTAAAAATAAACGAAATTGAATGTTTTAAAAAGGAAGAAAAATTGAACAACATTCTTTATTAGAATTCTATTAATAAGCTTATTTTTTCTGCTGGAAATTTATCGTATTTAATGTATCCTATTTCCCCACATGAAATGATTAATTTTGGTTATTATTAATTTGAAATATAATTCAGAACTAAAAATTTGTTCTTAATAATTAATTAACATTGTAGTGAACATGTTTCTCAAGAAATAAATTTCTTTGATTTTTATTCAAAGAGATATTTAAATCAATGTTAAAATGTATTTCCTTAAGAATTTCTTAATAACATCAAAGCTTTTGTCAGAACGATAATTATTGTATTCATCAGGAGAAAGATCTGCTCAAATACTTGTGCTGAGTCTATTTTTTGATTAGAAGTTTTCATCATGTCAAATATTTATTCGTAAGTTATTTTCAAGAAAAGTTTTTATTTCATAGCATTGAAATTGTAAATCAAATGTTTTGAAATAAGAAAATGTATAAATAATAACGAATGAAGTGCCAATGAAATCTGTACAGACTTGAAAGAAAGAAATATGGAAAAAAGAATGATTTTAGGAATAATAAGAGTTAATTTGTTTATGTAATGTAGTAACCTTTTTTACATATTCGTAATGTGAACCAAATAAAAATATAACAGTAATAACTTTCTAGAAATTTTTATTTGAAGTAGAAATTACTGGAAACCCAATAATTATATAAGTAAATTTAAAGGAAGGATAAGTTAAAGGAAGAAGTTAATAAAATATTTAAGAAATTTCTATATTATATTTCATACCATTAAATGTGATAAATATGTTATTTTTATATTAGGAAAAAATAATTTTCTAAGTCTCAGATGTAAATGTCAATCTCAGTCTTAGATTAAAAATGTATAGTAATCAGCAAATTAATAGTAAAATTTAAGAACATAAAAATTATAAATAAATTTTCTTGAAAATATTTTCTTATGAATGCACATTTAAGGACAGTTACAAATCCATATTTCTTTTAAAAAACTTCAAAAAAACTTTCTTTTATCAAATTTTGATTGCTAAAACCCTTTTACGTTACAATTTACTTGCTTTTAAACTTTAAATGAAATTCATTCTACGCGAATATTTTGTATTATAATATTGGAAATACAGAAAATATATCTCGAAAATCATTTTCTTCTTCTAGTAAATTCGAGCCACGAAATTACTTCAAAGTTTTTCAAATAATGTTTAGAGTTTATTAAATCGTGTGTATTAAGCAAAGCGTCTTGCTACGGCTAATAGTATGAAAAAAATAGACCTTAAGAATAAATAACATAAAAGGGGAGAGAAAAAGCCTTGGGGATAAGTTCAAGAGAAAGCTCAAATACTATTAAACTTTAATACTTTAGAAAGAAATGATTTTCGCACTTCAAAATAATTTGAATCCAAGAATTAGAAGTTTGAGAGAAAAGTTTTATCCGATTTTCAAGAAGTTCTTATAAACGAAATATTTACTCATTTGTAATGGACTTACATTTCTACTTCATTGTGGTATGACAAATTTAATGCTGAAGAATAAGTGTCCATAGAATTTGGACTAATGTACAGATTTTATATTTGAGGAGAAATAACAAATAATCTAAAAATAAATCAAAGGGATGAGGAAAACAATTCCTTTTTCCTTACAAAACGCGAGTTGTAAAACTTTAAGCCTACGGTTTCTCGCAAAAATTGGGGCTGTCAAAGTTTACTGCGTAAAAGTTAAAACAGTTTTTTTTATATTTATATATAAGCATCACGTTACATTTTGCGAAAAATTGCCAAATATTTATATTTAAAGATACTATTTTCTTGAAATTTTTTTTCGCATTTTGAGAAAAGATTAGATTGGTATATCTTTTGATCAAGAAATATGTTATTAATGGAGAAAATCTGTATTAAAAGAGAAATAATACTTTAATACACACAAAAATCGGTAGCATCTACTTATTTTTTTCCTCTCACTTGTTAGATATTTAAAGAGGAGTGTTTCCTAACGTCAAGATATTTTTCCATCAAAAAGAAAGCTATTTTCCTCTATTTAACTTTTTCTTCTTGCATCCGTATATATATTTTTTTTGTTGAATAGTATACATTCACACGTATTTTCTATTATGATCATGTCTTAGGTTTCTTCAAAGGTTTTCTCGTTGAATGATATAAAATGTTATATTTTACTGCCAGAAGTAAACTATGTTTTGCTTTTCATAAATGTCTAGAAAATTCTTACTTTTAAAATAGTAGAAAACTTTTTGAAATAATTTTTTATTGCCTTGACCATGATGTAAAATTTTTAAATAAAGAAGAAACCATCAAGTTAAAAGGTGAAAGTGAATATTAGCTTAATCTATTCACTACTTAAAGTATATACTAAACAAAACTTTTTACTTGGTTTCTATAGGGGAATTTTGTAAAATTTCTCTTATATCCAATAAACGTGTTTATTTTTTACTTAGCTTTTCTAATTGCTTGATTATTTTATTTCTTTGAAAAAATCCTCCTAATCCCTCACAAAAGTATTTCCTACTTTTAAGACCCAACATTCAATTATGATAATGCTTTAAGGTATAATGTTTTAAAGCAAATAAATATTTAGTGTCATCATAATAAAAAAACTCTTGGATTTCAGATGCTCTGGGTCAGACTAGTTTTATCATTAGTGCACTCAGTTTTCAGACTGTGAAAAAAAGAACTTAATTCTTATACTTATTGAACCACTTCCCAGATGCACTTTGGAACATATTTTCCCTTGTCGCCTTAGGCTCCGGAAAACAAAGCATCAAACTCCCCTGACATTACATGAATAATTTCCTTTTTCTAGTTTCCAAATTTAGTTAGAAACGCGTTTCCATCAGCATAGGATTACTTTTTTCTCTATGCAAAGGTTTAGAAGAAAGTTAGCAAATTATTTGTAGTATTTTTGAAAAAGTCCCTACTTTGGAAACCATGGCTACGTAAGGTGGCAGTAAGCAGCGCAAGAAGAGGGATGGAAGTAACATCTGCACAAAAATACTGCCTTGAGGGAAGAAACAAAACTGATTTTCAAATCCATTTATTTAGTTATCTTCTCTTCATTTATTTTGGTAATTCTCATTAAAGAAGGTAATGGTAAGTTCATTTTTAATAAACGCAGTGGGAAAAGAGCAACTTTTCCCGAATTCTGTAACCAATCTGAAAACGTTGAGAAACATTTGATTTAAAACAATTGGTTTATTTTCATGAATTTGACTTTTAAAAGTATTGTCGTGGAATATTTCATGTAAAATATAAGAAATATTTGATATGTCTGTGTAAAAACAATATTAGAAGAAAGAAATTGTTATTTTGTAATTCTCATTTATACATATTCTCTTGTTATACTTCAATAGTCCAACACAATGAAATGTCTGTTTCATACTTTTTTTTTAATTCATTAATACCTTTTGTCCAACAACTGCGCATTCCATTTGTTTTGAAGCTTTTAACCAGAGATTGTGGTCAGCGTACCACGAAATATGACTTCGAAAAGGCGTGACCGGCTGATGAGCGGTTGAAATTACTTCGCTTCACTGACTTTGTTCCGACACAATCAACTCAGAATGAAGACTTTGTTGCGCATGGCATCTAACATTTACGAAAATGCTCATTTTGCTGCAAAATTCTCTGGCGACATGAGTTGCTTATGTAATGCATAAATGAACTAACTCACCTAACAATATTTTACACACACATACTCCTGCATACATATACATATCGTTCTAAAAAGATACTTTTAGAAACGATACTTTTTAAGTATATAATGATGTTTGCTTGTTTTTTAAACGATTTACTAGCCCTTTAATAAAAATAATTAAAAATTTTAGATAAACAGATTGAAATATTCATTTATGATGTACAATCTCTAAATATTAAACAACGTTGTTAGACAATTGTTTCCAGTTTATAATTAATACTTGTGCAATTCCATTGATTTATTAAAAGTCTAATAACTTATTTTTACTTTGAAAATGAAATCTATTTGGTAAAAAAGGGTTATTTAAATTAAAAGTGCGAAGGAGAACAATTTACTGCAAATTTTTATTTTTTGTTTTATGTGTCATCTTTTTTCTTTGCATAATACATGACTTTTATTATTATTTTCAAGTTCCTTTAAAATTATTTATGTATCAAGTGTATATATATATATATATATAAAATCTGAAAAAGGTATTTTTGGAATTATCATTAGTACACAAGCTCAATAATACAATTTTCTATTTCTAATTATATTAAAAATTGATTATTGTAAACGTTTTTAATTTTATGCATACTTATTCTTATATATTTTATTGTTGTCCTTATATATATCTATATCTATATATATATATATACATATATATATTTATATATATTATATATATTATATATATATATATATATATATATATATATATATATATATATATATATATATTGCGATAGATATAGTGAAGAGATGTAGCTGAATGATAAATTTAAATAATGTTAAAATTACAGTACAAATGTTTTATTACTTTAAATGTTTAATTATTTAGTCAAATATTTAGTTTATTAAAGGAAATTTTGTCTTAAATTGCTTAAAAGTAACTTTATGGTAAATGAAGGAAAACAAAAAACTGAAAGTTGCAAGCAAACGTGGAAACTAAAAGGAACCTTGTTATAAAGGAAAATTTGTTCGAGATTGAGATTCTGTAACAAAAACAATTAATGAACAACCATCGTATGGATAGATATGTGTGTATGTATATGTATGGTATATATATATATATATATATATATATATATATATATATATATATATAATATATATATATAAAGAAAGTAATATATATAAAAAAGAACATATATAATAGATTATATAAATGTGAATTTATCAATTTTAATATAGCAAATAAAAATGTTTGAATATTTCTAAATTTTAAACTCATAAATAATAGAAAACTTGATGTGAAAAACATTTTTCATTTAGCTTTTCCTGTTTTACACAAACTTTTAAGTTAATTTCAGTTTTTTAACTTTTAAAAATATCGAAATAAAAATATATATTTTTCATTAAAATCATGAAGTATTTACAAGTAAATGCTTTCATATTTGTAAAAGAGTAACATTTTTAGATATGAAGCCTCTCAATGGAAACAATTCTAAAATGTGGCTTAAAATTTTAAAAAAAGCACTTATATATTTAAATGTCCTGAATTAATACCAATAAAATATTTCATTATGACCTAATAAACCTTATTCAGAAATATAAGTAAAAAATAGTATTCCATTTAGATATAATATATCTCTTCATATTTCTGATCTTCTCATTTTAAGTTAAAAGTTCTTAATTTTTTAACTTCTATTTATTTTATATAATATCTTGGGTTTATAAAATGTAAGTAACTTGCATTTCCAGTTTAGAGAGACATATTTTTATTTTAAACAAATATATATATATATATATATATATATATATATATATATATATATATATATATATATATATATATATATATATATATATATATATATATATATATATATATATATATATATATATATATATATATATATTTGCTCTAGGATGTGATTTCCTTTTAATTCTCGTATATATCTTTCAAAATAAAAGGATTATTTAAGTGCTGTTTCAGTAAGAAGTTTTTCATGGCATTAATAACATTAAGAAAATATATTGTGTCTAGATATTTCAATAAATTTATTCAAATAAAGAATCATAAATTACATCAGTTGTACAATTATAGTAGTTGTGATAAGTGAAAAATGTGTAATTATATAAAATATAATCTTCTGTAATTTGTTTTAGTCATTCTTCTAGAAAATATGAGACAGTAAATTTCGCAAAAAAAGAAATATTAATTAACATATGAACTTAGATTTTATGTATACAGAAATGTATGTAATGAACTTGCTTTTAGTTTAGCTAAGCAGAATGAATAAAAATTCACCAACAAACATCGGATAAACACCTATGTATTTAAATTAAATCGATTGCTACTATATCTTATGAATATATGAAAAAGATAAGTTTCCCAGGTAAGAATAATCAATAAATTGCTTTCATTACGAAAGCAATTAATTGATTATTCTTACTTGGGAAACTTATCTTTTCGAAAACTGGAAAAAGCATTAGACTCACAACGTCATATGTTGCTGAATAATAAGAAATGGCTCGACAACGAGATAATTATTTGTATGCAAACAAAAGAGGAAACCAGAAATAATAATTTTATAAATTTTAAATTCACAGTATTTTTATTGGATTAACTTAAGTTATTTTTTCATAGCTTTTTCACATTGTAAGGAATTGATCTGAAGCCTTTGAAATTCTTTTTAAAAAGCGAAATTTTCCCTTCATTTATTTTAAAGAAAATATGTTTTAAAATTTATAAGAATTTTCTACAAGAAAGAATATTTTCACACAGAGTAAAAGTGAGTATTCTGTAAACCTCAAAAGATTTTATGAATTTGAATTTAAATAATTAGTTTAAAAATTATAAGGATTCTGAGTCCAATATATATTAAGATGTTATTATTTGGAAATAAAAGAAATGTGTGTTGCTTATTTCAAATAAATTTCGCAAAATAATATTTAGCGAAAATAGATTGTAATTTATTCCTCAAAGCTTCTATGTAAGATTTCGATATTTACAAAAAAAATTCTAAAATTTTAAAATTCTGCTAAAATGCATTTTTTCATTCATTACGATTGACATATTTTTAAGTAATAATAACATTTAATTTATAACATAAAATGATGAAAATTGAAATGCAGTTGTTAAAAAGTCTTTTTACTTACTTTGTAAGTAATTAATTAAAATGAATTAATCGATGTTTTTATAATACTTTTAGAAATACATGTTTTTCTTACACATACTGCATTAGTTATTTAATAGGATTATATTCTGTTACAATAACTCAAAATATCTTTAAAGTAATATTAGGGGAAAAAATTCGTGTCTCATAAAATTAATTAGAATTGAATTAATTAAATAAAAAAATTTGCATGAATGGCATGATCCAGCTTAATATACGTGAACACATTCTATAACACAAACATCAATGATTTTATATTATATTAATAAACATTCATTAAAGATTCTCGAAATTAAAATAAAAAATTAATAATTCCAAAGCAAGATTCATCATATAAAATTCAACAATTTTTATTTGGCATAAACAAATGATTAAATTTTTAAACAAACCAAAATTTTTGGTCTTCTTGTTCCGTACAAAATGTTATAAGATTAAAAGGAAGCAAAAAATATTATTTTCATTAGAAAAAATAACAAACGACAACTCATTTAATTGAAAATAAGGCTTTGAACCTTACTATTACATAAGTGAAGTATATAATAATTGTGAAAATAATATTATTTTTATTACACAGTAATTTTTCAAACAAAAAGATAATAACTGAGATAATTAGAGCGAAATATTCTTTATTTTTTATACTACCGGCGAATATTATTTCATTCTTCAAATTAAAAAAGCAAGCAAAAATTTTAAACAATTGTTGGTAGCTCATTTATTTTCGATCGAATTTAAAAAATTGTTGCTGTAAGGATTATTGTGTTCGTGAAAATACATGAATATTTTTTATAAGATATTCGCTTTTTTTTACGATTTGTTATTTAACACTAATTATGTAAGGTATTAAGACCCTTAAAGCAAGTGATTCAATACTTGATATAAAAATAGAATTGGTTATAAACTTTTAGTGAAAATTATACTTAGCACTGAAATTTATTTTTGACTTTACCAATTGTTTTTAAAATATATAATTTTATTTTATAATGCAATAATTGCTAAAATTATATTTAAAATTAATATACGATGGGTATTTATTTGTAATATGTAGTTTTAACAAATTGTTTGAAAATAAAAATTTAATTTCAAATTGGGATGCATTATTCATGTTATTTCAAATTGTGATACATTATTACAAATTGTGGTGCATTGAAATTGTGACACATTATTTATGTAATGATACATTATTGTGTGTGCAAGTTTATACATTCCATTTAGTGACTGAAATTCTCAAGAATATTAAAAAGTCTATTTTTTAAATTTGTGTGAAAAATATCTGAAAATTTTTCCAGTTTTGTACATTATTGTAGTGACTATAATATAAAAAAATCAATAAGTAATCAATTCATGAGGCATATTGCTGAGTATTACAAAATCTCTTTCTATTAATCAGACATATTGTACTCAATCATGCTTTATTTCCCATCATGGCACGTGTCCCATGTCTATTAAGTACTCTTTCATATAATACATTCTTAAGTAAATGACAGTATATAATTCAGCCATAGACTTTGTTCCTCGTGTGTTTTCTCAGAAGCTATATTTCCACATTAGACATGTTTAGCTTTAAATCTCAACTGTCAGCGATAATTGAATGCTTGGAATTTTTATATCCTGAACGCATAATGTGATTAAATCTTAATCTTGTAGTTGCTTTCGTTGATAATCTAATTTTATACTTAAAAAAGAAATCAAAACAACTTCCTTTTTAAGCACCATTGCTACAACAAAAGAAAACTCTTATCCGATTTTATATATACCTAAAAACTTACATGTTAGTATGGTATAAAGGAATTTTTAATTTTTTCTACTTTAAGTGGCGTGTCATATATATTTTCTTATAAAAAGCAGGTTTTTAATTAATTAGGATAAATTTTAGTTTATAAAGCTCTGAAAAAAATACGTTTGATTCATTTTTATATCAAGATTAATTACATTTTTTACATTATTATATTGATATTTCCTTAACTTAATAATCCTTGAAATTATAATAATATTATGATGTTTTGTATAAGAAATGTTGTAATGCTTTACAAAATAACATTGAAAATTCACTAAAAGATAGGAAAACTAAATCTTATTTTAAAGTCATTATTTTGAATTTAAATTTTGAGATCTAGTATATAATGCAATGAAGTAGAAAAAAAGATTTCCTGGCACTAATTAAGAAGATAACTTACAGAAAAAGGATTTTAAAAAACACATTTTTTATGTATTATATTTTAATAGATGGTATGTTAGCACAAATTTTAAATTTAACTATCTAAGATATATTGTAAAACTTTAATTTAATGTATACATATATGAAAAATTAATCACAGGGTGTTCTCTAAGTAACATAATGTATTGAGAGGATATCTTGAAAAATTTAAGTAAAATTTCCCCTCACCAATATTCATAAAATTTTCCCAATCCCTCATAATAATGTTAAATAATAGAACTTTTATAAATAAATATAATATTAACAACGAGTGTTAAAATTTCTTATACTCTTTCAGTAAACTAATATATGCTCTACTAAATGTATCATACAGTCACAATGGATTACAATAATTGCTTTCGATAATCTCTTAAAATAAAAAGTCTATTTTTTATCTTAAAAAAATGTTAAAAATCTTAATTTCTTTATTTCTTTAAAATAATATCTAAGGCAAATAATATTTATATAGGTGTAATTATAATGAGCAAATTAAAAAATGCAAATTTAATATTAAAACTGATATTGTTTAAATTATCACAACGGAATTGACATCGAGGGATTAGTAACGAAAATATTTTTGATTTTCATTACTGAGAATATGGTTAGAAATCACTTAACTGAGAACTTTGAAAAATTAAATTTCCTAGTTGTCATAATTTTAAATTATATTGTTGTTAAATATAATTTTTTTAATTTGTCATATAATTGCGGCAATATATATATATATATATATATATATATATATATATATATATATATATAATGAATTTGAATTATAAGCTAAATAAAAACTAAATAGAAAGAGAAAGGCGTTAAAAGTAATTATATTTTCAGACTAAACAGCTCATTAAAGATATTTTAATGTATTTGGTTTAGTTTTACGTAAAATATAAGTGTTTCCATCTAATATTATATAACTGACTGGGGAAGAAACCTACATATTTTATTAAATACTTAAACGAAAACGTTTCTAATTTAAGATTTTGAAGCAAATTTCAAATTTAAGTTTACATAACAATAACTAAAGAATATTAATTACTTATATTACTTCATACATATAATAGGAAAAAAATGTTTGTTTGTTAAAAACACAACTAAAATAATCTTGTAATATCAAAAGCAATCTTTAAACAACTAAACCAACTAAAATAATCTTTTTTCAACTGTTATTATTCACAAAAATTTAATAATTTGAACATCATATAATACTTTTGTTAGTTTAAATAAGAAAAGATCTCACAATTCATTGAAATTCTACAACGTTAGATGTCTCTTACGTTTATTTCTAATGTTATTTACGGTATGCTTTGTTAAAAAACACTATTAGAACAAACATTTTATTTATTAGTCAGTTGCATTTTCTGCTTTTTTATAAATGGTTTGGTTTCGATATTGTGCATACGTGATACTTTATGCAATTTGCATAATCTAACAATATATTACTCAATGGCATTAATATTATTTGATTACACTTGATCAAGCAAAAAATGATGGTAGGTTTTCTTCAGTGAGCTTTTTTACTTTTCATAGTAGAAGGGACTAGGATTAGTAGGCACTCGAGCTAATTCCTGTTACTATAATTACGATAAAATGCACATATGTCACATGACTTGATTTTTATGGAGACTTTTAGGCTAGTTTCCACTGTAGTATCATTATCAAAATAATTCTGAGCCTGTGCAGTTCCTAATTTGGAAAATGAAGAAAAAATGAGGCACCTAATACTTATCTTAGCAGCTTTATGATTCAGACATGTACTATAGTAGATTTGCAAAAACTCTTTTCATTCTAATATTTTTAGTTGCTTATTACAGATTTCCCAGTGGATTTCATCTAAAGAATCTGAGCTAAATATTCAGAAACCTATATGCATAATGCAGTTATTTTTCTTTATTTTATATTTATTTGGATTTTAGTAATGCAATATACAAATATTTTTGTTTTTTAACGTTTTAATGTTGCTTGGGTTTTGAAAAATTTAATATTACTACACAAATCTTAGTTTTGGCGCAGCTTGTCCGTTTTTGAACTTTGCGCCACAAAACCAAGCTTAGAGTTGTTCCGTTACTGAAAATAGTTAATTAACAACATTAAAATGTTTGAAGAGTGAGAAAACTCAGTTAATTTCTATATATTCACATTTTGAAATAACCAATTTAAGATAGAAATCTTAGTAGAGCTTCTTCATTTCTTTGGATAATATCCCACATTATAGCCGAAAACGTAAACTTTTGTTATGAAATGTGGTTTAAGAAATCATAAAAATGCAACTACAAATTACTGTTAAGCAGAATAAGATAAATTTAAAAAAGATATTTTAGTTTTTCGGTTAAAGATTGTTTAAATAAAATTTCTTTTGGTTCTTCAGTTAGAAGCTTTTAGAATATGAAAGAAATAAAGCAATCAACGTCCATAGTTTAAAGCAAAAACAATTTTTTTTAAAAAAGGAAACAAATTGTAAAATAATTTAAAAATCACAGGCAGGAAGAACAGTTTGTATTCGTTACTGTGAAACTGAATTGAAGTACATTCATCTACTTAAATTGTTTTTCATAAAACTATTTTCTGCTTAAAAAACCCCACGAAATAAATTTTCTAATGTGTCAGATTGACTTAAATGTTCAAGTTAGTTCGCATCTGGGAATTTCTGTGACAGATTATTTAAACTCGCTTTCTCTCCACTGTGAGTTACAAAGATATATTTTAATCTCACTTTTTCCTGATTTCTTGGGAAAGTGGCAATCTTTCTTGGGAAAGCAAATATTATTATCTCCGAAGTGAAACGATTTCTCTGTTTACCGAAAGCAATTGAAACTTTCCCCGTTTCGATTGTCAAGTATCGTAACTTCCAACAAGGTTAGAAAATTCTTATTTTTTTCAAACGGATTTGTTAGAAACTTACCAGATAAGGTGAAAATAGTTTGCACGCTTTATATATTCCTTTTGAAGTTTACCTTTCCTCTGATTAAGAATTCAATGTTTGTGTTACAGATAATGAAGCAATACAAATATTTATTTATTTCGAAAGTGGTAAACCCTTACCAATATTTATGGAAATCAACGGAATATTGAATAGTAATCGGATTTAAGTAAGGTGATAAAGAAGAATTTGAGTTTGATTAAATGTTTTAGTTTCATTATAACTAAGTTTAATTTTAATGTAAACATCTGTTTAATTATTTGTTTGTAAATGGTGTATGTTATAGGTATGTTTAATTAGGCGGTGAATAGAAAAGTTAATTATATAAAACATAAGTTGTCATTAATTTCATGGTAAACAAATTTTTATTTGCTTCATGTAATAAAATAAATAAGATATATAGCGCGTATTTTCATTTCTTAAGCTCTTTATTTTTCAATTATTGCAGTAATAAAATGTGTTTTTAAAAATCATTTAAGAGATGGTTTTTAAATTAAATTAATTTTAACTTTTATTTCTTTCATATACTTTATTAAAGTTATCGAAAATTTTATCATAAAATGTTCTGAGTATTCATGTAAAGTTTACTAAGATTTTTGACTTAGAAACATTCGTATAAAATATGCATGTGAGAAATTTAATGACATGAATTATGTAATGAAATGTATGAATAACGAAGTTATCTTTACATAAATTTAAATAGTAAAAAAGTCAAAAAACATTTCTTTTTAAACATATTTTATGGAAATGTGTTTAGATTTGTTAACTTTTCAGTATATTATATAAAAGAAATTTTTGTGTTTCTAAAGAATAAAAAATATTGAATTAAAAATTGTTAGGAAAATGTTTTGATTTTATATTACATTACATTTCTAAATATATCATATAATTTATATCTCATGAATTATACATTAATTTCTTTCATATGAATTTTGAAATACAACGTCTTGAATATAAAGTTTTTAAATTTATCTACAGCACGAAATGTGCTTTTAACTCAACGATAACTAGCATAATACAAAAAGGAGCTAAAAAGACAATAGATAGAAATGATAGCTCAATTAAAAACCATGGTTTACTTAAGTTATTTTCAATTTGTTGAGAAACATCTTTTCAATATCATCCACAATATCATCCACTTAGAACTAAAACTGATCATATGTAAAAATGGATTTTTATTCAAATCAAAAATACTTATGTTATTCTATGAAAAATACTATAAAAATATTCAAAACTCAAAGTTTGCATCAGTATTAATAATGAATTAGAAATGTGAATATTTTTTTTTATTTTCTTTTAAAATTATAAATTCGGCTTGATTAATTTCCGTTCTAAATCTCAGATAATTTTCTTTTTCCACTTTATATTGAAAAAAAAAACCATACAGACATTTAATTCAAGAGTTTCAAATTTCAGTGAAATATATTCTTTTAAATTAAATTATAAAGAAAGCTAAAATATTAAAGTAAATAAAAGTTTCAAATTATTTTATGAAATCATTTTCAAAGCTAAAAATATTCTTTCGGAATATTTTTTACAGATAAAAAAATTAAAACTAAGGCTAATTAAGGAGTATTATGTAAAGGAAAGAGAAAATATAATATTATAAAAAATACTTTCTTTACAAAATAAAAACTAAGAAAAAATTTAATACAATGTTTAAAAGTTAGAATAATTTAATTTTTCTGTAAGTGCCAATTTTAAAGTATGAAATAATATGATTGTTTCTTTTTTTAAGGAGATAATTTCTTCTCAAGCGAATTTAGAAAATAAAGAAATTTATTTTAAGAAGTTTTAGCTGTGTTTAATTATATTATATTAATTTATTTAAAAATATATATCGATATTAACGATTATAATTATATATGAGATCCAAAAACTTCAGCAAGACTAAACAAAGTTTTCAACAAATGTCACTGATTCTTAATAATAATTTTTAATAATATTTTGGAAATTTTAAGAACATTAGAATTTTAACTAATTTAAGAGATAAGAAAAAAGCAGAATTTCTAAATTCTTGTTTATTTTTAGAAAAAGATTACCCTGTAGAAATATTGATTAAATTCATATTAAATGAAAATAAGTTAAAATCCAAAATGATAGTCAAGACTCAAAAAATTAACATTTTAACAAAACGCAAAAAATCTATAAACTTTTTAGGAAAATCTTCAATCATTTATTTAATTTATGTTTTCCTACTATAAGCAAATATTTCTATGTAAACGTGTGTTTGAAAATTTAATTTTACATAATATGTTTATTAAACCTGAGCAGTAATATCAAATTTCTTTATGCTAGAAAACTTCTAAACGAGAAAAATGTAAAATATTATAAACAATAATTCTTGATAAAAATACTATAAATGTTTGCTTAGGTGCATTCGTATTTAATTTACTTAAGCATAATTTATAGATATTTTAAGATTTTTCAAAATCATAGTATATTTATATTACAGGTAATTCAATTATTCGACCAAGTGCCAAAATATCATTCTTATAAATCTGAAATATTTACTTAACCTGTGATATTTTTCAGTGCTCTGTAGAATTTCTTTTACCATACAAATATTAATCTCTTTACTATTTTATCTACAGAAAAATATTTTTGCCTACTAACAACTGTATTTTTTTTGCTGAAATTTTGTAAAAAGAAATTGGCAGGAAGCCCAACAAAACTGCTGGAAATAAATGGATTTGCTTATACAAAACTGTTGTAACTTTTGTAAAGAAAAAGATTTTTCAATTTTTTTTATTTTATCTCGTACAATCATCATAGAAAATGGTGTGTTAAATATGATGACAAAAATGCTTTTTCAACAGGCGTTGAGGGACATTAAGAATTGGAATACTTCCTATGCTCTAAACACCAGTTATGCCAAGTAATGGACTATTTGTTGGCCAAAGGCCATTTCTTAATGTTTCAAATTACAATTAGAATAAGAGTAAGGAAGCAAATGTAACTGATTTAGAATAGGTTGTGTACATATTCATTTCCTCAAAACAAACAAAGGAATGGAATACATCATCCGTATGCTTTAATGGTTTAGGAGCACTCGGTGGGAGTCAAGCACCCAGGATTTTTTATTCAATAAATATTATACAAGAGAAATCATTGAGAACTGACATTACATGAAAGAAATGGCATGGTATTATAGTTCTCTTTTATTATTATTTATGTTATACTGTCGTTATTTAGAATATAAGACCAAAACATATCTATAACAATTATTTAGTAATATTCATTGTTATATTTCCTACATATATGAGATCAGGAAAATACTCATTAAATACTCAATTGCGAAAACTATTTACTTAACTTGAAAGGACTACATTTCAATACTCTAATATATCTTTAGTTCACAATTATTCTAGTAATACAATAAATATTAAGTACTAAGATTTAAATACCCTTTTACGCATATGTACAATTATGACTTTTTTAAAAATTGACAAATATATTTGCTTAAATTATTTTACTTATGAAGTTAATTTTATTAAAAGATATTACTCTAAGATTTTCATTTCTTATGCAGTGAAACTAAAATAGTAATGTTATAGGTATTCAAAATTTTAAAGCCAGTTCATTCAACACTATTCAGACTTGTTTATTTAAATTACATACACGGAATATTGCAAATTGTATTTTCAATTTATATTATTGGGAAAGGCAGAGGTATTTAAGAACGCAGTACTGTTATTACAATATTTGCAATAACAGTACTGCGTTCATATGATACTGCGTAACATATGATAAACAAATTATAATTTGTTTATCATCATAATATATATTTATACATTCCTTTATCATCTTTAAGACTACTTTATTTTCTTATTATCAGGGAAGTTTATGTCCCTGTGTTCATTTATTGTAGTTTGAAAATTTCTTTATTGTGATACATTGATAAAAAGATATTAGTTACATACCTACATGTATTTTAGATTATAAAATGGTATATATATATATATATATACATACATACATATATATATATATATTATATATATATATATATATATATATATATATATATATACATACATACATATATATATATATATTATATATATATATATATGTGTGTGTGTGTGTGTGTGTGTGTGTGTGTGTTAATGAAGAATATATATTTAAGTAGAATTTCAGCATTTCGAATTTGAAAGACATGAAAGTAATAAAATGTAAAAAACTCGCATGTGCGTCTCTTTACCCTTATTAAAACTATCAAGGGCACAAATAATATACGTAAAATATTTTTATTCAAAAACATGAGCTTGATAATTAATTGGTATTTACTTATTTTCTAACATATATCAATGAATGGATTATGATGGAAATATATCATGGAATCAGGAAAAAATGAAAGTTTGGAATCGAACATTTTAATTCATTTTTTTTATCATTTAATTAAAGTAAAAGAATTTTTTAGTACATTAAAAAATAATCAAAATGTTTTTATTTTAAAATTAGTTTAATGTAAGTAAAGAACTATTTAATGTTGAAAAGTGATTTAGAAATTCATAATAGGCTAAATACTCAAAGTATTATAGGTAACAAATTATCTTTATTTCCAGAATGTATTGAGCATTTTGAAATTTTGATATGAAATAATGTTGAAATCGAATTTGAAAACTTTCTAAAAAAGGCAAGAAATTTTTTTTATAAATTTATATAATAAACATTACATTTATCAAAATACTTGAATAATCAATATATATTGTTAAAACGTAGAAAAATGTTTTACAAGGCCAAATTTCTTACAAGATTTTATTAATTTCACTAATAGAAAATGCATTTTTAAGTAAATGTGTACAGTTCTTAAAATCATTCCCGTAATGTAAATATAATTATGACATTAATGAACAATTTTAACCCTTTGTATTTATCATTAATTTTGAATTTTTTTGTTCTATAAGTTTGTACTAATATAAATATATACGAGTGCATTATGAAGAACATTTTGAAATTTCAGGTGAAATTTTTAATGAATTATATAAAAGATAATTATAGGAAATATAGAAATTTTGATATTTATTTCTTTAATTATGAAACATTATTTATATACGAATAAATAAGCCAAATTCATTAGTTTTGAAAAGTAAAAATAAATTCAACTCAAAAATTTATTTCATAAAAATGAAAAGCTAATTGGTAAAATTCGGAATGATAGAAATATATATATATACTTTTTAAAATCAACTTTAATTGTTAATAGTTTTGAACTGGCGAATCATATTACAATGATACTTTTGCTTTAACTGTTAGCATAAGAAAACTGCTCATATTTTTATTTGTGACTCTTCAGTAAATATATGTTATCCATACATGTTCAAAGCCCCATAATTCCCCCCTCTTATACTTATTACAAATGAAACAGTTTTACTGAAGTACTAAGGAACTAATCAAAAATTTTGATTGATAGATGAAAGAATAAGAGGTAAATATTAACAACAAAAAAGGAATTAGGTGTAATATTTTTTAATCTTTGGACTTGACTTGTTATAAATTAGGATATTCCAAATATAATAAGGATATTTGATGACATAAATTATGTATAAAAAGTAAGCCCAGTTGTATGCATACTTTGTTGCAGTAGTACTTGGTTTGAAAAATTTGCTGAATTTAAATATATATGAAAATTCAAATAATTTAGAAGAAAAAGTTTGGTTTTTTTCCTCATAGAAAAAAACAAAACAAAATAAAAATGAATGAATTTTAGAATTATATCAATGGAGATTAGTGTTATAATAGATTCAATATCGAAATCAGCTTTATTATACCTTAGTTATAAATGAGACAGTTTATAACCGAATATGGACTAGATTCAAACAATATTTGTGGGTGTTAAAAGCCAGTTTTCGAATGGAATTGATTATAGACAATAAGACATTTTTTGTCTTATAATAGAATCCAGCATTTTACTGTGATTGGAAAGAAACTAAGTAGCAAAAAGAACAGGTATTTCTAAAAGTAAAATATCCTCATACTTAAGACTGCTACTATAAACGGAAGAAATTATATCCCAAAAGAAAAGGATTTACGTTGTAATTGGCCATGTAAATACTTTCGGTAAGAATAAAAAAAAATCTTATACTTGGTGTGATAACAGCCATCTTTTAAACAAACTCAAGATCACGCAAAATAAGTTTATTTGGACCCATTCCAGGTTTCAGGTAGTTTGATGAGTTGATTTCCCGAGGAATGAGAAAAATTCGAAAAGTATAAATGCACGGTAGCATCTTTCGCTAAGTGACGAAGTTTCACGCAATTTCACCATAAAGAAGACTTTTACTCTATATCTTATATGAGAAGCCACATTAGCTATTGATGACTTGAAAGAATAGGTATAAGACGACGTTCAGTATAGGATTTCCTAATACATCGATCTAAATTTAATGAAAAAAATAAAAAGATTTGATTAATTATCTTGGAAATGATGAAGGGGCAATTACAATAATGAGAACAATTGACTATTTAAACTAGTAAATTATTAGGGTGTAATTTAAGCTAGTAATGGTCGTAATATTCTGTAATGTATTTTAAAAGAGTTCATGTGCATGTTACATTAACAAACAAAAATTGATTGTTTGATTCTTGAACTACATTTTAAGTATTTCTATTTATTATAATTAAAGGGAATTATTAGATTCTCATTTTTTATGTTAATAGTTAAAATGCAAGAAAATATAATAATAATTTGCATTTTAAAGAGCATAAACAAAAAATTTCCGTTTAAGAAACATCATAAAATGATATATATATATATATATATATATATATATATATATATATATATATATATATATATATATATATATATATATATATATATATATATATATATATATATATATATATATATATATATATATATATATATATAATTTAATTTTTCAAATTTAGTAAGATACTTATTTTGACACTGTTATTATGCCTTAACAAAAATATTTATTTGTGTAAAACGTTGTGAGGAGTTTCATATTAACCATTGAATTTCAGGAGAAAGCCCCTCATATTCGTTTCTTGTTATTTGTATTTATGCGTTATATTTTAAAAATGAGTTTGTTTCTATTTTCAAACAAGTTTGATTCATTTATAACAAGTTAATGACGTAATTGTAAAATATATTTTGAAGCAAATGTGTCTTCATATAAACGACTTTAATTTAACGTTTAAAATTATTATAGTTTCAAAAATAGTTATCTAGTACAATATTTATTTAAAAATAAAAATTTTTGAGAAAATATTTAAATTTTCACTTAAGAGCTTTCATACATTAATCAAACTGATGTGACCAAAAATATTCAAGAAATATTTTATGAATGTTATATATATAATATTGCCCAATTTAAAAACTTTTTGAGAATTAAATCATGCTTATCTTAATTCTTCAGGGATTTCCCTTGCAGAATTACTTTATTTTCATCATTTATGCCATTTGAAATACATTAAGTATTAAATTAATTAATTCTCCTTAAATAACTTACTAAACTATATATTATAAAAAATTTACTATGGCTTGTTTATTTTATGATAAGTAACATCTATATTTCTTGATTGAGATTTTATAAAAATCTAATTAAATCGCAAAAATCTTTTTATGATCATATTATGATCTTATTAATATGACATTATGATTATTTTTTACGCTTGTGAGCTCACTCGATTAGGACACATAATTCAAAGTAGATTACAAAATACTACTGCAGTACGAACCACAAAAAGTCATGCCCAAGACATAAGTCAACACAAACAGTGAAATATTAAATTAAAATTCAAAACCATGACCCTTCTGCTACCTAGTGAGTTATCTATAATCTGGTAAAATCAGTTGAAATAAAAATTAATCAAAAGAATCACATAACTAATCGTTATAAAATTTAATCTTGCATATGAGAACTTAAATTTTTCATAGGAGTAAGTACACTATTTGTAACAATAAAAATTATAAGAAACTTTAAATTTTATATATATATATATATATATATTAAATATTGATTATTAAACTACAACCTTCTCATTTAACATACACAATCTCTCTCTCTCTCTCTCACACACACACACACACATATATATATATATATTTGTGTGTACACATGTATATGTGTGTGTGTGTATTAACTGCGTGTAGCATTTAAAACCTTATTATAATTAAGAAATATGCAGTGATTACTTTCGTTAACTCATAGCTTAAGGATTAGTCATTTAGATTTTTTAGATTTTCAAACTTCCCAATTTTTAGATTGCAAAAAATCATAGGCGAAATATTAAATTACATTATAGTACCGAAAAACTTTTAATATATTTAAAGAAAAAACTGAATTCCTATTTAATATGCGAATTTCTTTATAATATACTACAAAAATTTGAATTATCCGATAATATATTGCTTTTTTGGTTGAATTAATTATCAAATTAATGAACTCTCTAAAACTTATGAAACTCTATTCTCAGAGAATAATGTTTAACTTTTTTGCTGATTTTCGAAATTATTCTTGTTTTCTTACACTGAATGTTTAAACATTTTGCCTGAAATAAGCACATTATCTTTTGAATTTTTATTTCCATTTTTACACTGACGCAATTAACTTCTAACAAAACACTAACTAAAATTTATACTAATAGCAATGTTACATATTAGCAAACATAACATTATCTAATAGTTATTTTGAAACCGATGAAGATTTATCAATTAAAGAAATCAAATTACTATGGTCAGTAGTAAAAAAGGATATTTATTTGGTGTCGTTTCTGTTGCATTTTAGAAAATAATTTTCAAATTTCCATGCAAAAAATATATATGACTCTTAAAGAGACACGAATAAAATTCGAATATATTTAAATTAATATTTTACATCATTTTGGGAATATATTAAAATTTAAGTTCGAAATGTTATTGTTAAGGAATGTTTGACATTTACAAACTTTTTTTTTAACTTAATACTAGGCATATGTAGGAGAGTCGAAAATTTATTTTTAGGCGATATATTGATAATCATAGAAACATATGTGTCAAATACCTGAAAAATGTTTTTTTATCTATCATATCTTATTTATTTTGAAAGTACATATCAAAATAAGTATAATGCAATCGAGACATCACAGATCTTTGGATAGTGATTGATGACTCGTCCATCATGAAGTGCGATTGTTATGTGATGGTTCTTTTACTCTTTAGCAGGAAGTAAAAGGCGTCACTACCTCATAAAGTTGAAATTAATGTTCTCATGGCACTTACTGTAAATGGAAATAAACTATACGAGCTCTACTTCACATTTATTGAGTGAATTGCAGGATAAAATACCAAACTTCTTGTGCTGTGTACGCCTTTTCATTAGCTACGCACAATTTTGAAATATTCAATAGATATTCTCGATTTCAATGGTTTTGAAGAAAATGAAATATTATATAAAGAAATATTGAATTCTCTTTTTTTATAGAGATGAAAGTTTTAATATTAATCAGGAAAAAGCTTGATATATCATTTAAAATAAAATAAACATTTATTAACTTTATCAAAGATTCTTCGTTTTTATATAGTCTTCAATAAGTATCACTCTGAGACAATTTTGTTTCGATTAAATTCAGCTTCAGATGAAATAATAATCAAAATTATTAATATGTTGGACAGTTAAAAACTATAATAAAAAAGATAAATACTTTTATAATTAAATTAAATGAAAATAGTAAAATTACAATACCGAGAAACTTAATATTTGGAATATTTTGTAGGAATTTTTTATTTTAAAAATGTTTCTAAAGTAGAAAGAAAAAGGACAGAAACCATTTTGTATATTATTTAGAGTCAAAACAAATTTATGTAACGTAAAACAATTACGTATTTTCTGATGAAAATTAATCAATTGATTGCTAACCATCATCAAACATTATTACAATCAGTATCTATTCAGTATTTGTTTATGTTTTGAGGTAAAGGAAGTCTGTGCCTAATATAAATTTTATGGTTATGTTAGAATATAGATTCAGAATCCTCATTATTAAGTTGTTTTCGTTATTCAAACAAAACTGCTTTTAGATGCCACATAAGTGTTAACAATTTGAAAAGTAATTTAAATCAAAAAAATAAATGTGCTTGTTTAATTTAAAATGTTAAATTTATTTCGTATGAAAACTTAAATATTCCATCTTATTAAATTACAATGACAGGAGTCATACTTTTATTGCATAATAAAATATGCCCGAATACTCATACGCTTTCATACATTGAATTTCATACCAGATTTCCCGTACATTTAATAAAATCTAAATTACAAGTATACTCACATAATTTTACAGTAACATTATTTTCTGTTTTGTATATATTAAATTTTAAAAGGATAACAAGTCTTATTCAGAACTTTTGTGCGAGAAATGACTTTTATTTGACTAAGAAAAGGAAATATAGAATTCAACTAATTGGATGTTCAGTATTTTTTAGGCAGCAAGTATTGAAATTCACTGGAGCAATTTAGCGAAGATGAATGCAACTGTTATGAATCCTTGACTTATAATACCAGTAATGATGCTTCATCATTAGGGCTATAAATACCATCGTAGTAAAGAGAATGTCCATCTGAAAGCTCGTTAATTTAAATAGGGAATGCAATTCTTTTAAGATTTCAATGCTTCTCAAAAGATCTTGAAGATCTTTGAAACCTTTTACTTTTTGTTCTTAGGTAAATCTCATAAATTAATTTATTATTTTCAACTACCATGGTATAGTTTTCGAGTACTCACACAAAAGCCATTGGAACAAATAAAAATAAATATGTTCTAGTACACATTTTCTATTACATCTTAAGGTGATAGTAATGTTTACTAATAGGAATAGGAATTAGTGAATTTGCAATATTCGGCATGAAATTCTATCTAAAAAGAGCAACGATCTTGACATTGAATAAAGCCAACAATCAAAGAAGAAAGTGTTTCTGACATTACTATTATATTTTGCTATTTTGAACAACATAACAACATATAAAATTTGTATTTGATTTATAATCAAAAGAAACAACAATCTTAAGAAACAACAGAGAAGATAAATAATTACCTGAAATATTTTAAAATTCTATTAAAATAATTACTTGAAGTTTTTAAAACTGTATTAAATTTTATGTATTATATGAACAAATTAAATTGGATTTTAATATTTATAGATAAAATACACCATCCCACATTATCAAAAACTTTATCTGCTCTTGTTTTTATATTGCATTCATTTGAAATATTATCATAAATTATTTTCTATATTGAGAAGGGAAATGAAAGTATTAAAATACTGATCACTCTCTCTTGATGATTTACTTAATTTATGATGTTATATAAGAAATTATAATAATTACAATGAAATAAAAAGCAAATATTGAATTTATATTTATTACTTGTTTTCAGAAAATTGAATTTTAGTAAATTAGTAAATCCTAATTTTCAACATTATCATCTTTTTCAAAAAAATCAGTTTTTTCACAGTATCAAAATATTAATATTGTTACAGATTTTAAAATTGCTTTGATAGTTTATTTTTAATAAAAATTTCAAACCCTATATTTTAAATATAAACTGCTAAATAACTCTCACTTTATATTCACATAAAATATGTAATGTAGGGAAAAATTAGAAAGTTTTTAGGAAAATTAAACAATACTGATGCTCGTGTTGAATCTAAAAAGGAACGTGTCCGTAATAAACTTAAATTAAAAGTTTTTGATGCTTGAATGATTTTAAATAAATCCTAATCCTTTTAAGAATGCTAGTAACCACTTTGGGATTGTTATTTGTGTATATTCATTATATTATAAGTAAAATATAATTTATATCTAACAAAAATATTTTTTCAGAAATATTTTTTAAAAATGTACAAGTTATGAAATTTTACGACACAACAATTTATTCTTTCTGTAAACATAAAAATTTATAAGAATTTATCAACTTAACAATTTATTAAGAATTTCATACTACTTAAAGTATCACTTCATACACAAGTTTTCTTTTTTATATTTCACTAAGTATCATTATTTTAATTTTGCTAATCTTCAATTAATAAACAACTTAAAATGTAAAAAATGAATTTGGTTATGAAGTTTCAGTTTTTTAATGGGGAAAAATTATTGTTAAAAATATTTGTATATTCGTTTAAGTTTGGACAATGTAATATAATATTAAAAAATTAAAACTATTGGACAACATATGCTAAATGTAGATTGAATAACTATGGGAAAGTCGCCAATAATGTTTACATGCATTCATTAAACCTATAAAAGTTTTAGATTTTAATTTTATTTATATTAAAATTGATAACATATTTATTGTTATATGTAGAAAAAAATATATATTCCCCTCCTTTTTCTAAAATTATTCATTTTGATAAAAAATAATAAAATTTTTTGTCTTTTTTATATCGATAAAATTCAAATACTATCAAAATTCATAAACCATGGCCAACGGTAATCATATCTGTTTTCCTGACCGAAGGCTTTGATGTCTGAAGCATATGTCCCAGTCGGGTTGTCAACCTAACGTGAATTACACAGTGTTTAGTTCCAAGGCATACCAGGAACTCAGTTTATGGTCATACTGAGGGGATGATGGACCGAATCGGCCTTATTTAGTCAGTTAACATCCCATTAATAACATCCCTTAGAATATAGTTGATCATAAAAAAAAACTGTTGATTTTAGCTCGCGCAAAATATAGTTTCCGAATTTAATAAGTTTAAAGAATTTTCTTTTGTATAAAATTTGGATGAAATGACTTCAAAGTAGGGAATCGAATTAAAATGCACCGATAGATTGCTATTCAATGTGCATGTTATCTGCGAAGATTCTCTAGTCTCATCTACCAAGAGATTACATCTCCAGTGAGAGCATTATTTGTTTGCTTACTTGTCGTGACAACTATTCTTCATGATTTTCCTTCATCTCAAAGGACTTTTATTAATATAAAATACTGAAAGTGCCGAGTAAATATTACATTAAAATATGAATTTATACAGAGCAACTTTACATTTTGCAAGTTTTTCGAATAAATAAAAGAAGAAGAAAATGTAACTTTCAAAGTCATATATTTTGTGATGTTATAAGGCAACACATTTTTATTGAATACCTGATCAATATCACAGTGTTTTAAAAAGGGCGCTGTAAATTAATGTTTTAATCATAGTTCATTGAGAAAGATACTAGGTGCATGGGTAATTATATCAAAATTTAGTATTCCTGAACAAAATTGTCCGGATTTACTAAGCTAATATATTGCTTAAAAATTTTCTGAGCAAGGATTTTGTCTTTTTGTAATTATTAAGATTATAAATTCTAAGTTAATTAATTCTCTACGTTAAATATAATGACTAAAATCCTACAAGGAATGACTATTATTATTTATTATTGAATATTATTCAAGGAATGAATTTTAAAAATAAAATTCAGAAACATTTAAGTTACAAAATTGAAAGATAATTTTAAGTTAATTATTGTATTTGCAATATTATTCTGCAGAAAAACACAAAAAGTTTCTATGATTTACAAAATAAAGCTCCTTTAGTTAATAAATGAATTTATTTACCTATTAGCCATTTGATAATGCTTATATTTGCTATAAATAAATGAAAGTTTCATTCATAAATTGTAAAAGGAAGATTTATTATTTTTTAATTTTAAATTTAGCGTTTTACTCCTTGCATCCTAATATTATCAATTAGAAAAGGTTTTTCATTATCTTTTCATTTGAAGATGCTTAAACAATAACATTAGCTTATAGTAATTTTTAATTGTCCTATTTTGTTATTAACTACTTAAAAGTTAATAACAAAATAGGACAATTATGTGTATTACTACAAGTATATATATTCCTTCAAGAAATATGGGGGGGGGGAAAGATACAAACTCGAGAAAAACTCTAGAAAATAATACGCGTTGTTAGTGTTATCAAAAGCCTTTATTTGCACGTTTTGTTTAAATTAAGAAAAATCTATAAGCTGATGATAAACTATCATGATTTTTGAAAACTTATAATCCGAATTTATGTTAATATAAACTTTACATTTTTTAATGGAAAACTGCTTTCCTCAGTATAATTATAAACATTAAAACCACTAAATGTATAAGTTTTTTCAAATAATTAAAAAAAGTATGCATGAATGTGCAATTATACACTGAACTACCATCAGACGTTGAACAAAAATACGTTTATATTTGGCTGACTGTATTTGGATTTGACTCCTGGTTGTATAATTAGAGCATAAATATGAAAGTTTTTTTATTGCATGTCACGTATATTCATGTAAAACAATTTCTGTCTTGATTATGACCTTCAGTAATGTATGTGAATTTAGGTATTATTTTACACAATGGAAAACGCAGTTGCTCTATAACATGTATTTGGATATTGAGTCCAGTAATATTTGCTAAGAGAAAACAATTTTATCAGTTAAGTTGTATCACATTCTATAATATCAACATCAATCCGTATGTATAGTACATCAGTGGTATCCGTATGTATAGAATATCAGTCATTTATGAAAGGACAGATAAAGTCCGACTCCGGTCCGAGTGTTTTAATTAAAAAAAAACCTTTTACTGGGGGCTTGTAACTATATCAGATGGATTATAGATGACTGGAAATAGTAGGGCAGATTATTCTTAATCCAGTTGGTAAGAATCAATGATAGGGCTTGAGTGTGACATAAAAGGAATATAAATTGTCAACAAGATACTATGAAAACTATTGATTTTTAGTAATGTAATATGTTCATTTCATAAGAAGCTCAATTATTTGATTAAAATTTATCAATAACAATGTTCAATTACTTGTAAATTCTTTTAAGTCATTCATCAATTTCTTTTAGTTGTTTGATTAAAATTAAACATATTTAATTGTTTGATTAAAATTTATTAATAACTATGTTCAGTTATTTGTAAACATTTTCATTCGTTCATCAATTTCCTGCACTTACACAGTTATGGACATTTTGAGCATGAAAATGTGAGGTGTTTTATTGGAGAAAAATTGTTCATGATTCATTAAAGAAGTATTTAAAAAAATTTTGCTGGATGATTTGGCTACCTAGATTATAAAATGCAAATTCCCTAGAACACCAATTGAAATGACTAAAGTTTAGGTCATTCACAAAATCATGCACCATTAATACTTTCGAAATTCTTGAAAATTGGCCAAGGGGTGGTTCTTCAGGAGAGTTTCGACGACTTGTTTAAGCAATTGCTGGTCAATTTGTTTGGCTTCACCAAGTAAAAGGTTCTAAGTAATATTTTGTAATATCTAAAATGTTTTGGCTCTTGTGTGAAAATCGATGCCTTCTTATGTGGAAATAATAAGCTACAATTTAATTGCAACAGTGATCTACAAAAAATAAGAAAATGGCATATTAATTCCAAATTTTTTCTGGTATAAAAACGGTATTTTAATTTTATAATGAGATATTTAACGCAATTATTTGAGTCAAAAATGAAGCTAAATTAATTACTAATTTTTTTAGCACTATAAGACTAACAATAGAAAGGTGCATTGATATAATAGGATTGGAAAATAAAAGGATTGTGTCACATTTTGACATTTTCATGTTCGTTCATTATCTTTAAAAAATTGAATTAAATTTGATTTCTGATAGTTATTAAAAGCTAATGTTAACTTTTCAGATTTGGCAATAAATCTGTTGATGAAATGATAAGTATGTTTCAGGACATTTTATTCTAGCCGTGCTCTGCTGTTTTCTCCAGAGTTGTAAAAGTTAGAAGCTGCACTATGTTGGAGGCATAATATCATTCAGAGTTCGAGTTGTCCTGATTTCATTTCTTTCACTAGTTTCATTAGTTATTGAAAATAACTATATCTAAATTGACCATTTAGTTCTCTAAAAAAGCTCAATTTAAATAACATATTTTTAATTCTAAAATTATTTGATGTTGTATAGTGTGTTCTAGGTGTAAATTATTTTCTTAAAAAAGCGTTCATCCTAACTGAAGACTAATACTAACTGAGGATTGTAGTATAATACTTACCTATAATCTTCTAATTAATATTATCGTATCTAGGTGCGGCCTTTTATTTTTACCAAAAGTGATTTCATTTCTTAATGTTTGAATTAATATAATTGCCATAAGGATGCTACTAGAAAATTTTGCCCCCTTTACGTTAAGTGAAGCTCAATTTTTGAGTAACTAAGCAATTCCTAAATATATTAAGTTATTTTCAATCATTATACCTGGGATTAATTTTTGTGCAATATCTATTTCTGTTATAAGAGGATTCAATACTCTATTTCTTTAGTTAGTCATTATTAATTTTTGTATACTGATGAAAACAATGATTAACTTTGAATAAGTTTATTCAAAGTTAGAAGTTTTTAAAGTATAAATTTTCTTCTTAACCAGCTGTAATATGTTTATATAACTGTGTAATGAAAATTCGAAATATTTCAAATACCTATTAATAACATCTTTCTAGACTAAGAAGTTTCTATTTAATTAAGTATAGTAGTACTATACAAAAATGTTTAACATGTACATGGGATAAATAATAAATTTCAGAGTTAGTTTCGTGCATGTCGAGTAATAGCTGTCATTATAATCATTTTAAAACAATCAAAATAAAACCAGTTATTTGTCAGTTCACAATTTTTCAAAACATCCCATTTATGATAGTTATCAAACTTCTAAGCGCTAATAAGTGCTAACAAAATAAATGAAACATTAAAAATAATTTACTAGCTTCCTTTTTAATGAAAGTATTAAATATATTTTTCAATTTTAAAAATTCAAATGGTTTTTTTTTACATTTGAAAACACAATTCTAATAAAGAGTATCAAATTTATCATTTATTCAAAACTCTAAAGCCTAAAATCTTTCGCTTTAAATGAAACTTTAAAACTATTTTAAAATATAAAGTAGAGTTAAAAAGTTAAAATCTAACATTGTAAAAAAAAGTTTAGTTCTTTTTATAATCTAGCATGGAATTCTTTTAAAATAAAACTATAGCGTTTATTGAAGAAGATATACATGATAATATGTGGCTTAAATATTTTTTATCATTTCCAAGACAAGTAGCATGTTTCAAAAGAAAATGTCTCTTTTATGTGGATTTATCTATTTCATTGCAATTTATTGTAAAATTGTTCTTTAACTAAAATTTATAGGACTTCGTATCTTTCAAGTGGACTTTAGAAAAGTGATAGCTCGCTCGTTACAGAAAATAGAAATATTCACCAGAAAAAGATATCTTTTTTAACTTTTCTAAGTTAAATAAATTCAAGTCAATAATTTCTGCCTCGTTTCTCTTTTATGTAAGTTACATTTCATCAGGGTTATAACTCTAGTATAGTTTAAAATATTTCTTTAAAAGTAAATGATATGTTAAAATTTATGATATGCTCAACAACTTATTATTAAGTTTTGGTATTGATATGTATGAATAAGATTTCTTATCTGTACTTTGTTTTAAAGAACAAATGACAAAAATTTTCTGATCGTTTATTTATTATTTTCATAAACCAGAATTTAAAATTTATAATGTAAAATAAACTGTTTGCCAATTTACTTTTATGGTCCATATTGTAATCCTTTTTAATAAGTAATGATTAGAAATTACTTTAATTCTATCACGGATTACGCAAATGTAAATTTAATTACAAAATACAAATATTACAACATGATTTTCGATCTTTTAGAAAATTAAAAAAGAATTTCCTATATATATATATATATATATATATATATATATATATATATATATATATATATATATATATATATATAGTTAGAGAAGATTTATCAGTTTCTTAAGAATTTGAAATTTTATAATATATTTAATTTCAATATTAAATGTATTTGTGTGTGTGGACGATATTTCAGTAACAAGAAATAAATCATAAATTTGTTTATGCTGAAAATATTATGATTTATATTTTCATTTATATATAAATTGAAATAAAATGCTATTTGTTAAGTTAATATAATGTAAAGTTTTGTAAAAAATGTCGCAAGATTTTATAGCAATTAAAGTTTACAATAAGGCTTGATTTTTTTAAGCATTATTGAGTTTAATTTATTTGTTTTATATTTTTCCTGAAATGTATCGATTTGTTTAATACAATTTAATTGTGTTCATGTTTTCAAAATGAAATTTAACTTTATGCTAGAACAGTAAAAAATTTAAAGGCATCAATAGCAGGTGTGTAAACAACAAACAATTGAGATCCCTACCATATATACAAACACATATATGTATGTGATTCAAAGATTTTTACTATGTTTTTTTAAAAATAACTATTTCAGGATGTATTTGTGAGAGTTAAAATTCAGCTTATCATCAAACATTACTTTGAAAACTTCAGTAGAACTAATTAATACCTACTTTGTCACTACATTCTTAATTTGCTTGTAGCTTACAAATTGAACGAATAGTTGTTTCAGCAACTAAGCTACCAAATGCAATTAAGATTATTCGAGCGAAAGGTCTGGTTTTGCTCTGTTAATAAAAAGGAACGTGAAAACGGGCGAAAATGCCGTGACCGTTGTTGCCATTAACTGGCATTCCACAGGATGGAACACGCCTGAATGCTTTCGAGCATATTGAGTAGAAGCAGCCTTCTGTCATTCCATCTGCAACCTAACTATTCTTCCTATTGATAGCCAAGTTCTAAACAAAGGCAACTCACTCTCCATATACCTTATACTCTCTCGCTAAGTGCACTTTAAATATGAACCCTACCAATGAATGCCTCTCTCGTTCGGAATTGGTTTGCGAGAGAATTCAATAGCCACTGAACGCAAAAGAGGTGCTGGAGATTGGGCTGGCATTCTGGTTATATAAGCGGCTTTTCAAACCCTGATTTTCCACTTCTTCACTTTATTAAAGACGGAAAGGAATAATTACTTCTGAAAAGATTGGTAGTTTTTACTAATCATACAAAGAATTTTGATTTGGCTTATTTTTTCAAGAATCTTTATTAAACTGATGTCAGCAACTTTCTTTTCCTATTTTGATTATTTAGTGGAATTTATAGATACTGTAAAATTAACAGATTATTTAAAACATGAGAGCCCATTTTTAAACGTAAGCCATTTTCAATACTCTATATAATGAATATCATAATAAACTTAAAATTATCGAAATCTTTTATCAAAAGTATAGATTTTCTCAGTATAGGATACTATATTGGGAAATATGAACTTTTCTATTTTTCAAGTTACGTATAAGATGAAAAATTGTGCATTTTGTATAAAAAAAAATCCGAACTTGACAAGGTTTTATTTGTTTCAGCAAAATTTTAATTTAAAATCTGAATTAATTTTGTTTATTTGATAACTAGCTATTTTCATGCGAAAATGTTTTAACTTTGAATAATTAAAAATTTGGATGGCATTATATAACTTATAAATGATGTAGAAAGAGGATATTTTTTTACCTCTTTAAAAGTTTTAGAAATATGAAATGAATACTGAAATAAGAAATTTGACTTTGAAATTAAAATGAGGAATTCGAAATGAGTTTCTAAGGGAAAAATATTAAATGATAAATAAACTGGATGCGTTATCCAGGTTATCTTTCATACTTTATTTCGAAATCTATTCTGCTTTGAAAATTGAAGGGAAACGATGAATTTTTCTCATGATCTCTTTGTCAAAATATAAAACATTTGTCAGTTCCAACCATACAAATCAGCAACTCAAAAGCATAGCACAGCATGCATTATTTATTTGAGAAACCAGATTTCAGTCTCTTTCAAAAAATATACAAAATAGTTTAAGGCTTATTTAGATAAAGTTCTGAGTATATAAATTTTGAAATGAGTTTGTTCTTCTTACTCTTTCTTAATTTAAAAATAATATTTTGTTTTTATGAAGCTATTGATGATTATTATTTCATTTTAGTTAAGTCAAAATGTACTTTTATCTTGTGCTAAATTTCTATAAAATAAACTTTAAATTGAATAACTTATGGTGTCATTAAAAAAGTAAAATTTTGAATTTTTATATAGAGTAATCCAGTTTTAGATGGTGTTTCTATGATTAAAATTGGTAAATAAAGTTAATTTGATATTTGATAATAATTTAAAATGCTAAGTAAAAAGCATTTTATTTTCAAACGTGGATATTTTTAATAATTAAGGAAACATTCTGCAAAATAAAATCTCAAATACTCTTAAAAATACAAATATGTGAACTTTCAAAAACTTTGTGAGATCATTAGTAATATTTGCTAATATAGTTGAAATATAATAATCCTTTACATTAAAAATATTTTCATTTCATATTTTAAATAAAATATTTGTCATTTTAAGGGTTTTTTAAGAGAATTTAATTTTAATTAGGTTTAGAAAAATAAGTCTTTCAGATAAGTTTATAAACTTATCTTATATAATTAAAAAAATTATTTGAGCTTCTTTCGGATTTCACAAGAGTGATGAAATAAAATATTTTGCAATTTTCTTCTACATTAAACACTGTATCTAGTTTAGTATTTTTTCATTTAAGTTAGAAGTTCTCTATGATTAAAGAAAAATATTCCTTAAGTTGAGAATCATGTTAATTTTTAATTTTAAATCTATAAATAGGGAATAAAGGAAATTAATAACTATTTTTAACATTGTTTTAAATATAAAATCCTAAAAACATTTTGAATTCCTCACTTTTTACAAAATGTATTAAAAAATTTTTATTAAAATTATATTGTATTAAAAATATCAGTTCTAAAATTTGGTAGTTTAATTAAAAGTTGTTTCCCACATATTCTAGAAGATTTTGATATAGTTAAAAGTTAACAAAAATTATTTTATGTATGTTGGTATGCTTTGTATACATGTATGTACGTATATTTTATAAGAGACACGTTAAATATTAAAATTTGCTGAAAAATTAATCATAAACTGTAAAAATCCTTGAAATTATTAATTATTAACTGCACCAAATGTTCAAAATTTCTTATTTTCATGGAAAAAACACTTTTTTTAAAATTAATATTTGAGCATATGATGATATAAAATGTTTAAAGAGTTTTGAAAGGATCATTGAAAGGTTCAGTCATAAGTATTTTAAAGTAAAAGCTATGTTTCTTTTTTCAGGTGTAATGCTTGAAGTTTATTTTAAATATAATTTATGTTTATAAAATAAACACACATAGAAGAGATATAGATAGTGTAAAAACATACAAAAAATTCATATATGATATATTCTTGCCTTATTTGATCAAATAATTTAAAATTGCAAACGTATAAAACTTTCCAAGGAAATACCCAGCTTTATTTTTTAGAATTTTAAGTTTCTGTATTTGGAGGAAAAATCTTAGAGCTTTAATCTTGACCAAATTTTAAGGCCCCTTAAAATCCATTCGAGCAGAATATCAACTTCCTTTTGGTTTCTCAAAATGTATTCAAAGTATAGTATATGTTTCTAAGTCAATAAATTGAATATTTTCTTTCGTTTATGGATTTATTGATGAGTTAAAATATTTTGCTGGAGCGTATAATGTAATTGTAGCATGAAGCAGTTTAAAGCTGTATCTGATAGGAACAAATTTAAAGATTTTCATTTGAAATCTAATGCTCATTTTGCATGTGAACATAAAATAATTTTGAAGCTTTATGTATTATATTTGAATATATTAACCAACATATTATATATTCTTGAATCATTTTAAAATAATGAAAGAGAAAAATGTTTAACTTTCATTAAATTAGAACAAAAAATCTTACATGTGGGTACAGCATAAAATCAATTAGGAAAAAAAAACTCGAATAATAAAATAAATCACTGTAAAAACTTTTTATATATAATTTCTACTCTGAAAAATAGATTTCACCTTAATTTAAGTGAAATTATATGTATCATTTTATGAATGAAAATAATAAGTGACATATGAAGTTGTTTGAAAATATACCTGAATTTGTTATAAATTAAAATACATATTTATTTACACAGTTTAATATATTTAATTAAATAGAACAGCATAGAAAAAAAGAAAATTTTACAGATAGGCGTTCATTCAATTTGCAAATTTCAATTGCAAATTCAATATGCAAATTTCACTGATAATATTATCATAATTTGTCAAACACTCAATATTATTTCAAAGCCTTTTTAAGACGACAAAAATGTATTGAACAATATTTTTTATTTTGATAAAATAAAACTCCTCACTGAGTAAGTAATCTTTTTTATCCTGATAGCGTTTTAATAGACTATGTCAGACAGATCAAGAAGACATAACCGAAGTCTTCATTAGGCAAAACCTTTCACAATCACTTAAATGGCCTCAGGCGGCGTCGCATTGTCGAACTGTGGCTTATACAATCTTCAGCACATACTAGGGCTTTCAATTAGAGGGCCGAAAGCAATTCGTGCTGCTACACATATGACGTCTTTTACCAGAGACGGAAATTATTTGTTTAAACGAATGTCAGTATTTTTATTCCTATTAATCATCAAGGCGCCATTTATTTTCGGATTTATTTGGCTGTATTGGAAAGGTTGCTTTACATAATCCCTTTCTGGATTTAATGAAATCTTGTTTTTGTATTTATTACAAACTAAGCTGATTTTAAATACTCTGAATTTGTGCTACTTTTCAAGTAATATAAGTATAATATGTAGATTTCAATTATGATATCAAAAAGTTAAATAATGCGAAAAAAATATTGTTATTTATGCTAGGAATATGTTTCTTAACTCAGAAGTAATTAAATTATTCGATAACTTCCTAAAAATATTTTTTGAACTTCCTGAGAAGTATTAAGACGTTTCTATAAATATTGTCATAGCTAAATTCATATTTCTATTACGAGTAACAGAAAATGAATTGTTTGGGAAGAATAATGAAAGAAGCTGACATAAATGTTTGAACTCCTTCTTTAGTCAATATTTGAGTCCCTGTTGAACAATATTTACTTTTTTTGTTGTGAAAATGAGGAACAGAACTCCTACAGGTCTTTCAATTTTTCAGATTAATCATAGTCAAACATCATTTTAAATTTCATCAAAAAGTTTTTTTTTTTTTTTGGAAGTGAAATTTTTAGTACTTGATTGTTCAATATCCAATGCTGATAATATTTAATATTAAAAAATAAGATACTAGATGTGTTAGTGTCTATTCATGTAATGCTTATATAGAAATTTTCATGATAATATTTTGAATTAATATACACCAACTTTAACTTTCAACTTTAATTAGAATTTTTTTAGGTATAAAAATGTCTGCAAAATTTTTTAATTCCATGAACATGTTAAAGAGACTTATAGGTATCTGAGCAAATAGTCGAGTTACTTTTGTTAAATTAAAATAGTAAATATATGATTTTTACTTCTGAGTATCTTTGAATTTAGGAACCTTGGAAAAGTTTTACAGTAAATATGGGCTCCTTGAGATTTCAAAGATTTTTTTCTCATATTAATTCTATATATTTTCGAAACTCTTTCCTTGCTAAATCAGAATCTGTCTGAATACGTGATACCGTGTGTTAAAAACAGAAATGATTACTATTGAAATTGGTTCCTATTCTTATACAATATAACATATTAGAATTCTACATTAAACATATTTAACATTTATTTATTTATTTTTAAGAAAAATATTTTATCATTTATTGTATATTTCATGTTTATTTTAATACTCTTATTATTTACTCATTGTAAATTATTTCACTTAATTATTATTATTTCATCAGTTTTATTCTTATAAGAGATTACAAATACTGAAAGCTCAAGTTGTGAATATATTTGGATATCAAACAAAAATCAAGAAATATTATAAAAATATTTGCTACGCATTTAGTTTACAATAAATCATTAGTTTACACTTATAGTTTAATTATTTAGTTTACACTTGTAATTTAATTTCTTTTTCAACACACTTTAAAAAATCATTATTTAAAAGATATATGAACGAATTATTAACAAAATAAACTTCATAATTATCTTTGATATACAGTTTTCAAACTTTGATAATCAACTGAATTATCAAAGTTTTTTAAAATTGAAAAATATTTCTTATAACTTAATACTTAAATGTAAATAAAATTTAATTAAAAATTACATCTAAGCGAATATTTACATAAATGAACTGCATATTATATACACATAGTATTCAAAAAAGTTATTTTCAATGATGTTATCAATCTGGCTCTATAGAGGAAAATAATTAATATATTAAGATACGATCTTAGTTATTCCAAAAAAATTATATTTAAATTATTTTATTAAAAGAATGAAATTAAAAAAGACAAAGATTAATAAATGTTTAACAAATTAAAATATTGATAAGAAATGCAAATATTCGTTAATATGAATTTTAGCATTGAGTACATTTCAAATTCTTAGAAGTTCTTAATAAAAAGTAATTAACTATAAATTTTTAATCTTTTAAATCTAAAGTATATTAAATCTAGAGAAAAAATTAAAGAAAACTTTGTTTCTTAAAATGTTGTTATCTTATCTTTTATCTTTTATTTTTATTGTTAGAATTTATGTTTAAAAATTTTCCATTAAGACAACTTTTAATGTAATTTCTTACAATATATAGAGATAATTTAATACAAAACACTTCATTTTGCTAAAGTTGTGGTTAATTAATATGTTTCTTTTCAAAATAAATATAATTTTCTCATTTGATCTATTAACTTAAGAAATGCGGTACAGATTTTAATGAAATGTTGTGTATAGACTGATATATAATACGAAAAGCTTTGATCCCATGTAACATTCATTTATAAGCATGATTGTGAGAAGCATTCATGTAATTAAAGATATAAAACAATGGTTATAAAACCAAGCAGAAATGGGTTAAAAGAAAGTATGTTCTATTTTTGAGAATATTTAAACTTTAGGCAAAAACTGCATTCTGGAAACAACAGTCGTTACACATAAGTTCTATATGGCTATAAGCAACTTGCGTTGTTTGTTGTTCATTAAAATGAAATTAAGAGCAACTATACCACATTGAAAAAGCGAATATAAAGCTATAAGATCTCATCTTCATATCACACACCAGTGACAATATTTTTCAAATATTAGTCTTCGTGGCCATGTGCTGTCATTCACTATTATACAGACTAGATACTACCATCTTGATGCCTATTTAGGCAATAAAATATTTTCTGAGATAAAAGTTGATGACTAGAAGACGAATATTAGGTTCTTTGTTTACATGATACTAAAATACATTAAAGATCAATGGTTAGATTAAATTGGACTTATTAGGGATAAGAATAGTACCCATTAAGTTTTGCTCTAAGCTGTATGTATCTAGCTAAGAAAATTTTCTTATTTTCAGAAGTGCTACTTGCGAACCACAAGTCTTCTTCTTAACAGTATTCTCTCACGAAGCTTTCTGGAAGCAGTCACTTTTTAAATTCTGCTTCATGTGGTGGAATCGAAGTCACGAGAGAGATAAGAAACTATAGCATATGCCTATCACACTTCGCTGGAAAATAGCTATTTTATTTGACGACCTTCTCCAAAGTAGTCCAAATTTATCTAGTTAGATTTTCTATTCTGAAAAAGTTCATGTAAGTTTGACAAAGTTCTGGACGTTGATTTGAATTATATACAAATATATTCATGAGACTGATCTGTTATTAGACTGTCCTTGAATCACCATCTCATTTCGTCATCTAATTCTTAGTGAATATTCATTTTTCTGTTAGGATCTGAATTCAACAGTTAGAAAGAAGAATTCTCTGAATTGTGTGAGAGAATGGAATGAAGTTTTACCACATGAGTTTAAATTCTTATTCTAACAATTTTTCTCAAATACATGTAATTGCTTACATATTCACCACAACTTCTTCAAGATATTCATGTTTTCTTCAAGATATAATTTTACATTTCTATAAATTAATTTCAAAATATTCAAAAAATATGCACTATCTCTTAACTTTTTAACACTGGTGTATTTTGCAACTTTTCAATAAAAAATGATATAAAAAAGTTCACCTTATCAATAAGTACTTAGCTAATTTTTAAAACATGTAGGAAACAAATTTAGAGTGCATTTTAACTAAAAAAAAAAAAATGATAGTATTAGTAACTTTTCTTTCATTTAAGTAATGTTTGTGAATAGGAAAAATGAGTAAATCTCTTGAGTCAAGGAAAAATAACTTAAAATTTAGTGACGCATTTAAAACTGCAAAGAATCAGATTATAAAATCAAAGTGTTAAAAAGGCTCAATTCTAACAGTTTTATACTTCCTGTAACATTAAATAAGAACATATATCTTTAAATAGTGACGTATCACCCTAGTGACACAGTTTATAAGCCCTAATACTAGGAAGTAAAATGAGTTGGGTCACATTTATCTATAAAAATCAATACTGGAAGATATTAAAATAATTGTTGATGCAAAGTTTTAAATTTTTATTAACCTAGCAAAAAAGAAATAGATAAATATTTATTTTAAATTATCACCTATAGTAATACGAAGAATAATTTTTCTTAGAAGACATATGGTCATAATTTATTATTCCTATTAGGTTCTTTGAATACTTTCCGATCGGAATTTAGTCTTCTACACTAGAAAATAATGCATTTCAATTAATTTAAAATAGTATTTAAATAAGGATATCTTGTGTCTTTATTCCTCGGAAGATACGTATTTGAATAAAAAATCGTCGTGTTTATCATAAGATGATTGTTGCAATTATAACGAGTTGGAAAGGTGGCTTAAGTATCAAGGCATAAACTTTGACTACGTTCGACTAAAGACAGATACTTATGCTTAGGAATTCAATTTTAATCTTATCAAAAATTAAATTAATTGTAGCAATTTAAAATGACACTAATAAACTTTGCATAGCTAATTTATTCGGTGAAATCTGTGAGACATGAACTTGAAAATAGGTATTGTTTATTCATGACCACATGTCAGGAATCGTAACCAAATGATAGAAATATTCTGTAAGTATTTCAAAACGTTGCACTCATTCTTAAAACAAATTAATTAAAGTAATTTATGCTTAATTAATTATAATTAATTAAAATTATTTATACTTATGTGTTTCAAATAAATAATTATGATTTAAGAAAACACATTGGAATATTTATTTCTTGATAATGAATTATTCAAATTATTTTATATACATATATATAATATTTAATATATATATAATATATATATATACATATATATATATAATATTTAATATATATATAATATATATATATACATATATATACACATACATACCTATCTATCTCTCTCTATATATATATATATATATTGTATAAAAAACTCATAATATCTCCCTCTTTGAATATATTGAAATTATTTCAGAACTTTTTCCCGTAACGTGCTTTTAAAGTTCCTCTTAGTATTTTAAACATTAACTCATAATATCATCTTCATAAACTTCTAATAGCATTATTTAAATCTTCTTTGCCACCTACTCATGGTATCTAAATTGAGTTTAAATCCCACCACAGTCTTTTCAGTTGAGTGCTAGAAAAATTAACATTTAAGTTTGCTTATCACAATGATCTGAGATTTCTTGTGCTTTTAAAATAATCTCCTGTGGAAACTTTCCAAGTTAAATTCCACAGTTTGGCGAATGATCTTGGTTTACTTAAGAAACATTCTCTTTAAACAATTATCGCCTTTATCAATGACAACATGGATTCAAAGCATTCAAAGTATTCCTGAGATGGTTGTTTGGAACAAAAGGCTTAATTGATTATTTAAATGTTTTTGGAAAAAATTATTTTGAGTTCACAGAGACGTTAAGTTAGGAAGATTCAAATAAAAATTAGAAAATCACATTTTCTAAAGAAAATGCTTTTATGAAAATTGAATGTAGAAATCTTAATTTTGAATTATAAAAAATAATTCTATATATTTCAGATTTTCAAAGAATGAATTTCATAAATTTGAAGCTTTTTTTATCATTAATTGGCAGATTTAATTTATAGAACTATTTATTTTTTTTATCACAGAACTTCTTGCTGAGCAAATAGCAAAAGATTTAGCCGCGTTAATAAAATTGCAGTTGAAGATCTCATTGACACTATCTATCGGAACTACATAATATGATTACACCTTTCATCAGAGTATGGAATTAAGGTTTATCGTCTACTTTTGTACATGTATTTAGCTTATTAAATTAGAAAAATAACACTATTCTAAAATAATCACAATATTCAACTTGAGGTCAATATTGAATTAATTAAAAACAGACACAGAAATATAGTTATACTATTTAAATGCACATGAAAACTCTATAGTTCAGTATGGAAATTCAAAACCTTTACCTGTTTTCAGCAATCAATTTTCAATATGCCAAACAAGTTATTAACATGTGTGACAGTTTCATTCTGTACTAAAATATTATAATGTATAAATTTAATATAGGTACTAAGCCAAATAGTAATTTTTTTAAATTTTTGATAAGATTTCAATTTTATCAGCATAAGACATCATTATAAAATGAACACAAAATATTAATAACAATTATATCATATACTATGAATACCTAGAACATTTATAACTATAAAATGTGTATGTGCAAATATATATATATATATAAGTTATAAAATATATTTGATGAATTAATAATAAATTTTATATAAATGAGATTTTTGAATAAAATTTAGAAAATAACGCAATCGAAAAATTTCATTATTTTCCAAGTTTTATATCAAGAATGCTTTTTCATATTTCAAATAAATTTTTTTTCGAATCTCTTTTGTAATATATTCACAAGGTAATTTTTCATATGAGAACTAAATATTTGATAATTTGAGGTGAGTGAATGTTATATTTTAAAATTGAATTATATGTCTCTCATTTTGTCTGATGGTCAGCGTGCTTGATTACGGATAGGGAGCTCCTGGATTCAAGTACCGGCTCGGGCATGGATGTACTCTCTCTCTCTCTCTCTCCTGTCTTTACCCTTTCCATGTATGAATGGGTTGTGAATGGTTATACTTTCACTATAAACGGGTACCTATGGCATGTGTGTACTGAGAAAGAAGAACTGCACACCAAATTATGGTTCAGTTGGAAAAGTAAAGCAACGCACACCATATTGCCAGCCTAGCTGGCACCAGACTACAACAAATCAATGCGTACTTGTGATCCTTATATTTAAGGAATTTTTGAAATATAAGTATTTGTGTGTGTAGTTTAAGTACATTCTTGTAATTTTTATGAATGAATGATTGTATCAACACATTAAAGTGATTTTAATAAGATAATTTTATACTCTTATATTATATATAAAAATGAACATTATAATTCACGAAGAAAATACCTAATCTGTTTTAATTTATGTTTTATTTGAAGTTTATTAAAATAATAACTTTAATGAGTGTTAATTCATAATGCTTAGAATTGCAGATTTGTTTCAAATTACTCTTTTAAAAATAAGTAGTGGCTTTGTAATCATTCTCCAGTCAACAATTCTGAAAGTTACTGTTTGATACAAATTTTTTCCGATCAAAAGAAAATGTGGAAAGAATTTTCAATATATGTTTTATCAATTCCTGAACCTTTTTATTGCTTCACGAAAACGTCAATTTATTTATTCACTTTAATAAAAGAATCCAAGACACCTGAATAGAGTTATATAACAATGAAAAGAATTTCAATCAGAAGCAAGTTAAAATTTTTTATCTTATTAAAGACAAAATTTAAAGCAAGCTCCATTTCTGTAAATATAGTTTTATTCAAACAAAGTTTTATTTTTGACTTGGTCGATCAGTTAGATATGATCGTGGATTATAGAAACGTCAAATTATAGAAATATTTGTAATAAAAGATGCATTAAATAAAGCGACACAATATAAATGTAAAAAATACTTTATTTGTTGAATGACAAGAAAAGCAAAAATGACATTAAATATATCGTTATCTAATTTTGAGATGTATTGTTTTCACTAAAATATAATTAAATGCAATCATTTAATTTATAATCTTCTATAATTAAGTTACCTTTAAATGTTTGAAAATAAGAGATGAGACTTTTATAGAATTAATGGATTAAGCATTTATTGACACTATGTCAATCATTTCAAATTATTTCAAAGAAAATTCCACTTATTCATAATTTAAAAGGAAATAGGAGTGTTATACGGTTAATTAATTGTTTAATCATGCTATATCAAATATTTTAAGTTATCTTTTAATATATTGTATTGATTTTAAAAGGTTTAAAAAACGAACAAAAATAAAACAGGATTGAAATTACTCTTAAGAGGAATAAAGAATGTCTTATGCAATGCATTTTTGATGATTTCTAATTTGTTTTATTAATTGCTATAAATGTTAAATATTTTCTAAAATCGAAACAATTTGCTGTAACTAAATAAAAAATGACAAAATGCGCATTTAACATAAAAGGGCAGTTATGATGACATCTTGCACAGTAGGCTATCCAGCGGGTTTACCATGGTAACCCTGAAAGCGCGTGGGTCATCATAATTTAGAAGGAAAGACTAAGACCCCTACAGGTATTATTTCCCGTGAAAGTCATAGCAACCATGACCTATTTTACGTGATCTATCCTCCAATAATGAATACGATGAATCTTGACTGGATTGGTACAGAACTCACTACCTTCCTGTAGCAAAAACGACTTCTTTCACAACTAGGCTGCCATATTATTATCATAATACGTACACAACCATGCTGTTGTCATACCACACACATTAAATTTTAATAAATTAAGCACAATTTGTAGTATTTAAAATATTATACCCTGAAATTTTAACTCAATTCAGACTTTGGTTAAAAGACTAGTTAACAGTTATAATGATTAATGCCTTCAAATCATCAAAAGTACAGTTTAAAGACACCTTTAAAAATTAGCAAGTCTTTTATTTTCACTTAGAAAGTAAATGCTGAATTTATTGAATTTATTCTCTGTAGACAAAACTCGCTTAGATTAATGTTACTAATATATAACTTCTTAATTCCAAGATAAATGTAATTAATTATGCGTAAGGAAATAAATGAATTAAAATCATCTAAGCATACAAAAGTTACAATCCAATGTGAAAAGCTAATTTTATTAAAAGAGAAACTATATTTGTATTAAAATTCTTCAGAGACTAGTTTTATGAATGTGAAATTTTATCTTAAAATGTCATGGGATTAATTACTTAGTTAATTGAATAAAGTTACTCAAAATGGTATGATTAACATTATACTTACACTTTTTCATTATTTTTAAATTAGATTAATCTTTCTATTAGAATATTTTTATCATGTTTATCTTCATAATACTCACTTCACATTAAACATGACCAATTTATTTTTATATAGGATACCAATTTATTATCAAATATTTATAAATAAAATATTTGATAAACGTAATATGTTTTTAAATCTATAATTGTATTAAATAAATAATTGTAAATTTTTAAACAACTTCATATGTCTATTATTATTTTAATTCATATTCTCTTATTATTATTCACATACTATCGGTACATAATACAGGTTATAAATATTTGTAGTATTAAGTGTCTATTAATTTTTTGGAGCTCTTTGTTAAACAATAAAAATAATAATTTCAGGTATTATTAAAAATGAATAAAAACTTTTTTATTTTATCAAGACTAATATTTAAAATACAGTAATAAGTTGTTCTTTTAGTTGTTATCATAACATTTCTATCTCACTATCAATATAATGTGAAGTTAACATAATCACCAATTGAATGCAGTACTATAATAAAAAGGAAATGAGGAAATAAATAAAGAACCCTTATCAACCATCAGATAATAATGGCGGCAGGAATATTTTACTTGGTTTTTTTTTTTAAATTAGTAAATGGAATTATGTTTTGAAATGTTCACCTTTACAAGAATATTCATAATTCTTTTTTTATCTTAAAATAATTGTGAATTATTTTAGAAAAAAGGATTGTGTTGAAATACTGAACTCGTACCAAATAATGAACCATTTTTGTAAAAATCCTTATAATTTATGATTGTTTTATAGAAATTTGTAACATAAATAATACCCACTTTGAAGACTCAGAAATTAAAACAAAATTACAATAAAAATGTCAAGATAATTTATTCTAGTCAACACACTTTCAAAATTCTAGTCAAAATAATTTATTCTAACTTTACCACATTAGAAGGAGGTTGCTTGCTTGGTAAGGTTTGATATCCAAATGAGTATTTCAGTATATTTCTTTTTGAATCAGCTCGAGTTTTTTTTTCCGCACGAGCCTTCTATCTTATCCTTGATGATGCAAAATAATCGAAGATGAGTCAAATACTGAATTCGCAACAGACAGAAGAAGAATGGGGTCACATATGAGACATCGATCCAGGGTCGATGACTTTGAAAATTCTGCTCTCGTCATGGAATAAACACGGGTAGAATAGAGAAAGGAAATCATCTCGAACTGGGTACTTGGCTATCCGCCAGAAATACCATCCTGTAGCTCTCCCCTTAAATTTCAGGGTATATTTAAGCAGGAACAAAAAATGCTGGTATCTTATACGTTCGATTTGAAGTCACAAAATCACTTTAGCTCTGTGTAGAATGAAAAACATTAATAATCTGAGTTGAATCAAAACAAGTTATGGTCACGATAGTGGCTCACTCATCTAAATTTGTTGCAGCATTGTTTAAGCTGAAATCACTGCAAAATAACTTAAAAAAGTCAGAATTGATTCCCTTGACTATTAATATATAATATCCATCCAACTTCCATAAAAGGTTTAAAATATTTAGGGAGTGTAATGTAAAAATACATTGTTAAATCAATAAAACAAATTAGCAAATTTATCTAAATAAATTATGAGCATTTTCTCTAAATTATTTACTGCATTAAAATTGAAATAATTTTTGCTGTTCGTCAGTAATTGTTGAAGTGGATAGTTCGATTAAAAGTGATTGTAGTATATTAATCAATTTTTATATATTTCAATCTGTTCCTATAAAATGTGCAGATTTGGAAAGATTTAAAACGGCAAATTCCAAGAACTTAACTTATATTGTTATCGAGTAAATACTGCTAGTGGGAATTAAAGTATAAAATTCAAAAGCTGATGTAACATATATATACATATACATAAATATTAAAAATAATCTCTTCTGTTTCGGACACAATGAAAAATATGAAGGTATAGTGGAGGAGGAATAATATGGAGATACATTTTTAAAATTTTCGCTTATCACCATCTTGATGCATACTATCAAATATTTCCAAACTTGAGACAAAGAGCTAATTTTTACATTTATATACTTAATTTTGAATTTCATAATTTTAAGGCAAATGTAGGAACAATTAATAGAAAACAATGTATTTAAAGTAGAAAGTAATGAATAGTTTTTTTCAGAACTTATTAGACTTGTTTTATAATTCATTTAAATTGTATAAAATGGTCATAGTACTGTTGACACATACATAATAAACATAAATTTAGATGTATCCAGTAATTCTTTTTATTTTCAGCAAGTAATTTAGTTTAAATATATTCATATTTATCATTTTTGTATTCGAGTATTCTCATCTCCAATGAAATGAAATTCAAGATTTTCTTTTAGATTCTATAAGTAATATTAAATAACAACTTTTTCAAAAAGATATACTCAATGGAAGCAAAACATCATAAAAAAACACATCATAAAAAAAACAAGAATAGGAATTGAGTATCACTTTTTTAATTACAATTATCTAATCATTAATAATGCATATTTCTTTACTTAAATTGTCTTTCATTATTGAAAAATATTAACTTTAATTTTTTATTCATTAAAACTTAAACAGTTACCAATCACTGTAAGGTCAGAATTAAGCTGCTTTCACTGTTATTTTATTTCCCATTACAAATTATTTCTCTTTCATAAATTTCTGGAAACTTTTCTGATCAATTCAGGCTTAATGTATGAATGATATTTGGTGCAAGTTTATATTAAGTGAAATATTAAAGATTATTATCTATTTAATATTTAGATTTTCTTTTTACATATCAGTTATGATCACTATTTTGTCATTTAAGAAACATTATTCAAAAAATAAAGTCCGAAAATTCCTTCACAAGAAAAAAGAGTGATCATTGTTTATATCAATTATGATAACTATTTTGCAATTTAAATAACATAATTCAAGAAATAGGCTTCTTAGATACCAGAATAGGGAATGAAATATCAGTAAAATTCTCGATTTTTACTTTATTTCGAAACAGTTAATTTCTTACACAAAAGAGAAGGAAATAAGTTCTTGTTTTCAACACTAAAATTTTGATTCCTCTAGCCTGGATACATGATGGAGAGATGGAATATTTAGATTTCGATATTCGACTTTTCATTTGGCTCCCGTTTGTAAACCGATAAACAGTTTTCTAACACGTTTAGCGAATTACTACACTACCTCAGTGAAATAATATGAAATATGCTTGAAAACATTTTTTTTATTTTTCCTTATATAGTTGAAGTATTTTCTCCAATTTAAATCGATAGAAAAAAACACATAAAATATTTACTTTAAGATATAAGCAGCTTTTTTAAGCCAAAGAACATCTCGTTTAACTTTCAATAATTAATATTAAATACGAACTTTAGAAAAGAAAATTAATTTTATTCAAAACCACATTTTATTTAAATTTTACCAAGCGATTTTGAATGAAAGTTAATTTCTAAGAATTCTCCAAACTAAACCGAAGATTAACTGCTTCAGATTTTTACAGAAAAATAATGTTATTAATTTTTTTTGTGTTTTGTATTTCCCCAAAATGAAATATCAATTCTTTTACTTAAAAGATATCCTATAATTCAATTTACACTTTCTCAAAATTTGTTTAGTAATTATTCAACAAATATATTAAACACACACAGAATACATTTAAGTCATATAACGGTTCATTTTAAAAGAATAAAATAAATAAGATTTATCAACATCAGACACAAATTAATTTTCCTCTTTCAATTAAGTTATTTTCATTTCATTACAGAATCTTCTAATCAAAATGTATTGCTAGAAATGCTGTTCATAATAAATAGAAGAAACAATATGAACCCATAAAATAATTTGGCTTAAATTATTAACTGGATAGTTGTTAATAATTAATGTACTTTTATTATTTTATGCAAATAATGGTTTTTAAAAATTGCAAAAATCTAATCATATTCATATTGATTAAAGGGTCATTGAAAAAATATTGTTTAAACTAGCGAGACAAAAGGAGTAATATTTGAATTTCATTTTTTAAATTCTTGTATGAATTCACTTTTTTTGTTATTACTGAATTACTCCTATTTTAAAAATCAGTTTCAATAGCTTTTCATCCATATGAAAAAATCCTTAATAGTTTTATATTTTACTGGGTTCTAAGCCGCTTGTTTTAATTTGTAATAGTAATTAGCTTATCAATTAAAATACTTTTTATTTAATTAAACTCTTAAAGAATGATGTCGTCAACATTGTTAATTAAATGCAAAAAAGTAACAAACTAATGTAATTAACGGTACTTTAAACAAACAATTTAAAATTATTTAAGGAAAACATACTGATTTATATGTGGAAAACTGTATTTTAATAAAACATTCAAATTTAACTTATTAAGACGAAAAATTAATTAACTTTTTAAACTAAATATATTCAAATAAAATTTCTAATTAATTTTGGTGCTTTAATTTTAGTTATTAAACGGAATGAAATATTTTTATTAAACAATTTGACACATGGAATTCAGTTAAAATTATAAAAACATACATTAAGTAGTTAGATAAATTAAATATTGAAAATGAAAGTATTCGACGAACAGAAAATTATATGCATTCTTCTAAGAAATAAAATGCTAAGTGTATAATATTCTAATATACCTCAGAGAATTAGAAGTGTTGCTGAAAACATTTTCTGCTAAGTGAAAAAAGTTATTACTTAATTACTTTTTTCACTTAGCAGAAAATGTTTTCAGCTTATATTACTTAATTTTATATATCCTTTGCCTTTTTTAATTATTAAATTTTTATTGTATTTAATTTTATTTAATTTAATCTTTATTTTTATGAAGATAATGGAAGTTATTTTGCATATTATTACTAAAATATTGAAAAAAATTAATTCTTTAAGAAATATTCAACCATATAGAATTTGCTAATAAATTTATTTATTTAATTATTATATAAAATGGCTTTATAAATATAATAATATCGAGTTTTTCAGTCAAATATCTGCTACAAAGCTTAAATAAAACAATTTTTTATAAATTAAAAAATATTTCACGCCTTCATTCTTGGTAGAATAGTCCATGAGGAAAAGACTAGTTTTGAATATCGTATTAAATCAGATTTAACAAAATTATAAAAACTAGCAAGTTCTACCATTCAATAAATAACTGGATAAAAATAAACATGATTTTTTATGAAATCACATAGATTATTTGTGTAACTTATATTTTTTATATCCCAGAGATATGTTAACACAATAATTAATTCAACAGCAAAAACTTTTATTTTTTGTTTAAAATAAATACTTTTTATTTGATGATTGAGCAAAGTAAGGATACATATCATTAAAGAAAACTATCAGTAGTACTTATGACATTATGATGTTTCTGATAAATTGCATTTTTCAATCATATTTAAAAACCATATTTCAAATTCTGTCTTTAAATTTTAGGTAATGTTTATGTTAGTCTGAAAAAGATTTTTAATTAATATTCATCTCATTGAAATTCAAATTAATTTAAACAAGTTATCAACTAATTATATTTATAAAGATGTAACACCTAACGCAGGATTTACCTCACAAGTTTTCTCTTTGAAAAAAAAATTTATTTCTTCCAGTAAATCAACTTTATCAAATCCCATATCCAGGAAAATATAAAAAGAAATTAGAAGACAAAAATAAAAATCACAACTGAATTAGGTTTTAAAAATTTTTAGTTCCAAAATTTGTTAATATATATATATATATATATATATATATATATGCATAATTTTAATTGATAAATATAATTTAGGAATGTACATGCAATATATTATTTTTATTTTTTGTACGTACTGTATAACCCTTGCTTCAACATTATGCATACATTTCACTGTTAAATTATTATTATAATTATTTAATTAAAATAATAACTTAACTAATAAAATTAATTAATATATATTAATTTTATTAGTTACATTAAATTAATATATATATATATATATATATATATATATATATATATTAATTATTGGTAGTAATTTAATTATATTTTTAACACGGAGGGCTTATTTTTTTCAGATATATCAATTAATGGTAATTCTTTGATATTTTTTATGAAACCTTTTCTTTCTCTATGTTTCATTTTAAAGCATACTAACTAGTATTTAGCACTTTTTTGTTGTTTTAAATATTTTATTCATAAAATACTTAAATAAGTTTTCTAAGAAAATATTTTCTTAATTTAATGAAAAAAATGTTTACTTAAAAATTTGAGATTTTTGAATTTAAATTTTGCTGATGATAATAATTATCTTCGTAAAAATATTACTGTAAACACATTAAATTTTATAACAGCCCTTTTATATATCCACCTATTTTGCATTTTATAATAACTGAAGAGAAGAATATGGCTGAAGTATCTATTTTCGGTGTATTTTAATATTTTTTGTCTCATTTTTTCTTTTTTAAGATAACAGAATGTGTCTAGACAAAGTTTATATGATTATAAAGAAGTTCTTAAAATTGCAAAAGAAAAAAATAATCCTGAACGTAACGAAGTGGCATCATAAAATTTAAGAATTTTTTTTTTATCTTTTCCTAGAAATTAAATTCTTAAGTAATTCATCTACTTATCAGAAGCTATCAATTCTGAAAGATAGTCAAGAACCATTTTTCTCAGAATGTACTTGAGAGGAAATTCGTGCAGAAAACAAAAGATACCAAAAAGATGAAAGTATACTCAAGAAGTAGCTGTTGTTATAGCTTGTTTAAGCTTTGCAAAGTTTGCATAGAAGATTAATAGATATAGCACGAAAAAATAAATTATGGTAGAAAATTTTAAATGAAAATTGTTATCGATTTTCTCAATCCCCACCTGTAATTTAAATATTTCCATTTTTATTTAATCTATTGTTTTCATGAATAAGCTTCATTTCATAGAATAATATTTTTACAAATTGTGTCTACCCTAAGTAAGAGTAAAATTTTGTTTTATTCCCTATTTTAATCATAATGCAAAATGTACAGAATGTTTTTCTACAGTGGATTATTCTATTTTCTGTTTACAAACATTATTTTATTTGTGCAACCGTTAAATAACATGTAACGTGGTAATTATACATCATGTGAAAATACATTAATTTATATTGTTCTTTGCATAATGCGAAATTAGATTTAATTTAAAGTGAATATTTTAAAATGTTTTTACAACTAAAAACGTAATTTGTTGACAAATTGTGTTCTCCCAAGTTCAAATAAAATTATTTAAATTAAAAATGTAAACATATTATATTTAATGATTGATCTTTTACATCATCTTGCTAGTATTTTCATTTTCATTAAATTTCAAATAACACAAAAAAAATTTCTGTTAGAAATATATGTTTTAATCTATAAAATCTATTTTAGGAACTAGAAATGCATTTTAAGTCTTTTAACAACAACAATAATATATATATATCTGTGTGTGTGTGTGTATACATACATATATATATAGCAAAATAAGATGCTGTATGAAATGGAAGTTGATAGTTGATACAAGAAACTACTTTAACTCGTTCTTCTTCGGGAAAATTATTCTTTAATGGATTTGAAATGAGCGTGTAACCCGAAATATAATTTTGAAGACTAATATATTTTAATCATACTGCAACAGAAATACAGTTTCTTAAAGAAAATGGATGCGTGTAAAAACCAGTGTCTGAGGTTTCGCACGCATATTTGAGACCACAAAAACACTACACTCTTGGTTGTTTTGTCTGTTCAAAGTTTCACATTATCAACGCTGGTCTTGGAGTAAATCACTGAAACAGTAATTACTTTTCCTTGCCTAGCTATAATCCCAAGTTTTACAAGCTCGAAGACAATTGTAATCAGTATAAAATAAAATTTCCTAGTGCGGCCTTTCCCTAGCTTTTATTAAAGCATGTCACGCAAACCCCACAGGAAAAACGCATCGAGACGAAAGAAAATTCTTCAATCTTAATAAAGATAAAAAAGTACTTGTAGAAAAATTTAACTGTGTTCTCATCATTGATAACTTAATAAGTTATAAGGAAATCTGAAAACCGATTTTTGAACATTAGATACCGAGTTCTGATTTTAATAATACTTACACAAACTTTATTTTAATAAATTTTCCCAAAATCGAAAGAGAGATACTCTTGAATATAAGTATTGAGTAGCGTACTACTTTAATCGAGCATTTTTATTTAAAAGATAAGGATAACTTTCCAAAAATATTTTTTAAATACGATGCGAAATTCTTAGTTAAATTGTGTTATATTCATCCCATAAAAACTAAAATAAATTTATTATAAATAATATATATATATATATGTGCGTGTGTGTGTATATATGTCTATATATATATATATATATATATATATATATATATATATATATATATATATATATATATATATATATATAATTTTAAAGTTTCCTGTACAACACAATATATATATATATATATATATATTGTGTTGTACAGGAAACTTTAAAATTATATTTTGCTTCTTTAAATATTAGAGTTTTAAAAAACTAATATTACTTTTTCTCATTTAAATAATATAATTTATTTCTTGATTTTTTAATACATTGTTTTCATGTAATATCGTGCTTTCACGTTATTTAGTACGTCATTTTACGATATATATCTTCCATAGCATCCATTTCACATGAAATTTTTATACTTTGCTTACATTCTTTTACTTTGATCACATACTTTGCTTACATTGCGTAGATACAATTTCCCGTTAGATATTTCAGTCCTTTGAATCTTAAAAAGTTTGGCTTAAAATATAAAGTTGCTAAAAATTTATATATATAAATATTTATTTATTTTCAAATATTTGTTTTCATAAGCATTTAAGAAAATATCTTAAAAAAGAATAAAGACATAATATATAAGAATAAAGACATGTAAGAAACACAATTTGAATAGAAAAATATTTTGCAATAAATTAATGTTACAACGCATATATTTTCCACTTGAAGCTTTTTACTATGCTTTCAAAGTGCAAAAAATTGAATTTTTCAAAAGTACCTGCTTAAAATTATTCGATCAGTCATATATACTATAGGATTTAACAATAAGTCAACTAGAAACTAAACTTTATTGAAATTGATGTTATCTTTGGTTCAAGAACAGAAAAACAATAGACTACCATTTGTTCACGTCAAAAATGGATTTATTGAAAAATTTTTATCAAAAGCTTACGCACACGCACACACACACACACACACACACACACACACACACACACACGCACACACACACGCACACACACACACACACACACACACACACACACACACACACACACACACACTCACACACACACACACACACACACACACACACACACACACACACACACCCACACACACACACACACACACACACACACACACACACACACACACACACATCTTTTATTAAGATTAAAATTAGTTTTAAATAAAAGCAAAATATATTTTTGAATTCTTTAAATAAAGGAACTGTTATTTGCAAATTAATGTCATCATAAAATTAATTTTATATGATTTATCTTACACATAAAGATTTTAAATGTTAACAGTTTTTAAAATGCAAAATATATCTTTTTGAAGTACATTTCTTTATGTGTGTGCTTCTTCAAATTGCATAATTCTTCAAAACATAATCAGAATTGTAAAGTTTCCTTCTCAGTTAAACTTTTTCCTGAAAATCACTGAAGATGGTGACAAGACAAATATTTTTCACAACTACAATGAAAGCCACAAACGTTTTTATATTGCTAAATGCGTTCCGTCATTTAGTATGACAGACTATAAATCATTTTATATATGTGTCATCGAGCCACCATATTTTTTAATATATTAATGTTTTTAAAATTAAATAAACTTGCCAATTATGCATTTATTTTCAGAAATGATATCCGCAGTTTTTGTGTCAGTTGGCTTCAGGCTTTATTTCAAAGGAGAAAAAATTCTTAACTAAGTAAAAAGATATATTCTAAACACAGGAATTTTTTTCACATAAATATTTACAAAAATAATAAAATTGAAGGAAATGAAATATAAATAAAATTTACGTCACATGCAAAGAAAAGCCTCATAAATTAAATCATAGAAATTCTTTTTTTCATTTGTTTCTTTCCTGTTTATTTTTCAGTTTGGCTCTTTTCCACGTCTATGGAAGAAATGTTGCCCGAAAGTAAAGTTTCTTACATTAATTTTTTCTTTAAAATTTCTAAAAAAAAAAAGAAAAAAAAAGAACGATTACTTTTTAGGTGCGCCGTTCTCGCACCTAAAAAGTAATCGTTATTTCTCAGCCTATCTGTCTCTGAAATAGAAAGTATCGTTGAAAATTATTCAGGAATATAATCACTCATCCTGTGAACTTCAAGCCAGATTTTCTGTAAAATATAATTAAGAGAGAGAGAAATATAATTTAAGAGAGAAAAATTAAAAATTAATGAATAAGACATGCCAACCTTAAATAATAGAATCAGAATGTCTAAGAATATCAGTCTAATTAATATAATTTATTTTTAGCAATTAGTAAAATATAAATTAGTAAACTATAGTAATGGAAACACGTAGTTAACTGCTATCAGAAATTAAATCCGCTTCTCTAATTTACTTAGAGATGTATTTAAAAAATGATAACTATTACTAAAATATTTGTAAAATATTATTGATTACGAGTGATTTTTCCCAGTAATATTTTTAGTGATATAGCAATTTTTCCCAGTAATATACTTTTCCCAGTAATAAATTTCCCAGTTATATAAAATTCCCAGATTATAGGAATTTTTCTAAATATTAAAACATTGTTTATTGCGAACTTTTAGAACTTGTATTGTATAAAGTTTTAAAACAAAATTCTTGAAATCATGTTTTTTTCACGGGAATAACTTCAAGTTTTAGTTTATGTGGAAAAATTATTAATTAATTTTATTTCGTATTTTGATTCTTTGGATTAATTTCAAAGAATTAATTTCAAAGAAAAGAAGTTCTCACACATAGTTTTTAGTATAGTATAGTTATATAATTTTAAGGATAATCATTCAAAATATCTCGTAAATTTATTCAATTTCAATAAGAACTTTAAAAAGGATTTGTTACAAAGAAAGAACACAAAACTAAACGAGTTTTATACACTCTCTAAATAATTCAAAGATTATTATAAATGTAAGAATATATATTTTTATGTAATTAACAGTGTTTCAGACAGTTATAAATCAGTCACTATAAAAGAATATTTAATTTTTCAGATATTTATTTACTGTAGAAGGAAATGATTAATTATAAATAAACTTAGAATGTTCAACTAATTAAATGACCCTTAAAATGAATTCACTTTTTATCTCATATCAGATTTAATTAAAAGATGAAGTGCTAAACTTAAACTTCAGAAATAGTGAACACATTACTACATTTAAATGTCGCTGAAAGACAATCAATCAATAATGTAAATATCGATCATTTTTTGAGAAAAAGTATGCGCTATTTAGATAATTTTTATAAAGTTAGTCTCTTAAGCACTTAACTCTTTAACCTCCCTTTTTTACATAATCAATGACTTTTTTCTTTTAATTTACTTTGAATGCAATCGTTTTTTGCAATATTTATAAGCATTTGTATATAATTAATAACTATATGAAGCAATTAATTATAAATTAACAACTTATTAATTAAATTTTGCAAAACATATAAATCAAAGTAATGAAAGTTAGTTCTAACAAATTTACTAATCAAAGCTCATTTCCTTGCCAAAATATCATTAAAAAAGCATGTATTCAATTACTGAATACAAAAGTTATTGTATTTAATATTTGAAACTTTCCGTCCTAACCACTAATTAAATTGTTAAAATGCCTTTGAGATAGATATCGATCATGCACTAGACTATTATTAGAAAGCTTTATGATTACTGGAGTTATTTCGTTGAGCAGAGTTTTTCTTCAGCTAAATAAATCTCCTGGTACAAAAAGCTAACTGCTGATATACCAAAGGTGAAGTTATCTCTCTTTTCTTAGGAAACTTTCACATTAACTAGAAGACTCCACATTTGATGCGCCTAATTTACTTACCAACACATTTATGGTATCGATCTTTTGTTCTTCGGAAGGAACTATGTCATTAAATCTAGACTTAGCATTAATTATAACCATGTAATAAAGTAAGATAAATTAAAGCTATAGGAAGTATATTGGAGGAAAATGCAAATTAGAGTTCTGTTATGAAGAACAATAAATAATAAGTTTTGCTTCAGCAGTGCAAGAAAGAATAATGGAAACTTTTATTAGAAAAGACCTTTATTATTAGAAAATAAATGATCATTCAATATTTATCTATGAGGATTTAAGGAAAATTAACACAAATTCTTTTCCTCAATTTATAACATCTGGTGTTTAAAACAAGAATTTGCCTTAGTTAGCATAATAATTAAGAAGTCAACTGCTCCAGCTTATTATAATGATTACATGTTATGATTCCAAAAATACTCATATGCTTCCTGAGATACTTTATTGAATATAATTGAAGTAATATTGAATCAATTTTTTAAATGAAACTAAAGTTCATTTCATCTAAAATCTGTTTGAAGCACTTAAACTTTTAGCATAAATATTTGTCTACAGTAATTTCATTCATAATATTTGAATAAAAAACTTCTTATGTCTAAGATATTTAGTTATCCATCATCTAAACACCCTAGTATTTACATTTCATTTTGATATACTTATTAACAAATCATTTTTAACAATGTTTATACAAGCAATAGTTTTTAAAGAATATGTGTGTGTGAATATAATAGATTTTTATAATTCTGAAATATTGAGCAACTTTGTTGTTTACTATGAATCGTATATCTGTAGCTATAAGGACTTAATTGTCTTTTTTCTTTATCAAAAAATTATAAAGACGTTTATTCAAGTTTTTAAGGATACAGATATTTAAAAAGTATCTTTAAAAGGTATTACAATCTTTTTTGTTTTAAAAAATTCTTTTTAATGCAGAATTAGCATATATTGTGGTATTACAAAAGCAAAAAAATAAAAAATGATTATAAATATGTGATTCCGAAAGAAAACTTTTCTGGACCTAAAAAGAAACAGCAATTAGTTTGCTTAAAGTTTCATATGATATAAGCAACTGGTTTTAAATTCTCAGCACCTTTAAAATTCATAAAAAAACTAGCTCTTATATAGCATTTATTGTAATCAATAGGGCTGTTAAATTTTCTTAATTAAATTTGAAATTCTTATAACTTTAGGAAGTTGGTAATTTAAATTTTTTACATCAGAATAACACATATGAAATACAAAGTAAAGTATTTAATTATAAAAGTGAGTTTCTAAACTATTAAAAAATAAAAATTAACAAATTATTAGCAACTTTTAAAATAAATTATTTAGCAATGAATTTAGTGTATCAAAAATTACAATGAACTATATATCATTTAGAAATAAAATATCTTGTTATTAAGTTAAAAAAACGTTAAAAATACTGTGTTTAGTAAAAAAACTTTTCTTTTTGCGTGCAAAGTACAATTTTCAATATTTTGCATGTAATGTATCATTAAATTTAATATTGATGCAGTCTCTACTATTTGAAGAATGATTCTTTTTTTGTGAAACCTGATTACCAATTACCAAAAACATTTCAGCATACTCTTTTACATATCGTAATGAAGTATTGTGGTGTACAAAAAGGTTGGATAATATTAATGTTTTGCTTTGAAAATATGGACCTTTCAATTCTACTTAATGTATTTTATGTTTGAATGAAAATTTTCACAAATTTATCCTTATTGTTTTAATTAATGTTATCATTGTGAATTTTAATGGAATTGAAATTAATCTTTTATATAAATTAATAAAAGTTACAATCAAGCAATTATTAAAAATTTTTTTTTTGAATTTAACTTTACGACTTCAAATTCTATAAATACAAAAATGATATATATATATATATATATATATATATATATATATATATATATATATATATATATATATATATATATATATATATATATATATATATATATATACTTCAGTTTCTAACACAAGCGAATTGAATTAAAAATACATAAATTATTTTATACGAAACTTCGCATGAACTATTTCATTTAGCTATGTTTCCAGAAATCACATCGAGTAAAATTTATTATTGTTTTCTTACTAAAATAAGATACAATGACACTATTTCTTAGACAATAAAATTTAAAATAACATCTTTAAAAGAACAAAAAAATAGCTTTTTTCTAGGAAAAGGAAATTAACTCTTGCATTCAATCTTCCGCAGTATTAAATTGGCTTTTCTGAAATATTTCCTTGAATTTATTTAATTGAAAACTCATTTTTGAATATCTACATTTCACTTTATTGATTCTCGGTCTATGAAAAATAATAATAGAAAAAATTGTTCTTTTCAGTAGTAATAAAATCCATTGAAACTCATTCATCGGAAAAGCTTCCGCGCTTTTAGTAAATAAATGAATATTTGATATTATAGTTCCATATATTTTGATTTCTCTTACAAAATATTGCATTAAAAGTTAACTCCTCATAGAAAGAGAAATATTTTAAATGTGGGTGTTATTCTTAACTATTAAACTAAGCATAATCTTTAGTTGGGAAACTATTGGTAAAATTAATTTTTGAATATAGTTATGTAGTTATTGGATTTTTAAATATCTTCATGCTGAAATGAAAAAAAAATCCATCGTTAAGATTGTTGCTTTCATATTTGCTGCTTGAAATTGAATTTTTCTTTCCGTTTTAAGAGAATAATTATGTATTCATAAAATGTTACATATATATGTATTATTATTGTAAGTGAAACCTCGTTTCGACATATTTAATTAATATTATACATTTTTTTATCCTATTTTAGTTAATTAACTTGTATAGAAATAATTAACTTCTGTAATTAAGTTATGAAAATATGAAAAAAATGTAGATAATTATCTACATTGAGATATCATTGTGTATTAAAATTATTTAAAAGTACTTTTTATGAAAAATGAAATTAAGTAATTTAAGTCAGTTTTATTAAAAAATTATTTTTTTCTTAAATTATTACGCGTTTATTTCTTATTCATTTAAAAGTATTTTACAGTTACATTTACAAATAAAAATATTAATCTTTTAAAATGTTAAATAAATAAATATTCATGTTTTAAATCTTATCATCGAAATTTTTCATCAAACTTACATTTTGAACATTATTATGAATTTAAAAGAGTATGTATGTATTTTATCATTTTCGATTGTAAATCAAGATTAAGCGAGACTTTTTAAAGGATCTTATCGTAATTATTATTCAAATTATGTCAATATTCTATTTTTGATGTATCTCCTTTTACAACTATGTATTTTGGGCAATGTCTTGAGAATTCTTTTCTGCTAGTATGACTCAAAGAAATCATACAAACATAAAGTCAATTGTTTAAAAAATCTGGATTTTATCTCCTCTTGGCTTTTCTCTAAGGGATCTAAAAACGATTATCCAAATGAGTAATGTCTGTTTCATATAGAAAGTATCCAAATAAAGCTTATTTAAAGTACATTTATGGATTTAATAATGACGATCTTTTCTCACACTGAAACAAGAGAATAAGGCAAATAAAGTTTGAATGTTTTTTGATAGATGGGTTAATTTTACCTTCCTTAAGAGTTAGCAGTATAAGATCACATTTATTGCACTGCAGAAAAAATACAGCACTTGATTTTTAACAAGCAATAGTAGTGAGTTTACAACTTCGATAACCAATCCTTTACTTTTTTACCTATGGAACTAAAAACTATAGTCCTTAATATTTCCTAGAAAAGCATATAATCCAGTATTTCTATATTTAGATTTGGTACAGATTTTTTTTGTATGCTGTTTTTACTAGGACCCATATTTTCTAAGACATTTGTGAAATTTGATGAATGGGAAAGAGTTCATTACTAAACAGAGAATTCAATCAGTGATAAATTTCAATAAACTGTTAACTTCATTTGATGAAATTTATTATTTGCTGCATTAGATTCTTAGATTTTGAAAACCGCTTATGAATTAAATTATTACGAAAAATTGTAGATAAATTTAATTCCAATAAAGGTAACACATAATATTGTTGTTTTGACATAAAGGTTTTTATTCTCTTCTACATCACAATAAAATGTTTTATTTATTGTTCATTAAATAAATTCGAAATTACTAAAATAAAACTATTCTGAATTGGATATGATCTGCTATCTTAAATGTTTTAAACTTTGATAGTCACAGGGAACAAAATCTTAAATAAACTTAACCAGAAATTCGAAGAACATAGAAATGATTCCCCAACTGTATAGAAATAATTAAAAGTTATTCCATTTTTTCAAACCCTGTTATCTTAATAAGCATCAACAGCCAAATTAGATGATATCCGACCATTACAATATAAACTAATCACGTTCCTTTTAAATTTATCTACATAACAAGATTCATCAAGTATGTTAAACATGTCGTTCATCTATAATTGATTGCTTTATATTCACTGCAATCTGTTTAAAATTCATATTTGAAATTATAAGTTTATTTTTTTATTTAAATGTAATTTTGATTATCGAATAGAAAGAAAAATATGCTTTCTGATGCGAAGAAACAGAACATGTATAGATTTGGGAAACATTCTTATTACTCCAGTCCAACACTTTTTTACAAATATATAAGTCACTTCACTTAAAAATAAAACAGATATTCGATAAGCGGCATAATTGAAGAAGTCCACATTCGTTAAATAAAGTAACATTTTAGAGATAACATTTATACCCCAGCAAGAGGCATTAGGAGAAATTTCATGAGTTCAAAGGGTACTTGACATACGCAGAAATTACTTGAAATAAACTTTGTTCAAACACCATAATATATAAGATTGAGAATGCTAGCGAAGTTAAACTTACGGTGAATGATTTGAAGCAGCGAGGCGAGTAGTTTATAATCTTGAGGCGAAGCGTTTATATTTAGTACATACTATTTCGATTGATATAGCAGTATAATATTACAATATAAAGCAATTGCATACTTTATCTTATAATTATATGGGGTTAGAATTTGTTAATAGAATTATCCTTTACGAAATATATTTATACTTGAAAGATATATATATATATATATATATATATATATATATATATATATATATATATATATATATATATATATATATATATATATATATATATATATATATATATATATATATATATATATACATATATAATTCATCACTATATTAAGTACACATATGTTTGTTTTAAATAAAAAATTGCGATTACTTTTTATGTCATAAAATCTACAACAAAGATTTATTTCTCCATTCGTTTCCTGATTTCTGTGTGGAATTTGTTAAAAACCAGCTGAATCACTAGGACATTTCATTTAGCCCATATTGTTTAAGCTTAAAGAAATTCAGCATATCCTAATGACAGAAATGTAATTTTCTTTTACAGATGGGCAAATTTAGATTTAACTATCATAAGTGTAGTCTCAATCTACCCTAGTTTTCGCAAATATATCTCAACTTTAAAAACTATAAATTAGTTATCAATCAGGGACATAATTGTGGATATATCATTTATTAGATACTTTGGATGTTTTTATTTCTAAACTAACTTTTGGGAAACATTTTGATTAAATTAATTCATTATCAATTTCAATTGAAATCATTATCAACTAAATTTTCACTTTTACACATTTGGAAGTTTATTACTCATATCAATGACTACAGCCTAGTGACTAGTTCACTTAATCATGATAATTGTTTGACGAGTCCCCCGTCAAATATATCTTGACGTGTTCCTGTTCCAACACTCACACAATCTAGAGATTAAAATAATCTATCCCCGTTTCCAAGGCATTTTCTAGCTTACAAAGTTCCAAACTTCTTACAGTTCACTATTTTTACTCCTTTTCTTCTTTTTTAAAAGGTGTCTTTTTTCATTACAATCGTTCTTAATATTTGGAGGTGACAGGAAAACTTTTACTTTTTGGGAGAGCATGTACAGTAAATTCCATTCAGCAACATCAATGTGACTGAGTTGGAGAATGTTCTCGTAAGATCGATTGCAATTATTCTTTTGATCTAGCAATCTTAAAAGCAATATATTGGGAAAGGTTTTCAAATCTTATAATAGGAAATTGCATAATTTGCGCTTTTTAATCAGCTTTCAATATTCTTAAAACGGTATTATTTTTACAAAGATTAATAATACTTTCGATCGATAAAAGATTGTGTTGCATATTTTTTAAATTTATAAAATCATATCAAATTATAAATGGTTTATTTTAAGCGGTTATAAACGGATTATATCTTTTACATGGTAGTAAATGTGTATTTCTGATTTTTTGTAATTGTGTTCTATAATTTCAAAATTTTCGTAATAATTTCAAAATTTATGGAAAAGAGTTAAAAACCTTCTTGATAACTTACTAATCAATTTAGATAACAAACAACAAATGTTTTTAAATTTGTGTAAAGTTGATTAATTAGAAGAAATTGCAAATTTCAAAATAACAATTATTTTATTTTGTAAAGATAGATTAAAGTCCTATAAATAAATAAAATCTATTTCAAATAAGTTTCATGATTCATTTTAATCTAACTCCACTTTAATCATGCGAATCGACTTATATTTCCTAAAATTCTATTATCGGAATAAATATGAAATTTAAAATCACTTGAAATTTTCATTAAAATTTTTCATTTCAATGTTATTAAAATTTTAATCAAGTATTCCACTGTTTTTAATTCAATCAATAAGAATAATTCTAAGTTAACAACTTTTTACATCCCAATATGTTTTGGAAATTAAAATCAAGTTTTTTTAAAAATTTCATTATAGATTTCAACTTTTGTTTTAGATTTCTTGCCTAAGTAACTGAATAAACTATGATGCATTAGCCTCAAATGATTGTAAAAATGGGAACGAAGTAATTAAATACGGTATATTGTTAACTGTAGTTCGATTCTGTAAGGGTCTTATAAAATGTTTTCGCACTATAAGTAATTAAATCCAGTGACATTCTAACCATTGACGACAAAAAATTATTTTCAATTTCGTTTGATTAATTCCCATGAGATAAAATACCAAAACAATGTAAGACTTCATTAAGTAATATTTGACGACACAAACGGGGTTGAGTTTCAACAATATCAGGATCAGTAACGAAAAGAAAAAGACTTAGCAGAACTAATCATCTTATAAGTTTCTAAGAATAGTTAGCTTAATTATAAAAGAATTTCTTAATGAAAAATATTCCAACTCACAAGGTGAAGAATAATTTATATAACATTTTCTAAGAAATTTTCGAAATAAATATTTCGTGAAAGATGATAAAAATTTTTTGAATATTTAGGATTGGTGTTTTATTGGAGTATGTTATAAAGGAAGTAAAATATTTTACTTTTTTTATAATTTTTACTATAAAATAATTTATTACATTAAATGGTAAAACTCATTAGTTTATAGTTAATTAAAATTATTTTTCGTGAGATATATTAAAAATGTGAGAAACTTTTTCGAATTTATTCATTCTTTCAATCGTTCTCATTTAATTTTATTTAATATTATTAAAATTATTTTTGACCACAATAAACTAATTTTTAGATTATTTCTTATAAATTTAAGAATTTAATTTCTTACTTTTCTATTATTTTATAAATTATTTCTTAGCAACATTCTGTGTTGACAAGTTTAAGCTTACTCCCAGAAAATATAAAAGTAAGGGAAGTTTCACAGCTTAGTAGAAAATTTTAAATTTATTTTATATAAATTGGAAATTTATTTATATCTACATCTGTATGTAAGTACTTTTATGAAGATATTTTTATAATGATTTCTTCACTAATGTGTTTATTAGTTTCTTTTGATTGAAAATGTGCTGCAAAAAACTAAGCCTAAAATCATAACATTTTTCTTGCTCATTATTCATATCTTTTTGATTAAGCACAAAGAAAAGAACAATAAATTATTCAGAGAATAACTGTGCTTAGTGATTAGCACATAATATCTATACAAAATACACAATGAATTCCATGTTATTAATTTGATTAGTGATACATACGTAGTATTTATTCAAAATATTAAATGAATTTCATTTTATTTTGCTATCTTCAACAGGTCATTCATAATATATACTTGTAAAATTCTATTATCCTTTTCCAAAATCCATGTCATGATTACTTCTTATTTGAAATGCAAATATTCATAATTGACTAACAATATGCTTAAACGTTTCACGAAACTATTGAAGCATGAGTTAAATCACACACACACAAATACTATAAATAAAAATGTTTTACATAAAAATTATAAATATATATATATATTGAAAGCGGGGGAGAGAAACACATTAACAAGATATCCAAAATAATAGATTAATAAGATTATAAATAATATATTACAAAATATTCATACTGCAAGAAATTACCAGAAATTCCGAATCATATCCGAAGAAATTCCGAATAATATGTATCAGATTACAAGACATCTGTATTTCCTAAGAAGAATGCTTATAAAAACTAAAATGAAGGCATAAATTCTTATTATATAAGCGGCATTTCGTAAGTAAAATCGTAAATATTTATTAGTATTAATGTTTAAGGTAACTAATTTATACCTTAAATATTGTACATAAAAGAAATATTTAAAATATTTAAGCTATAATCTTTGTTCTCTTCTTTACACGATTTAATGTAAATGACGAGAGATACAGAATATGTGAATTAAATATAAAGGATCACTTAAGAAACATCTCTCATTTAAATTTAATCACTTGTATTAATCTATTCAAAAAATAATAAATAATACTTTTTCTTTTTTTGAAAACAGTGACATTTTTACATAGTTTGCAAAAAATTGGGATAATATCAGTTTTGAAGTTTGTGTATTAATTTACTATTTCCTGTGTTGGACTTATCAGTAATTATTTTATTGAAGATAGATATATTGTTCATAATATCTAGAATAGGTTTCTTACCCAGTTCATTTATATGATAGATGATCATATGAATATAAATGTTTAAGTAGTAAGCCCTTAGAAACTTAATGTGTTTAGAAGTGTGTTTCTAAGATAACTGTATCTTTGCGTGAACTATATCCCATTAATACATACGAAACGCATATCTGATTGTTTTATTAATTTAGTAATTTCCACAGCATTATTGATGAAAATAGACAATAACGATGTTATATATATATATATATATATATATATATATATATATATATATATATATATATATATATATATATATATATATATATATATATATATATATATAAGGTGTCCTAATATCTAGAATCTCATGTTAGTTGCCACATTTTGTGCATTTTTCCTAACAATACAATGCCCGATATTAAAAATGAAACATCAAGAAGGAGTTGCCAAAAAAAATCAAGCAAATTTAGAGGTAAACGCACTTACTGAGCGATGCAAATGATATAAAATATGCAGTTTTTCAGCATACGTAGAACAAGATATAAGGTGAGGAACCGGCAGAGTAGTCAATATTCGCACCGTTATTTCTGTTAAGAATATAATCGTTTGTTCTTGTTGCAAAGAATGCCTGTAATTGCATAGAATGCTAGGCCATCGTCGACGGAGTCAGCTTCAGGAGAGTTTACGAGGGGCATGAGGATCAGAACAAGGAGGGGAGGTTGGTCTTAATGGCAAATCACAGCTGACAGACATATTGACGCATTAACAGATTGCAACGGATGTGGTGAAGATGATTCAAACAAGGAAGTAAGGAGCGTTTAAAGGGTGCTGGTGCAGTCACGGTGACGTTACCATGCTTGGATCAGCGCATTGGACGGGAGGTGGTGGTAGTCCTGCAAAGCACGTATACCGAAATTCTGCAGCATATTCAAGACACCCTGGTTGCTTCTATATTGAGCAAAACCATTTGGCAGCGATTGGTTGCTAATGGCTTGCGCTCATGACGTCCGATAAGAAGACTACCATTGATCCCACAGCATAGACGCCAACATCTGGAATGGTATCGCATTAGAGCGATGTAAACGATGGAGTGGCGCAGGATTATCTTCTCAGATGAGCCATGCTTCTTTTTCTTACCTTATAGTCACAGCGTATGAGTGTGGTGTCGATGTGGAGACAGGTTCAATCCTGCCGCAATTGTGGAACATCCAACCGCACGACAACGTTGTATCATTGTTTAGAAAGCAAGGTCACCTCTAATTCGCATTCACCGCCCTATGACAGCCCAACGCTACGTGGATGATATACTGTGGCTGGTGACACTCCCTTGCTTTCGGGTGGGGCCCAATGCCCTTTATCAGCAGGATAACGCTCAATTACGCTTGCACTTTACCCACATCAGCTAATATTCCTTGCAAGGTTTACAGCTGCTTCCTATGCCACTATGCTCGCGTTTGACCTTTATATTATGGTTGGACGCCATTTGCAGACCTTGCCACCGCCTCCTTCTGAAGATGTACTTTGGTAAATGGTTGACAAGGAATAGAGACCCATTCCTCTGGATGCTATACGTACTCTCATTGAATCTGTGCATAGAAGTCATGTATCACCTTTCACGGGGGTCCTCCAACCTACTGTTCTCATTCTGTAGTATGCATATCATTTTAAAATACAGATCATTTATTGCACGTTGCTCTCTCTTTGTTTGCCAAATTTCGTCACTTTCTGGTAGTTCCTTGGTGTTGCATTTTCTGTGTCGAGCAGTAATATGATAGTCGTTAACTGGTGGGGTGATGACTCTCGTTGGTGGTAAAGGCTCTTTATTTGGATCAAACATCACTGTATTTTTCGTATTCTTTACGAATATAAATGAGTACATATTTAAATTGAAGAATGATTCATGTCATGAGTTAATTAAATTTAAAGAAGATTTAAATATCCTCAAATAGTACGTGTTAAAAGACACTGCTTATAGGAATCTTGGTTTCTATTAAAGATATTTTGAATGATCACATTTTTCATTATAAATAGATGAAAATTTTCTGACTAAGGTGAGATATTTGATAGTCAGTTTAAAAGTTCTGATTTTTTTTATTGAAGAAATTCTCTGCAAATGCTTATTTTCACCAATTCAGGGTGTTGTGTATTTTGAACGTAAATATTTCACACACAATTATATTTTTTAATATTTGAACCATATTTGTTGAATAAGATATAACAATAGAGCGTCACTGTTAAGGATGAGTTTTTTAAGATAAATCATTAAGGTGACATTGTGTGTGTGTGTGTATATATATATATATATATATATATATGTATATATATATATATATATATATATATATGTATATATATACACTACTGGCCATTAAAATTGCTACACCAAGAAGGCGACATGCTACAGATGTGAAATTTATACGAAAGGAAGAAGGTGCTGTGATATGCAAATGATTAGCTTTTCAGCGCATTCAGACAAAGCAGGCGCCAGTAGCAACACCTACATTGTGTTGAAATGAGGAAATTGCTCAGACGGTTCCTCATACACAAATTGCACTTGAACGTTGTTGCCTGGTGAAAGGTTATTGTGATGCCTCGTGTAAGAAGGAGAAATGCGTACCAGCACGTTTCTGACTTTGATAAAGGTCGAATTGTAGCATACCGGGATTGCGGTTTATCTCATCGCAGTATTGCTGCTCGCGTCGGTCGAGATCCAATGACTGTTAGCAGAATAAATGGAATCGATGGGTTCAGGACGATAATACGAACGCCACGCGGGATCTCAACGGCCACATATCACTAGCAGCCGAGAAGACAGGCATATTATCCGCATGGCCGTAATGGATCGTGCAACCACGTCACGAGCCGTGAGTCAAGAAACGGGGTCGTTTGGAAGACAACAAGTGTCTCTACGAACAGTTCGACGACGTTTGCAGCAGCATGGGCTCTCAGCTCGAAGACCATGGCTGCGGCTTCCCTTGACGCTGCATCATAGACAAGAGCGCCTTCAATGGTGTGATCAACGACGAACCTGGGCGAACGAATGGCGAGACGTCATCTTTTCAAATGAATCCAGGTTCTGTGTACAGCATCATGATGGTCGCATCCGTGTTTGGCGGCATCATGGTGAACGCACACTGGCAGCGTGCATTCGTCATCGTCATACTGGCCCATCACCTGGCGTGATGGTATGGGGTGCCATTGGATACACGTCTCGGTCACCTCTTGTTCGCATTGACGATACTTTGAACAGTGCACGTTACATTTCTGGTGTGTTAGGACCCGTGGCTCTACCCTTTATTCGAGCCCTGCAAAACCCTACGTTTTAGCAGGATAATACCCGACCGCATGTTGTTGGTATTGTACGGACCTTCCTTGATACGGAACATGTTCGGCTGTTGCCCTGGCAAGCACGTTCTCCAGATCTTTCACCAATAGAAAACGTCTGGTCAATGGTTGCCGAGCGATTGGCTCGTCACCAAACGCCAGTCACTACGGTTGATGAACTGTGGCGTCGTGGTGAAGCTGAATGGGCATCTGTACCTGTGCATGCAATCCAATCTCTGTTTGACTCAATGCCCAGGCGTATAACTGCTGTTATTACTGCCAGAGGTAGTTGTTCTGGATACTGATTTCTCAGGATCTATCCAGCCAATTTTTTTGAAAATTTAATCACTTGTTATTTCTAGTATAGTATATTTGTCCAATAAATATTATTTTGTTATCTGCATTTCTTCCTGGTGTAGCAATTTTAATGGCCAGTAGTATATATATATATATATATATATATATATATATATATATATATATATATATATATATATATATATATATATATATATATATATATATATATATATATATATATATATATATATATGTATGCGTGTGTGTGATGAAAGAATACATAATTATTATTGTTGTCTAGATCTATGCATTATGCAAAAATATTAAAAAATTTTATTTTGATTTCTATTAATAACTTAATAGAAGTAAAAGCAATATTAACGTTTGTTTTCTTTTTTTTTCAGGAACTTCGTAAAACATGTTTATAGGCCTAACAGATAGCGCTTTAAATAATTTTAAACATTATTTCGCATCTAGTGTTTACAGAGTGTAGATCCCTTTAATAGCAGCACGCTGGAGGTCCTTATTAAAGTAAGTTCTTTTGCTTAGCTTCTTCGTTAGTTACATGTGCACTTTCAAAATAAATTTTCTACATTTTATAATTTTTTTTTCATTTACAAAACCTTGTAACAGTTGTAAAAAATAACACTTTTTAACTTCTTTCGATATGTGAATATCATGAGAAAAGTTGAAATTATTCAATACTTGGTTTTCTGATAAAATACTTCAAATTGTAATTGTTAAAATTATTAGGAAGCTCACTAATAATCCTTATAATTTAGTTCAAGCACCATTAATATTGGAAAAATTCGTCTTCCCCAAAGTAATTACAGACTTTTAATTTGAAGAATACATATATATTAGAGATAATTATTTTAATAATTTTTGAGATAACAGTTAAAGCCTTCTTGTGAAGCATAATTTAGTCGTTAATTAAAAAAACACTTAATAATAAATTGTAAATAATACAGATAAATAATAAAAAGTTATTTATTAATAAAAAGTTATTTATTATACAATTTATTTTGAAACATTATGCAGAATAGAAATGAAATATGGGTATACTTGATTTACATAAGTATTTTTGAAACTTTTAAAAAATAACTTAGTTTTTAATGAAATTAAGTGTATACCTAATCTAAATCGTTTTTTAACAAATTATTTAAATATATCCAAAGCTTATGAAATGACAAAACAATTACGAAATAATACAGGCTCTTACGTATTTAAAAATATTAATTTTTGTTAATTTAATCAAATGTTGTATCACAGATTAAAAATCATATGTTTAAGCTCTCTTATATTGATGGTAAAAGAAATTTTCTCAACTCATATTTCTCTTTTTATTGAAAAAAAGTTACAATAGATGAAAATAATAAAATTGTATCAGTGAAAATAAATACTAAAACTATGCATACTGTGGAGAATTTTATTTGAACTCGATAAATATACTAAGTAGTCATTATGATTCTCTCTAGCTGCATGATTTTATAATTTTTAAAAAAGAGAACTCATTTTAAATTGGTAAAATGTAATATATTCCCAAACAAATAATGCAGCTCCTCATTTTTAGGAAGTATATTTGTTTTTTTATATAAAAGTCTTTTGTGTACGGAAAATAAATATTGCATTGTAGTTGGAAATTAAACGAAAGACAAGGAATAAAGAAAATAATCGTGAAAGAGAAAGATATATATTTTGCAAAATATCGCTCTGATACAATTAACTTCATTTATCAAAATGTCAAGTTGAAATGTAGCAATTCATTTTATTCATTTCGAATATTTCTGTTAAATTCCTTTGAAATAGAAAGGGATATTTTTCATTTTAATGCTTATGAGGAAGTGTTAATGCTTATTATTAAATTAAGGATTGGATTTAAGGAAATTTTAAATTATTATTTTTTAAGTTATTAAAGTGTTATTACCCTTCTAGAAATTACTAGAATAGTTAAAGATAATTTATAAATTTTACAATCGTTGTGAAAGTTAGCAAATAACAAATGATTAGTTTTTCCAAAAAAAGAAAAAAAAAAAAAAAAAAAAAAGTCGAGGGTAATTGTACGAAATAGTAGAAATATTTTCCCACTTAAGATAATTTTCAAATAAAAAATAGTACATTTTTTGGCTATTAAAGGGGAAAAATAAGTTTTTTGCAAAGAAAACATGTCTTTTAAGTACATGAAGTTTTTAAATAAATGAAAGAAATAAGAATATGAGTTTTTTGCACTTTAAAAGAGCGAATATAAAATAGAAACTAATTTAATATAAACAGTAGACAAAACTTTTAAAAGTAATGCAAAAATAAATGAATGAAAACTTGCTAAAATGCTTCGTTTAACTCAAAACGTTATGCACTTGGAAATTAAATTACACTTTTTTTTAACTGTAAATTTTAATTATTTTTTTAATTTATTTTCTTTCTATTACAATTATTTGTTACGTAGTTATTAGTATTTTTTATATTTTAAAATTATTGTTTGAAATTTAATTCTTATTTGATTCAAACTTTTGGTTTAACTTAGAATTAAATGTATAAATATTTTATTTAGGCATGTATTTTACATTTCATTTTTATAAAAATAATAAATAACTTATTTAAAATAAATAGAAACAACCTGAACAATTTGAAACTCTATTGTTCGACACATACTTTTTAATCGAAAATAAAATTTAATATCCTGAAATTCGATTAAAGTTTTTAAAAATATAAACCACAAATGCTCCATTAGATAATTGATTTATTTCAAATGTTAAATTTGAATATATATGAAATCTCTCAACCCAACCAAATTGAAATATCTGCATTTCAGAAAATATCTAATTCCTTATATCTGTTTTAAATATATTTTGGTTAAAGTTGTTTATTTAAGATATTGCTTTGAAATTCCCATTTGCAAGGTATCTGAAGTAAATATTTTGACAACTTATTCATCCCCAAAGATCCATTGTATTGATTATTTTCCATCTCTGCTGAGTTTTCATATTATTCCTTTAAATGAATATATTCAAAATAACAAAATGAAAATATATAATTTTCTGAGAATATTTTCTGCATATTCATATTATTAAATTTTCATAGAATAGAGAAATATATTTTATGTGATTAGTTTTATTTAAATTAAAAAATTTCGTAAAAAAGAATTTAGTTTAATACTGCAATATAAATAAATTAAATTAATATAAAATTGAAATCATTGGTGTGCACAAAATAATCGTTTGTTCTTTGTATTTTCCTTATAATTTTTCACGCATATATTCAATTGAAAAATTTTTTAAATAAGTAATTATTCTAGACTTAGTTTCTTTTAATAAAAAAGTGTTTGTAATAATCAAATATTTGTAAAGAAAAAGTGTATTTTTGGGTAATAATATTTTATGATGTCGTCAGATTAATTTGTTTCTTTCATATGCCAGTATAAAACATTAAATAATTTTAATTTTCTTAAAATTAACACAAAAGTAGGAAGGATAATATTTTAGATTATTAATTTAGATTTTTTAATTTTTTCATGGTATTAAATTGTGTTAACATTGGGTACTAATAAGTTCAAAAGAATGTCTCCTCAAGGAACCTTCTATAATCTGGTCGAACTATCAGAATAAAAAAGCACAAAAAAATTTTAGTTGATATACTTTCTTTGGAATATCTACAAAACTTAACATAATTAAATAAAAAATATTTTCCCATTTTTCTATAAATAGCAAAATTTTGACTTTTTCACCCAGCTATGTAAGTAAGATTGGAAAGTTAGACATCCTTTATCAAAATATTTGTAATGTTCTCTCCTGTAATGCGCACAGTTAATTTGATGTACTTAATTTTTCGATGTTTAGTTAGTTAAATGTAATTTAATGTAAAAAAAATTTTGGAGAAGAAATTCAAGGTCAAGTATAATAACTGCCAACTTGTATTCCTTTTAAAGGATGTTTATAAAACTATAGAAAATTTCATTATAAGTTTTCATGTTGAATAATAAAAGATAAAAGAATTAGCAATCTTCTCACGTTTTACTTCATTTCTAGGAAGTTGTATTTAATTTCCTAATTGCAAAAATTTTGTAAAGGACGTTTTAGAAATCTCAACTTAAAAAGATGGTAGAAAACATTAAAGAAAATCGAGATCAAACAGGAGGCAGGATCCCGAATGAAGCCGTGGTAAAGAAACATAAAGCAAGGACACAGCATAAAACGAAACTTTATAAAACACAAAAATAGTGTAATAGTATTTTATAACGCAAAAAAATGGTGCAGCAGTTAAATAGATGGCTGGTTAAAAGTATTGCAGGTGATTTTAAAACTCCATCCTATACGACAATAATGCATAAGTGACACCTACAGAGCATGAAATGGCAAATGAAACTTCAAACGTTTCAGAGATGGAAGAAACAATAGCGATTCCTGTAATAAAGTTCATTTCAAAATTTGCTTTCCATTAGCTAAGCTATAAACTAAGTGACTATCGGTTTACTCAGTGTTAGTGAAATGATTCTTGTTTATTCACATTCTATAGTAAAAGACTAGAAGGTGATGACCAAAATAGCTCGTTTACATCTGGGATAATGATGAGATCTCGAGCCCACTATGTATCAAGGATCTTGCTTTTCTGGATTCGGACTCACTTTGTTTTTCTTTAGTTCCTTTTCCAGTTTGTACATACATTTCTAACAACCACTGCAGCAATACTTGTTTTTATTTGGTGATAAATGACCAATAGAATCACATGGAATTCTGTTTGAATATTTCCTTCCAGTTATATTCCATTTCACGTTATACAGAATATTTTTAGAGACAAGAAGAAATTAAAAAAGAAAAATAAATATGAGATTGACTGAAGCTAAATATTACATAATGCATGTGAATTTAGAATTAATTAGATTTATTGCAAAATTATTATTATTATTACCTATAATCTGTTCTTTAATGAAGAAAGTTTAATACTTGAACATGAAATTGAAAAAAATTGACTGAATACATTTTTCAAACACACGCCATTCATTATTAAATTTTAACTCAAATATTTTTTTCTATTTTCAATTATCAAAAACTAATAATCAAACATTTTACTTATGAAATTCAGCAATTTTCAAATAGCAATATTGAATTTGCAGAAAAACACAACCAAAAAAAATCACTTACACTTTACATATAACTAATTTAAATTTGCGAAATATAGCTTGAATTAACATAAAAATTAATAATTGAAGATATACATGTAATATCATATAATTATTTTCACAATATAAATTTTTGCTTTAGATATTCATTAAAAGCTTACGAAACAATCCATTTATTTTACTGTATAAAAATACAAATCGTTGTGATAAAAATATTCATTTTCAGATATATATATATATATATATATATATATATAATCGAAGATTGTTTAATATTTGAAGCACATACTAAAAAGAAACAATAACGCAAATTTACTAGCTTATAATATTTGTATATATTACAGATTAGGCTTAAGATAATTTTTGATCATGCTTTAAACAAATGTTTAAATCCTGAAATATTGAAAAATATATAAATGTATTATAACATCCACAGCAGGATACCCGTATACATGACAGTCACTGTACTACCTCAATGCCTAGCCATGTAAAGCTTTTAATATAAAAGCTTTTAAAAATATTTAGTGTCAAAGCTTTTCACCACCGTCAAGGTTTTCCATCGAAAGAAAATGTGTGAAGGAAATGAATTTTAGTAAAATCATAAATCTGAAGGGCGAAAGGAAAATAATTTTCATATGAAAAATTGCTCCACATTTCATTGGAAAATATAGTTTTTTCTAGTGCATTTAAAATTTTTCATGAAGTATCTTTTCCTTGAAGTTCAATGTATGAATTAACAGAAACATTAAATTTATATGAAAAAAACTCTACGTTATAGTTAACTGAAAATAAATATTTCAAAATAACTAATATTTCTATGGATTAAATGAAATCTAAATTTAACATTGACTCTCGTGATTTTCAATATTAATTCAAAGAACTGTTTTTTAATTATTTAATTGAAATTTCCATAAATAAATTCGTATTTTAAAAAATCCCTTAGAAGAAGTTTTCATTATATTTTATCAAACAAACTAATTAAATTTTGAAGTTTAGCACAAAAGAATCAACAAATAATGCCATAAATTTAAAATGTATGTGTGTATTAGAACTAAAACAAATTAAATTAAAGAATGATGTAATGTTTAACTAAATTGACAAAATTAAGAAATTAAAATAAAGGAATCAACATTTTAAAAATCTTTAACAAATAAATGTTGCACATAGAAAAATTATCTCTTACTATCAAAAAAAAAAAATGAAAGCTATGTATTAATTTGAGACATCTCGACCATAAGCTAGTTAAGACTTTCTCTGTTTTCACGCTATATCCCTAAATGCTCATATTTTGCAGGGAATTAATCCTTTCTTAAGCTCCGGACT